>OX235262.1:61953633-62537388 GCA_944472135.2 Trichobilharzia regenti
CAGATATCATTGTGTATTGCTCTATAGAATCCTTTCCAAACACACCACAAACACCCTGTGGTTCGATTCCTGCCCGACGCACTTCGTTAACTCGTTAAGCTAGTAATAATACCAGTAAAAGGGAAGGTTTGGCGTGAAGCTAGCAACTCCACCTCGTTAACGACTGCTACTAAAACATAAGAGCTCATAGCTTAAAGCCCTAACTTCCATTTGGAACGCAGAGGAATAAAATGAACGAGAAATCAATATATGTGACAAAACGGAAGAGAAAAGTAGCAAAATACTGAATAAATGTGCAAATTGTGGTTGTGATATATGATAGACGTATTGCCTATGTCTTTACATGGAGTCACCAATAAATGACTTTGTTTCTAAACACTGTTTAAGTCTGCCTTCAGATAAAGCAGAAGCCTGCAGATTTTGATTAGGAGACAAATGGAACTTCCTGAGGGAATAAGGTTGCGCGAAGAATCCAGTGGCTAAGATGACTTTGCCAGGGACATTACTAAGAGGTAAAAAAGGGGGAGTATGCTAGTGTGGAGCGGAAAGGTAAACAGGAGACCTCGAATTTATTGTTGGAACAACTGGTGAAAGAGTCTGACAACCCGACTGAGAGACAGCAGGTGATGCAGCAGTTCCATGACATATTCCAAGCATTTCTATTAAACAGTGTGCTTAGAATGCAATGCGATGCTGTGTACATAGGAGAAACTTCTCAAGAAATCATGATCGGAAGAAATGAACACCATCAAGCAACTATTCGACCAACGAGAAGTCCAGCTGAACTGGAAAAGTTTTAAAAATCATCATGCTACAAGAACAGGTCACAAAAATGATTCTGATAAATTTGAAAGCATACGGAAAAAATACAGAAATCACAAAGAATATCTAATATCCAAAGCACTTTATGTTAAATGGAAACCAAATTGTTTGAATAAGATTGATGAACTAAGATAGAATTTAATTTGATTCCAACACAAATGTGATAAGGAAATTCACTAGGTAAACAGCTGCTGTTTTTATAATTGCATACACTTGTCAAATCCAACAATGCATACATGGTTTTGTTATTTTGACGAAATGACTAAACTGACAACGTAAGAATTACCCCATATTGAAGAAAGATGATTATGTAGCTACAACCAAAGAAAACCTCAGCAAATGATATGAAGAATATTAGAGCAATACATAACATGTCAGACAAGATACTAACCGAAAATGAAATCTCATTACTACAGAAAGGTCTGAATTTCAATACCACTAGAAAGCCATTATCGGTCCAGGAAAGAGCATTTATGATTGAACCTGCTCTACAACAACTTACTAATGAAGAATCAGGATCTGCTCATCAAAAGATATCACACATATTAATGACACAATGAAATATACCATCTTACCTTACCAAGCAAGAATAGAAGCCTTAAGAAATTTGAAGAAAGACAAAAGCATCGTCATAACGAAAGCCGAGAGGGAAACATCACTGCGACAAATAACAGAACGGATTATGAAAAGAAGACTATTAAAAACTATCTGAAGGACCATACTTACTCATTGAAGAGAAGAAGAAATCCGCCGAATTCAACAAAATGAAACTAAATACAAACAGACTACTTCAAGAAATCGAAACCTAAAATTGGAAATTCTCTCTGGTTTACACTAAAACCAAAATTTTATATACCTTGAAGATTCTACGGTCAACCAAAGATACATAAACCCACAATTCCATTAAAACCAGTAATAGATTTCACCAACTCACCGACATACAACCTTTCTAAATACTTACTCTCGGTACTACAACCACTACAAAATGACACTCAATATATCGTAAGAAATTCATATGATTTCAAATACCAAATAGAACACCGAGAAATTAATAAAGAGAACATTATGGTAAGCCATGATATTAACTCATTATATACTAGTATCCCTATTACCGAAAGTCTTGATATCATTTCCAGTCTACTAGAATCAGATACAACACTATCACAAAAATGTCCACTGGACACCAGTGAAATAATTAGGAGCTTAAAATTCTGTCTAGAAAGAAATTATTTTACGTTTAAAGGGAGTTTATATTGACAGACAAATGGTGTTGCTATGGGTTCACCAGTCTCCCCAATAGTCGCCGACCTTTTCATGAATAAGTTCGAAAATAACATCTTTTCAAGCATACTCACATCTAAAATATGGTTAAGATATGTGGATGATACTTTTGTGGTACTAAAACGAGATCTACACAGTTCATTCCTGGATAAAAAAAACTGTGTATCTCCCAAAATCCAGTTCACTTCGGAAGCAGAATCAGACGTCGGTGAACTACCATTTCTAAACTGCCTAATTAAGAGAAACGAAAACGGACACTTTGGTATATCCATATTCAGGAAGAAAACCCACTCTAATAAATATTTAGACTTCAAATCATCACACCCCATCAGTGCAAAGATTTCAGTTGTTTCAAGTCTTCTTAGACGAGCACACTCTCTGATAACAGATGAGAAAGAAAAAGAAGAAGAAATATCAAACATTACTGAAACTCTCAAGCAAAACAACTACCCAAGGAACTTCATCAACAAAATCAATACAGGCATTAAGTATGGCCGAAAACGCATTCCGAAAAAATGGACATCAACAGTCGTCATTCCATATAGAGCAGAGGTATCAGACGATATCAGAAGAGTGCTCAATCAGCTCGACATTAGAGTTTTCTTCAAAATATCAGACACAATTCAAAGCAACATTGTTCATATATTTTTTTATTATTTTTTTTTAATTTTTATTTTTGATTACAGTTTGATTCCACACTGTATTTTTGGCACAAGTATGGAATTTTCAGCGTGGATATCGGTGGCCCAAATTTTGTACGTCCACCATGGATATCAGGTGTGCGTCGGCAGGGAATCGAACCTCGGACCATGTGCATGGTCGGCGAGAGTCCTAACCACTGTACCACCGACGCACATCCCAAATGATTCTCTATCGAATTGTGTCTATAAAATAAAATGCTTGGAATGGGATGCGATCTACATTGGACAAACATCTCGCGAAATCAAAATCAGAAGAAATGAACACCGTAGAGCATCTCTGCGACCACCGAAAAATCCAACTGAACTACAAAAGCTTGAAAACTCATCATCCATAGGTTTACAGGCTATAGAATCAGGCCACAAAATTTCTTTTAACAATATTGAAATAATCCAGAAAAACTTCAGAAATCACAAATAATGTTAATATCAGAATCACTTCATATCAGCTGGATCCCAATTGCCTGAATCGGAATGATGGACTAAAACAGAATCTGACCTGGCTACAAAACCCCTCCCCCATGAAGTGGCAAAATCAACACAAATGTGATAAGCAAGATCACTATGTAAACACATACTACTTTCATAATTTTACACACTGATCAAATCCGACAATCTACACTTGTTTTGTTATCCTTACCAATTTGACCAACTTGACAACAAAAACGACCCCAGACTAACGAACGATGATCAAGTTAGTAAACCTTGTTTTGATATAATAACAGATGTACGATTACCTTTGATATTGGTTTGGTGATCTTCATTGTTATTTTGACTTTCAGTATGTCCTTTTAGATTGAACTAAGTCTTTTTTCTCACCCCTTAACTCTTGCTATATTATGCTGATGTTTTGTAAATTTCGGTTTAATGATGCTTTGATAAAGCTATTAGGATTAAATAGCGAAACGTCAGAAAAAACAATATCGTTTTGTTTTTCATTCATTGGGAAATACCAAAGCTGTTGCAATAACAAAAGAACATTCCTTTTACTTCAACACGATATTATCAAATGATTTGCTTACATCTTCAATACTGGTTATAGATATTGACTACTTGTCAAATGTAGGGTGGTTTGTATCATTGTATAGTGGAACTCACTAAAAAATTTCATTATTAGACTTTAGCCTGACTCAAGTTATTCTTGCGCTGATCAACAAATCACTAATTAAAGTGGCTCTGAGACTTCTATGTGCATTCAAATTTAATTGTTATATGTTAAGAACAATCTATTATCAAGTCGAGTCTCTGAAAAGAATCATTCTCCTTAGTGAATCTGTATTTTCTATTATTTAACCCTGGCTAAGGCCTTTCTGGGTGGCACATTTCAGATTATCCTACTAGCACTTACATAGTATCAGACTAGATTGATAAGGGTTATCCTTATGCCTGCTTATTTTCTATTGGATGGTACATAGTCATCTGTATCCCTCAGAATTAGTCGTTTTCACAACCTAATGTAATTTGAATCTCTGCTTCGTTTAAAGTCCTCTAATTTAGCCTTAACAAGTAAAACCTTCAAGAATTCAATAGATGATATATGTGTAAAACTTGGGCACTGTGGTCATCCGATCATTCCTATCTTATGTCATTAAAAAAGGGATTGGTGAAATGTTTAAACGATAGGGCACAAAAACTAAGTAGTACCAAAGAAAATCTAAGACAGGAAGTGATACACATAAAAAAGCCTTGAAACTTAATAATTACACGGATAAATTAGTCAGGAAATATGTAAGAAAATGTAAAAATAAAATAATAATAATAGCAGCGATAGTGATAATAATAATAATGATAACAATAATAATGATAATAACAGTAGTGATAATAATAATATTAATGACGACACCAACCATAAGGAATCTAAATCATCAGTAGTAATTCCATACAAGGAAGGAAACCCGGAAACCTTACGCAGAATTCTTAACAAGTCAGGAATAAAAGTGGCATTCAAACCCACAAACTCAATTAGAAACAAGATTTGTCAGTTAAAGGATCAATACTGTGGAGTCTTTAAAACAAAACAATTTAGTTTATCTAATACTCTGCAATGACTGTCAGGTCAAATATATAGGTCAAACTAGTAAGACAGGGGCATTCAGACTAGCCGAACATTAAAACCTAGCAAAATCTGGATTAGTTGACCTGAATAACATAAGAAATCTAGAGAATAGTTCAGCTATACCACTCACTACATGTAATTGCATACAACCATACAATAGGATGGATGAAACAGGGTGACAGTTTTAAAATCTTATATCACAGGGTGAGGAAGAGATTGATAACAGAAGCTTTGTTTATCGAATCAACTGCAAATACGTGTAATACGAATGATTCAACACCTGTCCTAAATATCTAGAAATTCTACTACCCCAACGACGACGAATAGGAGAGGACAAAGAAAACGATAAAACTCAAGTTTCAAAGTCGTGTGATTACAATTGATAGGATTATGAACAATAAATTTTGTTCGAAACGTCATCCAGTAAATAATACTGTTTCACTCACTGTGTGATACATCTAATAAACAAAGTGATATGGAATCCAGTAGATGAATTCATATTTTACTTTAGTAGAAATCCAGTGTGTTCAGAAATAAAGGAATGCTATCTGTGATTCTTGATTAACACTGACACTTGCTAACTATCAAAAAGATACAACTTTACTAATTTAAACAATCTCCTAGTGCAGAATACCGCTTTGGAGTGAATAACTTAATAATTAATTACCAGTGAAACACATCTTGATAAAACTCCATTTCCCTGGGTATTCGAAACCTAAACTCTTCCTAGTGATTCAAGTTTCAAGTGATTCATACTGTCTCAACAAAACAATAATTGATGCAAGTCACACGCCATTAGTGCTATTTAAGCCCGTCAACAATTTCTCCTTATGAGTATGGAACTAAGTGATTCGATATTGCCTAGCACTGTTTGTCGTAAGGTATCTCTAGTTAATCAAGAGAAGGCTTGAGTAACTTCAGCTCATACATTTCTTAGAATATATGTTATATATACTTAGGTTTCAGCACACCTGCATAGCTGCAATCAACTGGCCTAAATTTTTTCCACGCAAAAATAGAATTCAAAGTGATTTCAGTTCTCTAGAATATTATCTTTCGTTTCCGGATAAACAAACAATCTTAAATTGACGTTATTATGTCTATCAGTTTCAATTCTGACACCCTGCAATGTCTTCTAACAAGGCTTTATTGATGATTACTTTTACTATTAAATTCAGTCACTCGTAATAAGTTGTAATGGAGTCTTTAATTTACATTCAGTGGAATATTACCCTGAAATTTTAACACTAGATTAGCTTGCTGAATAATGCTTACTTTTTGTGAGCATAAAAAGTTTACTTGTCTTGAAAAAAAAATTACCAAAAATATTTTTGATAAAATAACAATTTTAATAACTCTGCATTCAGTTATTATTATTGTTCCCTTGGGTCCCAAGTGGAAAATAGGGCTTCAACTGCATGTCTCTACTTGTTTCTGTCTTCTGCTGTACTTTTCACCTGCATCCATGTTAGTCCATACTCTTTCAACTCCTCTTCACACGACCTCCTCCATGTCACCTTTGCACTGACGTCCCACTCGCCGATTCCCTTTCGGGTTCCACTCGAGTAATGGCCTGACGCTCGCACGGTGTCACCCAGCGGCCTCCCCAGCGAGTGTCCAATCCATCTCCACTTTCTCCTGCATATTTGTTGGTTGGCGATTGGTTCTTGTTTTGTTTATTCCCATAGTTTCTTGTTGGTGATTCTTTTCGGCCATCTGATCTTCAGTATAGAGCAAAGACAGTTAGTTGTTAATAAAGGTCTGCAACAGGCTGTTGGAAATATTCTCCGTGACCCGCCCGCCAAGTGTCTGATCCGTATAAAAGAACTGACTGACTTGACGTTTGTATTGAAAGTCTGTTATAACTGTAGGGAATTAAATGAGGACGTTTTCGCCTTGTTCTATCTGCGCCTGACTAATATGCCTATCTGCTTGTGGTACCTTCCGATTCAGTGAACCACGCAAATATCAAAAGACAAAGGCTGGCCTGTGACTATATATTGTAGTACAACAACTACGACAAAGAACTTATTTAGGAAAACAACACATGGTAATTGTACATTTTTACAACAATACAGACAGCTAACAGCATTTGAAATAATTGATCGTAATAATCAACAACAAAGTGCGTGGAAAATGATGATATACCATTTATGTGAGATTAACAGCCGTTGAAATAATTGATCAATAACAAACTGCGTCGGAAATGATGATATACCATTTATGCGAGATTAACAGCCGTTGAAATAACTGATCAATAACAAAGTGCGTGGGATTCCATCACCTCTCCCCGTAAAAAGTGTAAGACTTGCTTTTTGGATCTATTTGAAAAGGTTTTGGAGCTCTTCTTTGTCGAGTTGACCTTCGCGTGGTAGTGGATAGAATGTGATCTGTGTCCCGGGCTTCCGGCTGCGGAAGATTAAATGTATCTACTAATACTTCTAACGTGAGGTCTCGTCTCCCATTGTCGGGTCTATCTGACGCATCTCGTATATGAATCGTGTGTCTGACACATAACTGTCCTTCTACCATCACTTTGTATAAAACCCTTCCTTTCTGCCCCACTATTTGTCCTCGAATCCATCTCGAAGGTGAATAGCGAAAATCTCGTACATAAACTTGCTGATACAATTTGAAAACTCGACGTTTAGCTCCGTGATGGCGATTGAATTGGTTTTCCATTTTTGTATTTCTGCAGCCCTGCTTTACTTACCTAGGCTTAGTTGAGTCCAGGGCAGTTCTGATCTTCCGGCCAAACAAAATTTCCGCTGGGGATAACTGATTTGGGGCGGAAGGATTTGGCGTCGTACGATAATGCAGCAAGAATCTATCCAAAATTTCTTCTGTTGTCCCCTCCCCCTTCGCTTTTGCATAAGCACGCTTAAAGGTGTCGACGAAACGTTCAGCCTGTTCATTGATACTTGCTGTAAAACTGGATCACGCAGTGTGTGGCTGGCAACCTCAACCGCAGTCACCGGAAGAAGTTGAGTCGCGCCTACCAGAACTCTGTTTACATCATCTTCAACAGAGATGGATGCAATAACAACATCCTCGCTTTCCAACTTCTGATGACTCAGTAGCCGTGATAATGCATCTACCTGGCAAAATTCAGAGGTAAGTTTGTATTTGATATCAAAATTATATCCCAGTAACATGATAGCCCACCTTTGAAGCCGATTCGCAGTGTACACTGAAATGCCCTTTTTCGAACCAAATATCGACAACATGGATTTATGGTCAGTAAATAGAGTGAATTTCCATTGTGCGTCGGTGGCACAGTGGTTAGGACTCTCGCCGACCATGCATATGGTCCGGGGTTCGAGCCCACGCCGACGCACACCTGATATCTATGGTCGGCCTACAAAATTTGGGCTACCGATATCCACGCTGAAAATTGCATACTTGTACCAAAATACAGTGTGGAATCAAGCTGTAATCAAAAATAAAAAAACTAAAAAAACTTTGTGAAACATTTCGACTGCGAAGATCAGCGCCAAAACTTCTTTCTCAATTTGGCTATATTTGCGTTCGGTTGTATTCAGTGTTCTAGATGCATGTGCAGTAGCTTTCTCCCTTCCGTCAGGAAAACAGCACCAATACCATAGTCGGATGCATCTGCAGCAAGGATGATTTCAAGAATTGGATCACAAAAATAACAAAAAAATGCAAATAAAAATACCAAGTAGAAAGGAAGATAAACACCAATAATGAAAAAATATTTCAGTATTGGGTAGTGGAAGCTATGATATGTGTATGCGTGGTGAACAGTAACAGCTATAATCATACAAGAAATTATGAGATGTTCTTAAGAATGTTTATAGCCAAGATGATCAGTTAATTTGATTGAACAACACTAAACAATCATAAAATAAACATTTCAGGTTGTTTTTTTTATTGTCAGCACTAATGCAGTGTTTGTAGTGGTAGTGTGAGGAATCATGCATAATACACAAATTTTTAAGATGGTGATAGTGGCGTTCACAAACAAGATTGTCAGTTAAATAGTGCCGAACAAAGAACAACCACAAAACTAATGTTACATGATGGTTAATGACAGGACAATTTTTAATAATCATAGTGATAATATAGTCGGACCCAGTAGATATACAAAAGAAGGAATAGAGTAAAGTACAAAAAAAGTAAGCCAATGATAATAATTTTAAGCAGCTAAGTATGTTTAAGAAGGTTGTTCACTATAGAGTACAAATAAGAGAGTGTAAGGGGGAAATAACAAGGGCCAAAATTATGTTATTAACAACAAAGCAAGTCATAGGTTTCACGCTTAACATTGTCTCTGTCACTTAGAACACGGGCCAAATATGGTATCGTTGAGTTCCTATACTTGGTTGTACGAGCATATATTATTTTGTACTGATTTCTGGTTCTACCTGATGAGATGCAAGGAGAGAGTTGGGAATAGAGGGGTGTTGGGGGTCAGAGAGTATGGTTTTAGACCATTTCTCGCATGTATTCAGATGCTTATCTACTAATTTGTGACGAGCTGACTGAGTTTTACACCGCTAGTCCTACTAACTACCTTCAACATCCTTCTCAGGATGGTATAGTCCTTTTTCAGTAACCCAGGAAAGACTAACGGGGAACAGTAAAGTAGAATAGGTAGGATACGAGAGTTGACAAATTGTGAAAGCAGAGGTTGAGGGACTCCAGTTAGTCTGAGTTTCTTAATGTAGTAGGTTAGACGAAACACTTTCTTGGAAATCATTTGGATATGAGATGACCAGTAAGGTCGGAAGATATAACTAATCCGAGGTATTTTGCATTAGACTTTGTTTCAATTATAGTCCCCTCAATTCTACAGACATCATGAGTGCTTACTAGTGTTTGTAGATCTCGTTTATGCCTAAAGGAGAAGTCGACAGTCTGGCATTTTGAGGGATTCAGCGTTAGGCCATTTAGTTTAGACCACTGACTGATGTCCGACAGGAAGCTATTTAATTTGAAGCAGTCTGACTGAGACTTAACGGGAAGCGAAACAGTCAGGTCATCTGCATATTTGACGAAGTTGATTTCGTCTGAGAGAGGTAAGTCATGTAAGAAGAAGGAAAAGAGAAACGGCGAGAGAACAGCACCCTGAGGAACACCAGCTTCAGTAAGCAAAGGAGAGGAAGCTACACCATTATATACCGTGTACTGCATCCTATTGGAGAAGTAAGAGTGCAGCCAGTTGATAGCCCAGGACTCAGTTTGTGTAAGGCTAAGCTTGTTTAACAAAAGGCCTCTAGGTACAGAGTCAAAAGCAGATGTGTAATCAAGGAAAGTACAACGGACATACTTGGCCCCTTTGTCTAAGGAGGATACAATGTTGTGATGAAACACAGCAGCAGCATCCAAAGTACTTCTACCCTGTTTGTAAGCAAACTGCTTTGGATCGTTTGAGAAGCTTAGGGAGGGAATGAGTTTTTGTAACAGTAATTTCTCCATCAGTTTCAAAAAAGGAGAGGTAATGGCAATTGGTCTAAACTTAACACTATCTCCAGAACCAGACTTGGGTACAGGGATGATTTTAATATCTTTCCACAGAGAAGGTACAACATAATTAGAAAAAGAAGTATTGAAAATGCTTGTAAGTGGGTTACTTAAAATATCAGCACATTTCTTTAAAACAATGGCAGGTATACCATCAGGGCCTAGACTCTGGGAAGGTTTAAGAGATTTCAAACATTTAAGAACATCAGAAGTATTGATCAATATTTTTCAGCTTTTTACATAAAGAATAAAATAAATAAAAGTTTATTTTTTAATACTGGAGAAGAATTGTAGTGTAAGATAAACATCTGAATTATTTGATGTCCAATAGGCTTTGGCATTTAATCATCACAAGGCTTGATGATAACTTCAGCACTGAGTTATTTGAACTAGAAAAGCCCTGAAAATAAAGATATGTGGTACATGTATTTCACACTGTAGACAAAATGGAGAGAGAAGTGAATTTTATGATAATATACCTACATAATATGAAAACTATAACAGCATTTTGAAATTCCCAATGGAGATACCCTAGCAATGTTCATCTCGCCATTTTTCCATTCCTTTCCTCTCATAGTAGGACATAGGACTTCAGGATTTTAAGTTGTATTAACATTGGTTTTGTTTTTGTGGAGAAACGAATTCCAGCCTAATTCCCACTTTCATTTGTTTACTTAACTTACCAACAGATAAGCGAGAATTAGCTGCGCGTAAGCTGTGAATCGAACTTGGACAACGTGCGTGATGCACACTTATGTGGCCTTACCACTTAGTCCGTTTTCGATTTTAATTTCTAGACTGCGTTGTTTTCCTGTTGTATATCGTCAATTTTGCTGTCTATTTTTACTACTAAATGTGAATGCATATTATTTTCCTTCTCCACCGTAAACCCTTAGTTGTTTTCTCCTTTCACTTCTAAATATCTATGCAAACTAAATGGATTGCAATCATCAATCAATCTTGCAAAATAATTTCTTTTAATCCCATTTTTCATTAATCCTCTCACAGGTTAGATGAGGTCAGAATTTTTTTTCAACGATTCTGATGATAACAGTTTGTTTCGGGAATTAGAGATATTTAAAGAAAAAGATGATTTTTTAAGTGGATTACTGCGTTTTGTCTAAGATCTCTCTATAAACGAGTTAATAAACTCAACCACATTTTTCTATTACGCGCCTTTTCCTTATGAAGTATCTTGTCACAACAGTTTACCCTTTGTTTTATTTGTACATCATTCTGCTTTCCAGAAGTGTTCAATTCCTGCTAAGTTTTCATAGTATGTACCACCCTTTGTGGAAGTACAGAAGATTTTCAAAAAGCTACAAAATTCTGAAATCCGTACAGCTTAGTGTGGAAGACAGCAAAATAACAGGAAACAGGCTAACTGGTTAAGTATTTAAAAGTGCGTTGTACTTATATGCTGATAAGCGCTTTTTTCTGCTTACTGTAAAAGCCTTGTTATTATTTCCTTTAATTCCCAGAGGAACATAGGGATTCAGCTACGTGTCTCCATTGCGTTCGGTTCTCTGCTACAGTTTTCACCTGACTCCAAGTCTGCGCACGTGCTTTCATCTCCTCTTTACATTACCTCCTCCGGGTCACCCTTGGACGACCAACCCGCCGCTTCCCTTTCGGGTTCCACTCGAGTAATGGCTTGTCTAGTGATGTCACTTGATGGCTTCCTCAGCGTATGGCCAATCCATCTCCATTTCTTCCTGCCTATTTGTTTCACAATCGGTTCCTTGTTGGTTCGCTCACTGCCAGAGATCCCTGTTGCTGACCTTCTCTGGCCGGTCATCTGATCTTGAGTATTGAGCGAAGGCAACTGTTAATGAAGATCTGTAGTTTGTTTGAGATGATCTTTATGACGCGCCAAGTCTCTGATCCATATAGTAAGTAGCACTGACTTCACATTGTAATTGAAAATTTGGATCTTATTTTTGATGCTGAGTGCTGTTGATTTCCACACAGGCTTAAGAGTAATGAAAGCTTGTCTTGATTTTCCGATTCTTACACTCTGATATCCTCGTCAGTTCCGCCTGTAGGTAAAGGTTGTTCCTTTCAGGTTCCTCCTATTTATGTTGATTGTTGTCTGTTGTTGTTGCTGTTGCTGTTGGGCAGGAAAAGCCTTAGAGTGCAATATTTTAAATGCGCCTGATTAAAACGGGCCATAAATTCCTAGAAGTGAAAGATATTTATTGAGATTTGAATATTATCAGAAGTTTAAAAAAATCTATTTCTGAATGCTATTCATCGCTTCGTATTTTAGATAAGGTAACAATGTACAAAAAGGTTTCATAATACATCAATTTACTTCGTGATATACAATTCAATAGCTTTTATTGCTGATTAACTGTAATGTTTGGTCTATTCTGGCTTTGCCTATCACCTTTTAGAGGCACCATTTATCTGTCAAGTTTTAACGAAATATTTCGAAAACTGTAGTCGTTGCTAACATTTCTCTCTTTTTAATCATTATATCCTACCGGCATTTTCAATGACTGCTCATATTTTATTGAATTTAGGTAAACTGATGCAAAGTTGCATCCTAATTGGTTTTACTTTAGCGGAGCTTTGAAATTATCCGCAAGTATTTGCAAAAGTCTATTTTGTATATTTGGTTTCGAACATCTTCCTTTACCTAAATTCTGTGTTTACTAACATCTCATACTAAGGCTTCGTTAGCACGCAAAGCAGAGAATTCCCAACAAAGGACATAACTTCATAGACAGTTGTCTTCACTAGCCCCCGAGTGAAACCTAATAGAAAAAAAAGACAAGTTGAGCGTTGATGTAAGAATGACACAGAGGAGATCATATGACGGGGGAATGAAAGGTAACTGGCAATCGTGAAGCCAGTTAAAACAGACCGCAGAAAACACAATGAAATGACGTTGTGCTTAAGCTGTATATTCAACTCAAAACTCAATGGTATAAAAACATTATTACATCTGCAACTCAAAGAAAATTACGCTCAACCCTACCTTCTTCGGTACTCTAACCCATTTCAAAGTAAGCTTTTGTTCTAATCAGCCCGTTCACCCACACTACCATCCCATGTCGTTATCATTATGATAAAAGATGTCTCCAACAGTGTGATATCCAAACCAGTCGTATTCATAACAAGTAGCCAAAGTAGGCCACCTTGCCTCAACTCTGTATTCTTCACTAAACCTTATCACTGAATTGTTTAATTTTCAAACAACCCTTATGGATTCGTAAATCTAATAATGAATGCAGTAGGATTTTCTGGTCATTGTAATCTTCCTCATTGTAAAATACTTTTTTCAAAACGGTTTTAAATCGAGTGAAAGCTTTTATATATATATATATATATATATATATATATATAGGTATCGATGATTGCAGGAAACTAAAAGGACATTTCACCTGCTGTTTATTAAAACTGTTTAAATATTTTATTGGTACAAAGTTTATTCCCTTATCGGTACATTGAAATGTAGGCAGATAAAGCCATGCAATTTTTATACAACCTACATCCGATATGACGCCAAAATTTATCGCATTCATCATACAAATATAAAGAATGGTATTTATTTAGTTATTCTAAAAAATGTATCATATATTTGAAAGGGTTCTTACTACTGAAAAGTATGTATTTCAAGTAGTTTATGTTTGTATAATGTAAAAAGTGGTATAACTAACCAAAGTTACCTCGAGGAGAAATTTTAGTCAGCAGTAAAAATTGCTATAGAGGAAACAAGCATATCACAAACTGTAGCTTAACAAAACACTTATCTCCCAAATAGGAATTTATTTGACCTTATGATCAAAGATTTCTTTCATGTAATTGAAGAGTTCAATTTTTAGCTGAAAGCGGACACACAAACATTAAGTGATTAGTGAAATCTGTACTTCACAAGACTCCACCATTGCTTCTTCTGACATTAGAAAGATCAGCTGTAATACATGAAATATTACGTATCATTAAACTTCACTGCCCCTCCCTTCAACCTGTTGGGCTTCGCTTCTATATCTTCTAATGTTTCCAAAATGAAACATAAATCATTCGCGAAGTACAGATCTTTAAAGGTCAGTTTCCCTTCTCACTTCCCAAGGTCGGTCTCATGATGAGAAAGATCAGCCGTGGTGGCAGGCAGCCTTGTCTTACTCTTCTCTTTACACTCAAAGCTTTAGTGGACATTTAATTGTAAACTATTTGGCATGTGGCATATTCCTACAGCTCTTGAATGAGGTTTATAAATGCTTGAGGTTGTGCACCTCTCGGTGTGGAATGATTCGACAAAAACGTTGTGGTCGATGCTGTCGAATTCATTTCCAAAATCATTAATCTGAGTAATGGAAGTGAGTGCTTTTGTCAGATGTTTACAATGTTGAGGTGTGGTTTTTCAGTTTGATCACCTGATGACTTGTTTTTACTGACGTTGGCATGTTTCTGGTGAAGTCTTCCACCGGTACATTTTTTAAACTTTTCGGAATGATTTGGCTTAATGTTTCCCTAGGTTTAACAGGAGCGTTATCTCTAGCCAGTCCTTACACTGCCTTACGTCACCCTCCTTTATCGACTTGACAAGACAGACTTTCTTCCAATCAGCAGGCGCATTTCCTTCTTTCCACAACTTTTGTAGTAATAGCGTGATCATGTTCACTGAGGCCTTCATGTTTTTTTTCATCCGGTCCTGTTTTGCCACGCAGATTTTCCCAGTGATGTCAATTAATGTCTCCGATTTCTGCCTGGTGACTGCTGCCGAGGTGCCTACTGATACTTCGTCACTCAGTTGCTGAGTTTCTAATTTGATTTGAGGTCGATCTTCAGCCTTTTTGGAGAAGTCCGACTTGGCCTAGTAGGTTTTTTAGATTAAATAGTGCTCTGAAACCACATACGCAGGTGTTCTCATTCGTGTGCCTGGTAGACTGATCACTACTCTCTAGCTATTAGGCTGAGATCTATCTGATTTCCAATTTATCCACCCATCAAAACTCACTTCGCTTTTGGATGTCGTTGCACTTGTATCGCTCTTCAGTCACCAAACGTTAAAGGTAGAGTAGTATGCAGAGGGTCGCTTTTCTAGTGAATTCCATTGGTCAGCTCCCAACCTATGATGAATCCTCTTCCCGTGTTGCCTGCTCCCAGTTCGGCTAGCATTCTTGTGACCTACTAGAATTTCTATATCCCCATATATCTGGCGTCTTGCCTACTACTAGTTGCAATCCTCTGCTCCTTCTTCTACATTGGATTTGCGCCGTTCGTAGCATTTTGTGTAGCAGTTTAGGGTCATGGCCCTCCTTCATTCTGAGTAGAATTTTGTTTTCACCATCCTGAAGGCGATAGTTTTTGGTTGCTCGATACTGTTGGTAATATAATGATGGCCACAGCGTCAGTATGTCCATGATTGTTATCCGGTGGGTATTGAGTAGATTATTTACCCTTTAATTAACCATTTGAAAAGTCTTCTTCCATTCCATCTGCTTTCACAAATCCTGAAACCTCCTTCCCTACATATCTTCCATCTCTTGTGCAGTTCTGGCAGCCTTATAAGTCGACCTCAAATATGGTCCAAACATCCGTATCCTTAAGCTCACTTTGGCCTTCATCTAAATAAAGCAACTCGATCGACAATCTTCTCGAAGGATTTCATCGACCATGGTCAACTGTCCTTAAATTTAAGCGTCTTACAGATTCTAACGAAGATTAATTCCTTCTTCTCTATGCTTTGTTATTTTAGTAGTGATGGCTTTGTTTCTTCCAGCGAACAGTTACTAGTCCTATAAAGATCTTCCTTCTTTTTTTCTGGGTTTGGGGCAGGCTAATAAATCAGTCAAAGCTATGTCTACACAAAGCGCAGTTTAATTACAAACAAAACTGTCTCTATGAAAAGTTTCACTTTTCTAAATTTCGGGAAATTTCGCCAATTTTCTTCGTATGTCCACTAAAGCATATAGATTTCTACCCAGTAAATCAGTAATTGCACTTCGTGTCAGCTATTAAAGTGCATCTAAATTCATTTTTAAAAATTGTTTAAATCAACAAAGCCACTTATCCAAGTGTTGTTTTGCAGGTTTTGATTGGTTACGGGATTTTATCATGAATATACATCGTTTAGAGAGCTATCTTCAAACCTGGGAGTGCTGAACAGCTGCTACGTCTCTTCACAAGTATGCACCCACCGGGATTCGAACTAAGGACCTTTTGGTTATAAAAGGAGCTCAGTAACCATTTAGTTATTGGGACCCGATCTAATGGCCAATCCATGAATTCCAACTTCTGCCAGTTCACGATATGGCGCGACCACTAGCCAATATCATTGCTGTTGAGTATTTTTGCTTACAACCGACCTGCTGAACCTCACTGGTAATGACTTCACACTAGAACCTAAGGTAACTACCTACCTGAATAGGGCCAGTCACTAGTGAGCATCACATTGATATTCAGGTGTTGGTATACAGGGATTTGATTGGTTACAGGATTTCAACATGAACTGGTTGCTCTATATCGTCAGTTAGCAGAAGCTGGAATTCGTGGACTGTCCAATGGATAGGATCCAGGTGGCTTACTGGTCTACGAGCATGCCTTCTGACTGGAAGGTCCTGGTAGGGGCACACAGTTGAAAAGTCTCAAAGTAGTAAGAAACAAATTTCCAGTACTCCCAGGGTTCCCAAAGGTTCTCTATCCGATGTCAACTCATGTTGAAATCCTGAGAATCACGTATGGTTTATCAGTAGGCAAAATCAGTCTTTATGATCCATATCAGTGTTTACCATAGACTACCAGAGAATCTGGTAAACTGTTTCATCCTGGATTGAGGAGGTTATAGTAATGCACAGTAGTGATATTTTCAAGTGCAGAGGAAGAGAAATCAGTTTTTCATTCACTTATTTTCATCTCCCACTATATGTACTTACCACCATTTCATATTCTTAGTAGAACTACGGAGTGGCTAGAGACTAGGTGGCAATAGATGTGTCTTGATATAATTTAATAGTTTCCATCCTAACATTGGGACGTAATATTTAGCGAAGATAATAGTCAGCGAATTCACTACTAAGCTGAACATTTGAAAAAATCTTAAACAGCCTAGTGACTTAAGTATAATTCTCATCATACACCGATATTAGACTACGGGCGACAATTACCAAAACACTCTGGAAAAGTGATTCGTCACAACTGTATAAAGTAAAGCTTTTTTAGACCACCTATTGAAAGTTAACGTGTTAGATTTGGAGTCTATCACTCTTGCACCTGATATCTTGCACAGTCATGTTTTTGTACTGTACATGAAAATAAACAGCTAGGACTGAGGATCCCAAGGGCTTCTCAGTTTCAGTAGTTCCTTGACTGATTTTAAACTGTGTGTTGTGAATTTCTATGGACCCTCAGGCTGGTTACCAATAGTTGCAAATGACTTTAACCAAAGATAAATCGTTTAACTTATTTTAACTGTAGCTATTATAGATATATATTGTCGATAATTTCTCAAGGTTCACAATTACGTAATGAAATATTAAGCACAGACATTTGAAATAAATGTGCTAATATAATTAAAGATCATGCACATAAATAGGTGGATAATAATCAGGGTAGTCAAAATAATGATAACAATAACAAGAATAAATTCATGCAAGAGTTTATATAATCTAATCAGTGAATCATAGTGAACGTGCAAGTAGAATATGTGTATTTGTAAGGACAGAAATGGAAATGATTATTATCTCATTGCAACTGGACAATAAGATGTTTGATTTCGTAATCAATTGCGAAATTCATAACAAAATATGCAATATATATATATGCAATAACGCAACATAATAATGGCAATAAACCAGAGAGTATTGAAAGCTGTTTCGTTGCAACTTAGATTCTTCATCAGTAATATATACCACGAATGTAAAAGAAGTCGGAACTCATTGCCCATTAGTATCTGCGTAGTGGATGAATGGGCGACGGGGTCACCTCGTAATCCGAAGGTTCCAGGTTTGTGGGTGTGTGCCGCGGAAGAGTCATAGGCTAGGACAAAATAGTTGTCAATTACTTCCCAGTTTTCTAGTGGAACCGAAGTTGAAAGCGACGAGTGGATCATTCTAGGGTGACATGGAGGAGATCGTGTGAAGAAGAGATGAGATATTGTTGGCAACTGTGGACCCACCTCGAGATGACGGCAGAAGATAGAACAAGGTAAGATGTCTTGCTGAAGCCCTATGTTCCTGTTGGAACTCAAAGGAATAACAGTATAATAATAATATAGATAGGAATGTTATTTTTAACTTTTACCAAGAAAAAAAATACCAAATCATATTTCATTCACTTATTCCCCATTATGGATAAGATTTTATTTTGATAAATCACACAGTGTTGTACAGTAATATTTACTGATGATCACGTTTCGAGCACAGATTATTGCTCATATTCATATCAAGGCACACAAACGACTTTCTTGCTTCATCTTTATACATGAGTAAAAATTGACTAGCAACTTGAATAAAGTCAACATAAGATACAGTACATTCGGAAATAATATTATTAGAGTTATCAGTAAAATACAGTCAGATGGGAAATAAGACGAGTGTTTTGATAGTCAAAATAAGTAACTTTTTGGAATGTCATAATGTACGTGAATTGAAATAGAATTTTAACATTATTTATTATTCTCCGATTTGACTAATAATAATATCTTCAATATTTCTGATATTTGTGTTGAGTCATTTCTCTTGCATGTGTTGGGTGTAGACTCGATGAACCAGACAGGTATCAGTAATCAGTCTGTCTCCACCCACCCATATTACTCTTTAGAGTTTTGACTGTGTCCCACCTTATTTTATTGTTGCGTGTTAATACATGCAGTGTGATGGCTGAGTTTTTCTCTAGATTACTTAGCTTTTTGGGTTCAATCATTCTAACCTTTTCTAAATTCCTATGTCCTGATAGTTTCTCTACTCCTGATCTACTAGTTTGACCTATGGTGGTGACTTGGCTCATAGTCAATGCAAGATATTTTGTAATTTATATTATTTTGTTTAGTTGGGACCAACGGGTCCTTTATACTCTACCACAGTGCCCAAGTTTGATTCGCATATCTTATTCCCCACCATGAATTTAAACAAAAGAAAAAAGAAATGTTCATGCAGAATAAGATAAGGCTTCCATTTATTATTTCGTTGATTTCCCTTCAACTGCATGCAACCCAGAAGTTAGTTATGCATATGTACGGAGAAATTTCAACATACTTTCAAGGGTTACATTATGTTTAATTAATACACAACCAAAAAATTAATAAGCAGTGCTCAGACTTTACACCTATGCAACTTATGCAAAATTTCAAAATTTAAACGAAATAAAAGCATACAAAATTAATGATCGGATGCACTAAAAATTGAGTTACACAATCAAGATGAGAGATGAGAAGTTGGTGATAAGCTACTAAACAGTTGCGTGTTGGTTTAGTGAGTTCAAGTCAAGTCAAACCAAACAGTAACAAACTAGTTTACGTTAAAGCAAAAGAAGAAGCAAGCAATTAAATGAGTGAAAGAGGATAGACGCTGGGTTACCGTGGCAAGAAAAGACTGATTAGTGAATCTTTCTGCATACATAAATGTGATTTTAAACTTTTGATGGCGATTGCTTCCGCAACTGTTTATTAATAATCTGGTAAGATTTCATAGTATCTACCTCGTGACTCGTATCAACAAGATGTCTAACGATAGCACTATTCAAAGCATTTCTTCCCTTGAGATGTAAGCTTTTAGGTACATATTCAGAGGATCCACGATATTCCCTTCTTCCTGTTCTTCTAATGAAGCTACTACCAGTTTGTATACACAATTAGTGTGAAAATAGAAGAGAGATTCTTCAACCTCTAATTGCATCAGAGAGTATCTTTCTCGATAAACGGAGGGCGATTTGGGTGCAGGAGAGGTTTTGGCTAGAGATTATTCCCAGAATACTGTCACCTATGAAATCGGGTTAAAAGAACCTTGGTTTCTTATTTACTCTGGTTTATTTTACGCCTAGACCTTCCATACTGGTTGATGAATTTCAAAGAGTAACCGTAATTTTAAAAATTTTCTCAGGGTTAAGACGTTTCACTTTAAGATTTTCAGATTTAAGATTTTCTTCTAGCTCAGAAAAACACAGTTTTGACTAATGCTATTCTATAGCCAAATGAACAAAAACTCTTGAAATTCATCATAATGAATTCCACTTGGATTTTCAGTGAATGATTATTTGCATACTTAGATCCTCCAAGCATTGAATGGAGATGTCAAGAAAATGAAACTTTCCGTCACTTTCTTGTGCCATAGTGATATCAGTATTTCCAAGCCCATCAGTGAATGGCTGAAGAGGGCGAGATTCATGACTTTCATTGTCACGTAACACCAAAATTTTATCATCCATCGGACAACAGGAGGTTGATTCATGTATTGCATCCTTAAGCTTTGTTATCTTTAGATTAGACATGAATATGTTTGCTAATACAGAGCCTAGTTGATCGCTCATACCTACTACAGTTATTCGATTGTAAAGGGTATTATCAAATTGAAACTGTACACTCATGGTATACATTAGTGATGGAAGTTTAAAAACCAGCACCGGCAAAGTTAACGTTTCAGACCGCTGGCAGATTTTCGTACCCTACAAGGTACATCTAGCTGGTGACTCAGTGATAAAAAGGAACATATGTCCCGAATTCCACTTTTAGCCACTATGCAACAAGCAACCCAAATTAATATTTATAATTTAAAGTTAATTCTTCTCTCTGTGTGTACCTTAAGCTGGTGCTTTTATTTTTAGAAAATTAGACCAAACTTGTAAATCAGAATAAATATGGAATTCAATACTGATTTGAAACATTTTTGCATTACTCAAAATATGAAGACAACGATACGTCAGAGAACTGGATACTACCGGCCAGAATTCCTTCACCCAGATTACATGGTTATCAGTTGGCATTAAATGAAACTGATACCGCCCTCAGGGATTCAATCCCCGTGACATAAAGTACCGAGGAAATCTAGTTGAAATTATTGTTCACTTAAATGTGCTGCCTTAAACAAATGATGTATTGAGATGCCAATGAAGATGGCAAAAATGCAAGACATTATACAAACACATCATTGTGCAATAGCACTTCAATCAATTTTGGTGTTTAATGTGGTGACCTGCTCAAGACTTGGTCTACTAAAAACATCCATCAAAATATTGCATATATTTATTTTCCTTTTTATTCAATTTGTTTTAATCTGGGAAAGTATGACCTCTAACATTAATTTTTACTTTTTCGATTATTTAAAACATTTTTAACCTGCTGATTTGCAAGTTTCCACTAAACTTCAGAAAAAGCATTTTCCTCGATGGCACCTTATACCAATACCTGAAATTACCGTTCCTGTATGGTGTCCTTGGCTCACAAAATGTACTTTTGAAGCTTTATTAACGGTCATTTAGCGAAATGTCTTAAATTTGTCGAAGGAGGAAAAGGAGGGATATCAGCATAGTGCATTTGTTGCGCTTCAGGTAGGTCAGAACTGTGTCGTACGATCTACTATCAATCAATCTTTTATTTGAAGATCCTGGGTGGATAGAAATTATAATATGAAAGAAAAGAAGGCGTTCAGCGAAGAGACTGTTTTCGGCGAATTCATTCACTGAGCTGTACAAACGCATATATATAGAATTTTGTTTGTGTGTGTGTATATTAGATTTATAAAGTTTAGATAATTATGTAATGTAAGTATTGTAACAACAGAAGACAAGGGCCAGGCAACAGATCATTTTATTATGAAAATCAACACGTATTTATACATATTTCACATACATTATTATAGCTTATGCAAGTAGACAAGCTCAGTCATCTGATTGGTTGTTTAACAGAAGTTAGGCAGACAAACGCAGGCTTCTGATTGGTTGTTTCGGGATTCCTCGACAAATAGAGTTCTCTATCTGCGAATCATATTTTGCCACGTTAACTTTGCTGTGATTGGTTGTTGAATCAGCCTTGCTCATATTTTCTCACGGCCTGCTCTCACCACACTCGTCCCCCCGTCAAATACGTGCGACTGAAGTCGGCTTGATCTACTTGGTACCGGCGTCATCGTTGGCTTGTCTCGCTGTATCCATTTCTGGAGCTCGCTGACGTTCACGCGCCTCTCATTGTTCGTCATTGCGATTGTGTCCGCGTAATCCCATCTCGAAGTGACCATATGTGGTCCTTCCCACTTTGGAAACTGTTTGCCTGACCCTGTCGAACATTCGTCAGTATTTCGTCTCACACTTTCATATGCTGCTTTCACCCGACCTCCCAGCAGCGTCCCAAGTAGCAGTTCCATCGCTGACAGATCTTGAACGCCACTCAACTGCGCAGAAGCCTTGAAGTCCTGCCCGAAGATCCATATGTCTCCATCAAAAACAGCAGGGCATAGGCTTTCCATTTGTCGGTAGGCAGCGACACCAAATGTAACAACAGAAGACAAGGGCCAGGCAACAGATCATTTTATTATGAAAATCAACACGTATTTATACATATTTCACATACATTATTATAGCTTATGCAAGTAGACAAGCGCAGTCATCTGATTGGTTGTTTAACAGAAGTTAGGCAGACAAACGCAGGCTTCTGATTGGTTGTTTCGGGATTCCTCGACAAATAGAGTTCTCTATCTGCGAATCATATTTTGCCACGTTAACTTTGCTGTGATTGGTTGTTGAATCAGCCTTGCTCATATTTTCTCACGGCCTGCTCTCACCACAGTATTATTTGGTTTGGAGACAAACGTTAAGATAGAAAATAAAATAGAATTGATCAAGTGAATTGGATGACGTAATACAGTTGAGTAGAATTTAGAGTAGGTCAGGTTGGCAACAGTGTTAATGAGTGGTGGTTAAAATTAAATAAGGGTGGGGTTAAAGAATAAATATGGCAAAATAATATGGCAAACTCCGCTAAAAATTATTGACATTGTATGAACGTTCTTCAGGATAGAAATATTACTACTACTATAAACATTATCATTATTATTACATTTTTAAACTTGAAACTGACTCTGTAATTCTAGAGATAAGAAAGGGTTTAGATAAATAAAGATAAAATTCGGGAATCGTAGTATTGGAACTTCTGGTTAAAAGAGTATAATATACTTTGTAATTTTCATTCTCCATTACTGAGACCACTCTAGGAATTTAGGTGAGACAATCTCTACTGTTAGCTTCACATTGGTTTCTGGATGATACTTTCGTAGGGAAACGTGAGGTTAAAAGTGAAAAGTACAACTCTTTTTAATGAATTTGATGGAAATTCGTGACTATTTTAACGTCAGATAAATTCACACTCTAAAGAGTAAATCCGTAGACCCGTCTAACCACGTATTGGAGTGTTTTCTCAACCGGTTTTTTAGAAATGTTTATTTATATTTTGATTACAGAGCTTCATGGAAGTAAATAAGTTGATTTTTCCCTTCCAGAAGGATTCTGTGACCGCCTGCTTGAATCACTGGACTACCTAAATTTCCATCCGAGAAAATGCATCTAATTTTCTTTAGTGCTTATTGTTCTAATCATTCAGATTTGTCCATGGGTCGCCAAATGTCCCTGAGCATATATTCGATTCCTCTGGAACAAAGAAAAATACAAAAAAGGATTATTTTGTTTTTCAGATTTAACATCACTGCGTCACATAGCGTACTGGAGATAGCTGTTTTACTTGCAACATATGGATGAAGATAAAATATTATGCCATAAACTACTCTGAAAATTATGCATACTGGGTTAACTTATTGAGCTTAATGAGGCTATTAAAATAATAGAGAAGATTTGTAGCTCAGGTGGATGATTTGCAATTAATAGTGTTCTCTGAGCTGGTTGGTTTAGTTGCGGAGCTTTCGTCGTCCTTCTGGACAACATCTCGTTTCAGCGCAAATTTTAGCATAAAGTGAAATGATTTAAATTTTTCATGAGTGACATAATTGCGTCTTCTGGTAACCATCTTTACCAAAAGGAAATTTATCCTACCAAATATGAGAAATATCTCTGCAATAACAGCTAGAATAATGAAACCGTTTGATATAGTATAGCACAAAAATCAGTCAAATCGCTTTATTTGATATTATGCAAACCGAAAGATCCAACAGAAAAAGCGGACAAAACTAATACTATTCACAAAATAAATTTTATGAACTGTAATAGGCATTACATCGGCCAAAGTGGGCGTCCCCTTCAAATTAGAATCCAAAAACACAAATCAGCCGTGAAAAGACACGATATATATTCTTTAGTGTCGATGCATAAAGACAATTATGGACATCGATTTGATTGGGATAATGTCAAAATCCTAAACAGAAGAAACACCAAATGTGCCAGGAATTCCTAGAAGCCTGGTACTCAAACGAAAATGCAGTTAACAAACACGTTAATATAGACCAAATATACCAACTAATAAAAAGTAAATCAGGTGACCAGAAATTTTAAAATCCAAGTCAATAGAAAATGATCAGAACATATGTAAAGATGGTTACCGAGAGACGCACGCAATTATATCACTCATGAAAAAATCAGATCATTTTACTTTATGCTAAAATTTACGCTGAAAGGAGATGTTTTCTAGAAGGATGACGAAAGCTCCTCAACTAAATCAACCAGCTCAGAGAATACTATTAATTGTAATAATAATAATATTGTAACGCACATTCTACGCCACATCTCTTTTTCTCACTTGCCGAACATTTTCGATCCCTGTTCCTACGATTAAAGGACGAAATTCTGTGGACTCTACTTCAAACTGTATCTACAAGTTCACCTGCAGCTGCGGCGACACCTATATAGGTAGAACTAACAGAATGTTCAATGTCGTCGAAAAGAACATGTTCCAAAATGGCTACTAAATCATATCGAAAATCCTAACGCGATTATGTGAATAGAAATCCAGCATCATCCATTTCAAAACACTTATTAATGTCTGGTCACAAAATAAATATTAATGACTGTTTCACAATTATTTCACATAACTCTTATTCAAGGTTATTGAAGGTGATGGAAGCACTTTGGATTAATCAGATATAGCCTAAACTGGGTATACAAAAATCAATAGACTTCAATCTTCGCCTACCCTGGACTGCATGACCTATCTAAATATGATTGGTCATTAGTATGTACTTTTGTTTTTATTTAACTGAGTAATTTTCATGAACTTTATTTTATCATTGTTAACCATGTTAGTTGTAAAGCGGTTGTAAAGAAACTACGAAATGATATCATCTCGCGAAATTTGTCTTCTTAATGCCTTATTCTAATTGTAATAAGGTTATTATTATTCCTACGACCAGAAAACACAGGAAGGGAACTCATCATGGGTAGAGAATCTCTCGGAGAAATGAATGCAAAATGGAGAACTCTTCGCCGACTTCTGCGCCTTCAACGAAATAGTGATTGGTGGCAGCGTATACAAACACAAAGATATCCACAAGGTTACATGGGTGTCACCAGATGGGCAAACCAAAAACCAAATTGACTTCATCCCAATCTCAAGGAAGTGAAGGCGCAGCCTACTGGACACAAAGGCAAGAAGAGGAGCAGACGTTGGCTCAGACCACTATCTCGTACAAGGGACAATCAAACTAAAAGCTTTCAGGGAAACAGGAGCTGCAGATAGACCACAAGCCAAGTTCAACACTCAAAAGCTGAAGGACCAGGTCACAAAGGACATCTTCGTTGCAAACATAAGTGAAAAAGCCGAGACACAAATCAACACTAGCGACGAGACCAGCGTCGAAAAGCACTGGAACAACTTGAAAACGGTGTGGAGTCAAACCTGCATGGAATTTCTGGGCAGAAAGAAGAGACAGGACAAACAGTGGCTCACTATGGACACTTGGAAACTAATAGAAGAGAGAAGGACAGTGAAACAAAAGATTATACAGTGCATTGACGAGCAACAAAAACAGGAGTTGAAAGCTAGCTACAATACACTGAACAAAAGAGTGAAGAAGAGTGCCAGGGAAGACAAAAGGAAATATTATGAAACCATGGTAAGTGAAGCAGAACAAACTGCAGGCAAAGGAGACCTCGCCACACCCTTCCCAACAACTAGACACCTATCGGGCAAAAGTTCGACACAGATTAAGCCAGTCAAGGATGACAATGGAAAGTCAATCACCAAAGAGGTGGAACAAAGAAAACACTGGGCTGGACACTTCAAAAGACTTCTAAATCGTCCGCCACCTACAACACGCCCAACAATACCAACAACGGAAGCACAACTACCAGTGAACATTGACCCCCCGACAAAATCAGAAGTCCTGAATGCAATCAAGATGCTAAAAGCTGGGAAAGCACCAGGACCAGATGGAATCCCAGCAGAAGCATTGAAAATGCACCCAGAGACAACAGCGGAGTTGATGACGCCACTGCTGGAGAAGGTGTGGAAAGAGGGCAAAGTACCCGAGGATTGGAAGAACGGATACTTATTCAAACTACCAAAGAAAGGAGACTTAAGTCAATGTCAAAACTGGCGCGGAATCATGCTCCCGTCCATCCCAAGCAAAATACTAAGTCGCATCATCCTGCAGAGAATCAAACACGCCAACCTGGATGAAAAACTTCGACCAGAACAAGCTGGATTCAGGAGAAACAAGTCATGTATTGATCAAATCGCCACTCTACGGATCATCATTGAGCAAAGCTTGGAATGACAGTCACCTCTCCACCTCAAACTCATCGACTTTGAAAAGGCCTTCGACAGCATTAATTGAGAGGTCATTTGGAAACTACTACGATACTACGGGATGCCACTAACAATTATACATTTCATGCAACAGTTGTACGACAATGCTGCATGCCAAGTAATCCACAACGGGAAACTTACGGAAGCCTTCGAAGTGAGGACGGGATTGAGGCAAAGCTGTCTACTATCGCCAATGATCTTCCTGATTGCAGTAGATTGGATAATGCGACAGACAACGGGCAATGAGGGAACAGGCATAAAATGGACTCACACAAAATACTTGGAGGAGCTGGACTTCGCCGATGATATGTGTCTGATTTCCCACAAACTGGAAGAAATGCAAGTGAAAAGCAACAAGCTGGCAGAAGAAGCATCAAAGATAGGACTTCAAGTGAACATAGATAAAACAGAGGTGATGAAGATTCCTGGCCAACAACATTAACAACAGACTACAATAAGCCAGCATAAATGGGAGAAACCTGAAAGAAACAGCCTCCTTTACCTACCTACTTCGGAAGCGTCGTTCCAACTACAGGTGGAACTGACGAGGATATCAGAGGTAAGAATCGGAAAATCAAGACAAGCTTTCATTACTCTCAAGTCTGTGTGGTGGTCAACAGCACTCAGTATGATGATAATAAGATCTGGATTTTCAATTCCAATGTGAAGTCAGTGCGACTATACGGATCAGAGACTTGGCCAGCGCATCATAAAGAGCATCTCAAACAAACTACAGACCTTCATTAACAGTTGTCTTCGCTCAATACTCAAGATTAGATGGCCGGTCAGAAAAGATCAGCAACAGGGATCTCTGGCAATGAGCGAACCAACCAGGAACCGATTGTGAAACGAATAGACAGGAAGAAATGGAGATGGATTGGCCATACGCTGAGGAAACCATCAAGTGACATCACTAGACAAGCCATTACTCGAGTGGAACCCTAAAGGGAAGCGGCGAGTTGGTGGTCAGTGCAAGGGTGACTTGGAGGAGGTCATGTGAGGAGGAGATGAAAACATGTGCGCAGACTTGGATCGGGGTGAATACGTTGTCAGAGAACCGAACGCAATGGAGATGCGCAGCTGAAGCCCTATGTTCCTCTAGGAATTAAAGGATATAATAATAAATAATATCATTACATTATTATTATTTTAGTGTTACAAGACAATCGTTATTTTACACTTAATACTTTTAATGAAACAGTTTCGCTAGTCACTTTTTATCAACGCACCTTTACATTTAAGAAATAAAGTTAGAAATTTTGTATTCACTGTCACAAATTCGCTTCATTGAATTATACATGATAACATTGAACTTTAGTCATCTCACATGTATTACACTGGATAAAAGAGGACGTTATCCAAAACTGTCTTATAAATTTATCTTTCAAAGAGTATTTCTTTATACATAACAATCTTCTAAGTTTTTTCAGTTACTTAGCTAGTATAAACCAGTGGGCTAGCTTAGATCTGAATTTCAGGCTTTACAAAAACATTTTTAAGGCATGTTGTTTATAACCTGAAAAGCAACGAAATTTCAATTTTGTCTTCTGACTTCAGCGATAAGACATGTTTATCAGTGAAACTGACTAAAACGTTCATACATTATTAAACTGATTATAGCTGGATAAAAGGGGAATCAGTGTTATCAGGTGTAGAGGTGGAAAATTTTGTGTTCCAGATTGAATACATGTCCATGTGTGTGAAAAGAAACGTTTCACTGGAGTGTTTACCTCCTGATTCAGTCAATCAAGATATATTATTTTATCTTTGACATAGTGCAAAAATGTTTTTGTGGTAATATATGCATGCATACATGCATACTGGAGTGTTGACGAATGAAGTTTGATTGAAGTCATAGATTAGCTTCATTCATGTGATATTTTCAAGTCTCAGTAAGGCAAAAGGTTCTAATGGAGGGCAAAAATTATCAGTATACAGTTAAGGTATCTATTTCATTGCATTCATTGTCGTTAATACCTATATTTCACTCGAGTAGATATCATTTCACTGGATAATAATTAATAACGGGATTCAAGATGCTCATTTCTTTCCATTCGAGCCTTCTCATCTGGGTACACTTGCTATACCACTGAATGATGGTATTTCTATTGAGAATCGAACCTATCACTCATTGTTTCAAAAGCTTGTGTTATTCATTAGACCATTTGAGGCACAAATCATTCAGTGTACTCGCTCAATGACAAAGACAAATAGGTAAACCTTTGTTTACTTTGCTGTGCTGACGGAAAATACACCCTTGAAGGTAATGAAAAATATTATATTTTGCATAACTTAGTTTTTCAAATTAAGGATTCACTTGACTGAAGACGTTTCTTTACGTCTAATTCTCTTGAAGTTGCTGCTGTTATAAGATTACACATCTTTTTATGATAAAATAAATAACTAGACATGCAATGGCAAATATTTAGGTAGAAATAATTAAAGGTTTAAAATCCAGCTAATTTAAAGTTGTAGAATGACAAATTAATTAGCATTTGCGTGACAAAAGTGATTGTAATAAATTCATGTAATGTGTAGAAAGATAACTGATATTTTAGTTCAAGGCTGTAGAATGTGTTTGTTGAGTAGAGAATTCAAGGATATTGAATATCAAGCGTAATCATATATATCCCCAAAGGCTAATATATCATCTGTGTGATTCACTACATCAAATTCGTGCGATGAATCAAGATTGCACGTGTCTATGAATTTCTAGACGAACCCGCTTAGTGGTATACCCTATTTAATTTGATTTACGAGAACAGTGATGAATAAGGCAGACGTATAAGAATGAGCTAAGACTGAGTAAATTATCTTCTTACTTTCGAAGGAAACCTTAAATTGTACGCTAAAACAGAATATCCTGTTTGATGTTTCAGTTAGACGTTGGCATAGAATCCCTGTTGGCGTAACTCCTTTGAATTGTAGATGCAGAAATAAAGGCATCTTCTGCACCATCACTTGTTCAGATTTACCATAGTTATAAGCTGTGTTAACTCCTGTGAACCGAGAATATCTGATTGCTTCCTACATTTTCATCTATTTCTCTCTTTTTTGCATGTACATTCAACTTACCATATATTTTATGAAAATATTTAAATTATCATACTACAAATTGAACCTAATCTGGTTTAAAGCAGTAGTCATATTTTACCGTAAAATATATCCACCAGGTATCCGAAATGCGTCGATGGCACAGCGGTAGTACGCTCGCCTACCACTCATGTGGTCAAGGGTTCGATCCGTTGCTGACGCACTCCTTCACCTAGTTAATCTGGTAGCAGGGCGGCAAAAGAGGGAAGGTTGAGCATGAGGCTAGCAACCCTATCCCGCGAAAAATTATCTCCATTACTACCGAAACTTCAAGTCTATAGTTCGAAGCCCCATGTTCCACTGGGAACGTGAAGGAGTAAAAAATAGTTTTTCAAATGTACCCGACTATTGCTGTTGCAAATATTTTATTTCATAACTGTGGGAAAGTGAGTAACTTTCATTGAAGACAGCTTTTTGTTCAGACCGACTTTTAATTTCTGCTGTGTGTATATTTCAGATTATTTTGTCATTTAATTATTTTGAAGTTTTTCTTAATTTTCTTCTATAAATAAAACTTGTTATTCATTCAAGTGTATACAGTAAAAACAATTTTTCTAAATTTTATGAAATTAATTTACCGTTTGACTGAAATAATTAACTTCTAATTAATAAAAATGAAGTATTAGAATACAATTAGGTATTTGAAAAATTTGCAATCCATGGTAACCCTCTAGAATACAGGCGATTAGAACTTGTCTGGTTCACTCAATTCATTTAATTCTAACGCATTGCTGATGCGCTCGACTGCATAACCACGGAAACACTTAGTCAATGTATAAATGACTCCCTTTGATCATTTACATTTTTAAGTACACCGCTTAAATAGAGTGAAACAGAATAGTCAGTTAGGTAAGAGAAAATTAGTTGGCGGTTGCTCTATCTATTTATCTATCCATCTCCTTATATATATATATATATATATATATATATATATATATATATCGGGAAGTTGGAATCCCTGAGCCACAGGATTGGTCACAGTGGCTGGCTGATCTTTGAGCTCGCCTTCGTAACGGAAGGTCCCAGGTAAGAACCTGGTGGATGCGTACTGTGAAGAGTCTCAAACTACGATGAAACGAAGGTTCAGTACTGCCCTTGTTTCCCGATGGTTCCCTAACTAATGTCAAACCTGTGGCTTGTCAAATCCCTGCAAACTAGCACTGCGTAATTAGAGAGTACCCTGACTGCTATTAATGATATCAAGCTAATGATACCTAGCAGTTTGAACAGTTTTGTTTTCCAGATGAAACTAAGCTGAATTTTCCGTTTGAATGGTGTGATTTGCAAATGAAGAATAGGAATATATGGGGGTATACAGCAGTTGCAACTTCCTTTGTTCCAACTTTCTGCAATGCTAACACTGTTATGACCGGTTATTTCATTGATAATACTAAATAATATCCGCTTTAAAACAACTGTATCACTACCGCAGTAACATGGTGTTATTCACTTGTCTAACTGGTTTGAAATTTCTAAGGCTACTGTTATTCCCAACCCCCCCCCTCCTTTATGCTTTGCTACAGGATAACGTTTTAAATCAGTTGGTCGTACATGAGGTTTTTCAAAAGAAAGGTTGCAGTTTATCTCATCGATTCTGCTACACATATGTTTTCCGCCTTCATATCTGCTAGTGTAAATAACATAATTGTGTTCGATTTTATAAGTTTTTGTGGTAAAAAGATTGTAAAATACTTTCTTATGCTAGTTGTAATTTTGGAGACATTTTCACATATGGTGAAACAACCTCCATGTTACGATGGAGAGGTAATTTTATACTCATTGTCAAATTTATGTGCGTCGGTGGAACAGTGGTTAGGACTCTCGCCGACCATGCAAATGGCCCCGGTTTCGATCCTCTGCCGACGCACACCTGATATGCATGGTCGGCCTACAAAATTTGGGCTACCGATATCACATGCTAAAATTTCATGCCTGTACCAAAAATACGGTGTGGAATCAAGCTGAAATCAATATATATATATATATATATGAGTGGTCATAGGAAAAGTCATTGAATTCTATCAGTCAAGTTCGCGATCTGGTCATGAAACGAGGTAACTAACTCTGAAATGATTTTGAGTGGTTGAATGTAATTGTCAAGAAGCCCTGGACGTACGTTCGCTTTTTTTGGTACTTGTCAGCAAGGCATATATGTGATTGAGAGGAACTGATTCCACTCTGAGATCCGGAGACGTTCACACAGTGCTGTAGTCACAGACTTTACGACTGAACTAATAGAATTCAGTCTGCACCAAGATCGAAGATTAGATGTTAAGAGAATTGTATGAAGTTTAAAAAGAAATGCCTTTCCTTTGAATCTTTTATGTTTTTAAATCCCTTGGTGATCAAACAATACAGAATATCTAAGGAATTAAACCAACTTAACCTCTCGGGACAATGTTTAAACATATGCCCCTTTCCGCAGAAATTTTTTAAGTATCAATTCAGTGTGCAGAATACAGCTCATTAATTTTTTCGAGAAGTTCAGACTGAAGCAAGCATAAAACCTAAACCCATTTCGTCAAAGTTTCTGGTTAAATAAAAATTCTGTGAAGGTGTCCTGGGGAAACTTGAAACGTTTAAAATCAACTTTTCATGTCCTAAAATGAGTAAGATAGAGGCAGGAACGCTTTCACTCAGATGAAAATTTTATATTCGGGAGAAATTAATTAACAAAATTTGCAGTCTGAATATTCACTTCGTGTCGCAATGTTGTCTAGCGGTACCAGAAAACGTCTCGGGATCTGTGAGTTTGTGGTTTTTTGGGATGTGTTTGGAGAAGCGAATGGATGTCCGCCTAGCTACCCTACCAATACACATGCTCTGACGTGTAAATGTGAATTCATGCACACAGCTGGTGGTGACCTAACATGAGTACTTGTCAGATTTCGATTGGCAAATAGCACAACTAATTCTATAAACCAGGACAAGTTTAGCTGCCGCATAAGTTGTAACAGCGACAAATTTCAGTCTTTTACTTTAGTAGAATGATAAATCAGCCTCTTTAAAGATAAGTTGGATGAATACAGTCTTCTTCTCGACTCCAAACTGATTCTTTATTACAGGATTTCATCATGAGCTGACATTAGTTAGAGAACCATTGGAAAACCTGGGAGTACTGGACAGCTTTTTCGTCCTAGTTTGGGACTCTTCATCAGTACGCACTTACTGGGATTTCATCATGAGCTGACATAAGTTAGAGAACCATTGAAAAACCTGAGAGTACTGAACAGCTGTTTCGTCCTCTTTTGGGGTTCTTCAGCGGCACGCACCCACCGGAATTTTTTTCAAAACCATCATGTGAATTTCTTCGGATATCAATTTTCAGACAATGGCTTTCAGGGAAGTTTACCTGTTCATGTCATTTTTTTTCAGAGCAAAGTTTATGCGCTGTCTTCATCAGTTTCCTGACTATCCCTTGTTTATATTTTATTGGACAGGGAATAGCACTGGATGTGATGCAAACATCTATCCACTGTTTTTTTTGCCATACTATGTTAGGAAGAGTAGAATGAAATCGCAAGGAATCGAAGTACCACTTGACTGAGATGCCGTATGAATAATTTATGTTTCTTGGCTGAATTTCACAAGAACAGAAAATTCTTCAACTTGTGACTCTCAACAATATGATTCTTTATAGACTGTCAAGTAAAACGCATATTGAGTGATGCTTTGTCTTCACTCCTGATCGTAACATAACATTTATTCCCCTTATTATATATTATATATATAACATTTGTTCCCCTTTTATATAACTTACTCCTTTCATTGCATTTCCTTCAATGTTCCGATATGAGATGTAGCAGCTCAAACAGTCACGCTATAAAATAAAGTCCATCCTTCTGTCTATTTATTTGTAATAGCAACTTCCGTTTCATGTCTGTAACCTTGATTCAAAAAAGGCACCATTCAAGAACCATGATTGACATGCCAACAAAAACTAAAAAGTTCTGTGGTAGATAATAAACGTCCAGATCGATCAATTAGCAGTTTAAAAAAGAAAAGATCAATGAGGCTTGAAGAATTTTTTATTAGGGAAAATTGATTGTACATAAATAAATTTGGAATACCGTATCTCTTTAATGCTTTATTTGCACATCATTTGCAAACAATCGAATATCACCACACTAGTAGCTTTTTGGATTCTGCACAGTGTTTCTATTCTTCTGCATACAATTTTGTTCTACTATTGCTTATTTCACTGTCCGAAACTTATTGTTACTTTTCTGAATTAGTTTACTGGTATACTACTTATGTCTGATTATAAGTAGCACTCACTACAAAAGCAGTATTTACCAATGAAACGCCTATTTATTGGTAATCCACTCTGCTTTCAGTAATGTTCTTTAAAATAAAAGCCGAATAAATAAGTAAATATTGAACCAAATAACTGAATATATTTCACTATCAGTTTGTTTTGAATTAATTTTACTGAACACAATATTTAGGTGTCAGGTGACATGTTCAGACATTTCAAAGGCATCTGAAGACCACCATTGTGTTACCTGGTGAATAGTGATTTTCGGAGGAGTTCAAGATGCACACCTCATCCTATGTGGAACCCGTTGGCTGGATTTGCATGCAGTCCACTCGCTAGGGATTACAAAATAATACCCAGTATTGTCAATCAGGCAAGTAGTAACAGATACTCTTCTAGCAAGAGGTGATTCTTGTGGCCCAGGTTGCGTTTTTAAACGATGAGCACTAGTTTCGAATCTCACTTATGATTGCATATATACGACGGGTCCCAAACAGGAAGAAAATCACATTCTGGATTACAAAGGTGACCGCTATCCTACAAATATTTGAATACCACTTCAACGACGTAACCTATATTGCTGTGGACTCGCTACTTATTAAAACACTGAATTTTCCATTTAAACAAAATCAAGTAAAATCGGCAGGCAATGCTCTTTCCTTATTCATTCATTTGAATCTTAGTTTTTCCTAAAAATACAGGTAATTCAAATGAATTACACTTAAATATTTGCGTCCACCTTTCATTCTGACAAAATCTTTACTGAATACAGTAGTATAACCGTGTGTCATTTCATCTGTCGCGATACAACTCTGGCCTAGTAGAGGACTTTTTAAAAAATGTCGAAAAATTGATGATAAGATTTCTTCTTAAGATGTGAATAAACTAGATGAATTTGCCAAAATTTTTAACAAATGGTGAAAACTTACCGTCTGACTGTAATTTTCACACACTGATCAGTGTTCACTTGTGTACCTGTGGAACAGAACAAGTTCAGTATGAATTGAGACATTTCTCACAATCTATGGGGAAAATACTGAGAAATAACTTGACAAAATAAATGAGATCGGAATCAGACTGTTTCAGAAGTTTCTGCTTAATCCATTGATGCAGAAGTTGTAGGTCTAATGCAAAGCAGAAATTTTTTTTAATTTATCACTAATTTGTCATTAAACATCAGACAAATTACATTTCTTTAAAATTTTAATCAAATTTTCAACAAATACCTGAAGTCTACTTGAATTATCATTGAGTAATAGGGTAGGGGTGACATAATTGACATAATTACTCAGAAATAGCTTCAGAAGTATGAAACAAGAGTTGTAAATTAAGTAATACTCAACGGCTCAAAGGAAGAAAGCGTTAGAAATATTAGAAGGTTGAAATTGTTACTGAATGAGAAGAAAGGTGGTCAAATGTTGCTCTAACAAATGTGAAGTGGGTGACTCTGAAGATGATTTCCTCGCTGAATCGTCTTTTATTTTCTTCACAACTCAAAGAGGATTTTCGGTGGTTTGAAGCAGAGCAAGAACACTGTGACAGTGAAGGAACTTGTAACGTTTCTTAAGTTTTCTGTCCAGCTTGCCATAGTGAACATACGAATTTTAAATGTTTGTTAGAAACCAATTTTGACTAAAATCTATAATGAAGATAATAGTGGTGTTTTAATGACAGAAACCTAAGTAGCCTGGCTTGAACATAGGAAATCAACCAAAGCCTAACTATGTACAGTTTGCCGGAATTCCGCAAGTAACGCACAGTTCACAGTTCAGTGTGGTTGACCTAGACTTTATCTTCAACATTTATTGTAACATAGCATCTATCCCCTTTATTTTATATTATTTACTCCTTTTATTGCATTTCCTTCAATGTTCGGAAATAAGATGTAACAACTCAGACAGTTGCTCAATAATATCAAGTCCAACTTTAATGAGTCCATCTACCTGTCTACTTACTTCTGTTTAACATCTTACACTTTAGAAGAAGAAGAAGCTACAACACTATCCGGGTAAAATGAGTGACATACGAACATGAAATGAAAAGTTTTGTGGAAAACAACAAATGTCAAAGTTATCATTAGTACCAGTATTTACACATGAAACAGATATGAATATATTTCAATGCCAATTTCACTAAAAACCATGTTAATTTAGATTTAAAGATGATTTCTGTATGTTGAAACATTCAATGTTAAGTGTTTGATTTTCAGGTGGTTTTGGTAAAGGACTATTAAAAACATTTGATGTTACGATTCCACTCAAGGATAAGAAACAAGTGGTTGAATTTATTGAAATCAGAAACAAAAAACCACTGAATTCAAACTTTCCATCCAACTGAATTTTCACGCTTAACAGTTTTTATTTGTATACCAGTGTGGCTGAATGAGTTTAACAAAAATTCATACATTTGTCACAATCATCTGAAAAAATGTTGAGAATGGATAGAAAAAAAAATAACTAAGATTTATATCAGATTGCATAAGAAAGTTGAGAGTCATTGAGGGATACAACGTTGTAAGTTCTATGCAAAAGTAAAACGCTGTTCACATATCACTGTCTGTCTAAGAAATTAGTTAATTTTCTATCTTGACGAAATCATCAGTAAGTCACTCAGATTTACTTAAATTAAAAGTAAACTTCGACAAAAAAATTTCATGATAAAGGAAATGGCTATGCTTTAATGACCAAAACTCGAAGTAATCCTGTTTGAACACTGGAAATCAGTTGATACGTTACTACTTGTTTGCTGAAATTCTGAGAGTAATGCTCAGTTCAATATTTGCATTCAAATAATATCAAAACATTGTTCAATCTGATTAGAATATGTGGCTCTATTGGACAAAAATAAATTATATCAAAAATACTGTCTAACCTTAAATCCCTCTAAATGCCAAACAGTCAATTTCACATAAAGTATAATTATATTTCAATAGTTTACACACAATGATAAGTTTTGTTATTGGTAATATTCCGAGCAAAATTACTGCCCTTGTTCACACCACTGTTGAAATTGTTTTATTCCAGTTTCACCTTTAGGCATAAATCTGACCTAAACAAACTGGTTAATAACACTCACGAGGTGTGCAACATAGATGGCACTGAAATAGAGACCAAGTCGGAAATTAAGTATCTTGGCATCATTCTATCTGCTGTTCTTTCCTGGTCGTCTCATATCTTGATGATTCATAAGAAAATATTCCCTCTTACCTTCTACATCAAGAAGTAAGACATTCTGGAATAACCTAACCTTTATTCTTACGATTAGTTAACTCTTGCATCCTGCCTAATATTCTCTATTGTTCCGTCTTAGTTTTTCCATGGCTACTAAAGAAAGAGCAGCAGGGTAAGCAACGTGCCACTTGACCAGGTTGGATATATTCTGGTCAATAAGCACTTGGACTCATGTGAAAAATGGGCTAAATTCATTTTATCTAACTCACACCACCCTCTTCATTCACAACACTCCCTTTGTGTCTCATCAGGTAGAACTAGAAGCCTATATAAAAACTATTTGCTCTCACCAGCAAGTAAAACAATTCAATCATACCCTGCTTAGCTCGTGTTCTGTGCGATAAAGAAAGCATTAGGCGTGATACCTATAACTTATTAAATAGTCAATAGAACAACTGGATCTCGTCTTTCCAACTCATATCATTTATAGGTAGAACGTTTTTCTTTCTTCCTCTTCTTTTTCTCTGTTTTTGTTGTTATGTGCTGCTTCGTTTTCTCTTCCTCACAAACTCTATATAAAATATTCTTCTTTGTTCTCTTACACTCTGTATATCTCGACCTCTTTGTTACCGCTTACGCCAGTAAATATACTAGCATCTACTTTTCTAACACCTTCAAACATTCTGTTCAATTTTGGCTTTGCTCCGGACATGCCAATGGGCTGTTGTCAAAACTAACTGAGATTACCCATAATCTATGTAGAATTTTATTTATTGTTAATGTACCAACTGGATGCAATACTGTAGTAAAAGGTTGAGAATTCCATTCTTTATCACAAGTACTGTTTACGAATAAAGCAAATTATTATTATTATTACCAAACTCCCTCAACAATGTCTTTCAGCAGTTAATAGTATAAAAGATTCTCACGTACGAAATACGCTCTGTATAACAAGATTTATTGACAAAGAAACGCAATCTTAAAGAACCTAAGAATCTAGATGAATATTCCCAACTAAATGAGATCATAACTATGTATACAAGAACCAAAGAGAACGAAGCACATTTGTCACAGATAGTCCAGCGTTGGCACAAAAACAAGACCTTATCAACCGCATCACAACAGTATTAAAAACCAGGACAAACCAAAAACAAAAATAAATTATAAGGATCAAGTTAAAGGACGATACTCTGATATTAGAACAATGGTATACAGGTCAAAGCAAAAGTGTAGTAACTACTTATTGAGTTGAAATATTCAATTAACCATCAATATAGTGAAGAGGTTTTTCATGCAGCATATTTCAGATTATTTACTCTGCTACAAGTGATGATTGTCAATGTTTGGTGATTCTTGGTATGAAGAGAAATTCCAAACTAAATGACGGTGAAACATTTCCTGATTTTCAACGTTTCCCTCCTAACTCGCGATCACTTAGAAAGCCTTACCAAGTACTGAATCTTTTTTCTTATTCTTTTAGTTTCTCAGTGGATAATACGGCCTCAAGCCAAAGCTTTGAAGTTCCAGTAGCAATGGCATTTATTTTTAAGGGATGGAGCTGATAGCCTCGTGCCCACCCTTACCTCCTTAACGATCTCGTTACCTGCTTAGCGACGTGAAGGAGTGCGTCGTCCGGGGATCGAACTCCGGACCACCTGAGTGGTTGGTGAGCATTCTACTGCTATACCACCACCGTACACCAGATACTCATATGGAATGGAAATTACCTCCTTAGTAAACTTTTTATTATCGTTTTCGAAATGGTCCTAAAGGCCGCCCGGTGTCCAGATTGCATCGATCTAGCTAGAAAGTACTACTGTTTGATGTGGGTGGTATACAAGTGCCCGTGAATAGTTATGATCCTCTGAAGAATAAGTTCAAGAAATATTGCCTTCATGTAAGTAAATAAGTATTAATTTTCAAGCCAATACCTTTTTTCCCCAACTTTAGCCATCTTGGTAAATTCAGTCTCCGACTTGAACAGAGAAACTCTACGTTGTGAAAAATGTATAGACAAAGGATCTCAAAAACCTACATAAATCACCATACAACAGAATGTCAATCAGCTCAAAATTACAAACCAAAATGCAGTAGTATGTAACACGAATTTATTCGTTTTCGCCTGCTCACAGTAAATAACTGGTAGTGTTTTACTTTTTATAATAGAATTATACAAGGCACTGTTCAGTGAATCGGCTAGAAGAACTAAAATTTCACTCAATTTAAATTTGTAAGTTAAATTTTAACATGGAAATTTAGGTGTTTCATATTGAAAAAGAGTTTTGTGGAGAGGAGTAACGAAAGAATAAAATAACTTTAGAAATATGATACTACACATTTAGCCTACTCACGAGTAGTTACAAGTAACAGGAATAAATTTATTCCGATTGTAACTACTTGTTAATCATAAGTTTATTACTTTTTAACTCGATATAACCAAGCGTATCAAGTAAATCATTCCTCTGAATGTCCAGATTTTCAGGTCGCAGATTATCCATCAGAAATAAAACAGCTCTTCAATCGACAGAGTTAGCTGCTGAGAAACATGCACGTTGGAAGAACTGAAAGGGTTCTTGTCAAAGGAATTTCCGAACACTTCAAAAGGATTTTCATTAGAACCAGGACAACTTAGTGGTGTTATGGGGTAGATATATCCTTAGCACTCATTACGTAATCAATTCTAACACAGCTTTCCGAGTGATATGTAGATACACTTATAGTAAATTTCTAGGGTAATCAGGGACAGTTGGAATCCGGAGACGGAAGCCCAACTTATGCAAACGGAAGGATTTTGTGATTCACTTAGCTTTATGCTGTTAATTTTTGGTTTTTGAACCATTTCAATATTTATTCCATCCTTATACCATCTTCAAACATTGTTCCTCTTTCCATCACATCTCAAAATTCATTACATTTATCATATACCAATCTAGTTTCCCAGTCAATCCTTCATCATTTACAACTGTTTCACCCCGTATCATTCTATGTCCATCATAGTTTAACTACACTTTATGTTAACTTTTTTCCTAATCGCAACCTATCCTAGTATTATGTTGAATTATTTTGTTTAGTTTTGGTCGAATTTGCAGCTAGATATGTCATCTTAATAACGATTTGTACGTTGGTCCGTAATGCATAAGCAGGTTATAGGATACATGAATTTCGCGAGTGCCTTTATTGCATATTCCTGCTAATTGTAGAGCCGTAGTCCGTTTCTGTGGCGATTTAGTGAGAATTTTCACTTTTTATGTTTTTCAAGGAAATTTCCCACTTAAGAATTTTTTTCTGACATTTGTATTCTTGAACTGAGTTACATTTGCTGCAATTTTATCAGAAAATGTTGCTTGATACTGTTATCTGCGCAGTGTAATGAACTAAAGGAGGTGGTAAGTTCAAAAGTTCAACGTATATTGTTGAATTTTTATGAAATCATACTGGTATATTTCGGCCTATTTATTGAAACAACCTAATACCCACCTGATAAAGGCGGCGCCACTTTAAAAAAATGAAATGCCACAAAATCGCCCAATTTCGCTACCATATTGATTCATTATGTAGATGTGAAAACAGCAGTTTTGTTTTCATTTCCCCACTGAAGTAAATCAGATTATTTGAATTTGACAATGACACCTTGAACTACTAAGTAGTGAGTACATTTTGAAAATAGTGTGTTTGTGGAAGATTTAGTGTACATGAAATATAATGTTGATTGTTTTTCCTTTACAAAATTAAGTCGGTGTCATAAGTTTTCTAAATACAGAGCACATGAGCTTATTCTTAATATCATATTCTTCATGGAATGGACAGTATTTACATATTTACAATATTTATATACGAGTAGTAGTCAGAATTACGTTTTATTGAGTCAGAAGAATATGCTCCACTTCTCGGAAGACGTTGGAAAACACTGGTTACCACCAGAAGATGTGAAGGCTCAAATGCAAAGCAAATTACAGCAGAATAGGAGCCTATCTTCATTCAACTCGACTTTGAGGGAATAGTCAGCAGATTGCATACGTCACAAGTTAGAAACTATCCGGCAGTTAAATTGGTTCCCTTTCATCATGCAAAATTCTCTTTGGGGAAACCAAAAGCCTACAATCGCCCTTCTCATGTTAATTCTAACTGTGTATACGAAATTATATCTGTCTTTTGTAGCAGCTGCTTTTGGAGCATAGAATGGACCGCACAGACATTTTCTGAACACGTACCAGAAAACCTACCTCTTAAGGGAGCAAACGCCTACAGTCATACCACTGCCAAACATCTCTTCAATATGGCTCATGAGTTGGACATCGTGAAATTCTTTAAAGTTATCAATAGACAATATAGTTCAATTCTTCTCATGTTTGCCTATGTAATTGCTATCAGTCGCCTTAAACTCGATTTACGTGTTCAGAAAAAAGCACTTGTAGGTCTTTCCTTGTGCCGGTAACTCGCCATCCTTGCTCCCTCATTCGGCTACATAATATTTTGCCCGAATCTCCCCGCTCCACTTTGATATAGTGTAAATTTTCTTGCCCACATTGCTTCCAAATTTATTAGTTATATAACCTCTTTTTTAACTCCTGTCCCTATAAATTAACTCTTTTTTACTGTATTTTATTTAAACTTGGACTTCCTGGACATAACCAATATAAGTACAGTTTCTGAGCAGTGTTTTTATAAGTCTGAAGTCTCCTGTCAATTGATATCACATGCAGCTTGTAAGTATGTTAACATTTTGCTGTACATAAACTTAATAATTTATTTAAGCCGCACACAGTGGATGAGAGGCCAGTGAAATAAATGATGGTACCATCTTACTGTGAACAAACTGTTGTTCTTGATTTATTCAAATTCATAAAGGAAACTAAGTGTATGTAGTTTTATATTTTGTTCTTAGATATGTAGTGCATTATTATGATCAAATTGATTGTGTAATGACCTCATTGAATCATACATAATTGAGTCCTAAGGAAAGATATTGAGGGTAAGTAATAAAAAAAATACTAAGCACTCCCGTAATATATCTTATGAAATTCACTTAAGTCAGGATGACATAATATAAAACGATAAAAGCGGTTAAGAGCTACATTAGCTGAATTATTCAATGCTTTACTTTGTCCCCATAGTCAAAAAGTCATCACAAAACGTTACGACTGATTTCTGACACCTAATTGTAATGTGGTAATATTTTTACAAATGGAAATAAATTCCAGAAACATCAGTCATTAATAAAGTATAAAAAGTGGCCTGCTTTTTAAATGGTAGTCAAAAGTTTTGAGAAAGTATTCCATTACTTTTGAGGCAATAAGAAGACTTTATACGGTAAGCGGAACAATAAGCTACCTTTCGTTTCTGTTTCAATTAACATAAGAGTAGAACTTGAAGACTCACTGTGTGGTAGAGTATAATTCCATAATCGATGGGTTTATCTGATATTATCACAGGTTGCTTTGTAAGACTTTCATTTGTTTATTTTCGAGTTTGACTACGGATTGATATCAGTTAGAGAACCATTGAAAAACATCAGGGAGTACTGGACAGCTGTTTCAGCCTAGTGCTTGGGAATCATCGGCAACGCGCACTCACTGGGGTTCGAGAAACGATTAATTTGACATAACAGATAGTGATACAGTAATAATAAATACGTGGATGATGAGCAATCAATCGTGCTCAAAACGTCTACACAGTTTTATCATACTGTACTGATGCATCTAATATGGAATTATAATCCTATCTTTCAGTTTTCATTCAATACAGTAACAAAGCTGAATTCCCAAAGGACAGATTAATTTCACAATTAGCATACATCCCATAAAGAAGGTTGTTTAAAGTATCATTTAGTTTAGATAATTTAGAACCCACGAGAAAACACTGTAAAACTTTCACATAGTTTTTAGACAGAATTGGACTCTTATTGGAGATTTTACTGGTTATATTATATGTAGAAGCTGACAGGTTTATAACACACACTTCACATGATAAATTCGATAAGTTTTACACACAGAAAAATATCAAATTCTCAGTGTAAAATGATGTCATTTGACTTTGCAGGACTCATAGACTGAAGACTGCTCGAAATTACAAGGGTTATAAAGGAATACAAATGGTTTATTGAAACTATTGAGGCAGTGGGACAAAAAGTGCTGAGAAATTAGAGAATATATAATTTAGTTTACTGAACAAATCAATTTTAAAATTTCCAAGTGGCATCATAGAGAATCTATACACATTAGGAGCTACGATTTCTCTAGTTTCATTATGGATAAGATTTTATTTTGATAAATCACACAGTGTTGTACAGTAATATTAACTGTACTGTACAACAGTGTGTGATTTATCAAAATAAAATCTTATCCATAATGGAGTTATACTCTACCACAGTGCCCAAGTTTTATACTTATATCAATGATTTCTCTAGTCGTTGGTTAGCTTTATAATACACTAATAATTGGTGTCATTTTCCCTGTCTTTCCTCCCTCCAGCCGCATGCGAAATGAACTTCCTATTTTGGAATGCGTGTAATCTAATGATAACACGAAGTCAGAGTTGGAGTTTCAGCTGCTTTGTTCACACCATTTCGTGTTTTGTTGTCCTAACAGATACTTTCACTGTGAAGTGCATGAGAATTTGCAAAATAAAATTACATCGTTTTATTCTGCTAATTTGATCCATCGTCGTTCATTGTTTCCATACCAGCATGAGAATCTGCCGAATTCGAAACATATATAAAACCAGATTTTCAGCGTAGAACTTCACACTGCAGCATAGCTGTTTAACTTGTTGCACTCCATGTAGCGCATAAAGGTAGAAATAAAGATGCAAACGAACAGTAGTGAGTGGAAGTGTATGATAGAAATACTAAGTACTTGGAGAATAAGGATGGTTTAGCAGGTCAGAGAGATTACAAGGAGTGTATTCACCATCCCCTCTACTTAAAACGTCGGTGGCAGAATGGTTAGGACTCTCGCCGACCATGCACATGGTCTGGGGTTCGATCCCCTGCCGATGCACACCCGATATCTATGGTTGGCCTGCAAAATTTCGGCTACCGATATCACATGCTGAAAATGCCGTACTTGTACTGGAAATACGGCGTGGCATCAAGCTATAATCAAAATTGAAAAATAATTAAATTACCGAAAGTCTCAAGTGATTGGTTCATAGCGTCTCGAAGACCGTCTCATAAACCGATGCCAGATTTCAATTTGATCGCTTCCTGGCTTTCTCCGTACTAAGCTTGTGTCAGCTGACACCGCTTTATGACTAAGGCAATGATATGACATGCTTACCATGTGTCCTAACCATCTCAAATGAGGCACCTTTGTCGCCTGACCCACTGACTTGAACCTTCACATAACACTTCAAAACTAAAGCCAATTAATCTCACTTAACATGAGAGACAGAAATAAAACACCTGTGGTCAAAGACATCTAGTCGCTTCTAGTCGTTCACTTTCAAAAGCCAAGTTTAACAGCTGCAAAGGAGGATGGGACGAACTGCTGCGGTTGACGCACTTCTTTTGATCAGTTTCCGGATATCACTGATTCAAGCATGTCTCCAGTATCAAAGTATACTTCTTACGTCATAAATTTCTTACCCGAACATAAATGAAAGATAACATCTGGATACACTTTCACAGGAAGCAGCCTGAAGTATTCCGATAGTATAACATTGCTCACTCTGGCTATTAGTAGCTATTGTCAGCTTAGTATTTTTGATCCACAACTATCATTTAAATATTTCTCTGTAATTCAAAGTGCAATACATTTTCGGTACTGCTGCAATCTTTTGCATTCTTCTGACATGTTAATTCGTCAGTTATTCACAGTTTTCAAGGATGAAATTTCAAAAAGCTTTTTAGATCTACAGTTCCATAGTGAGCGACATCAGCTGGTGAATGGCGTGAAGATGGGTTAGAAACGTGACGTGCCACGAAAAGGAATTCCAACAGCCTGTTTCAGACTTTCATCAACAGCTGCCCCCTTCGCTGGCTCCATAATTAAGAGCAGAGAAAGAATAAGTGACAGGAAACTGTGGGAACAAACCAACCAAGAGTTGACAAATATGTCAGAGGAAATTGAGATGGTTCAGGCATACGTTGAGGAGGCCGTTGAATGACATCGCGCGCAATATAAGCCGTTGTTCGTGTGCAATCCCAATGGGAAGCGACGAGTTGGTCATCTGTGCGAGGTTGGCATGGAGGAGATCGTGTGGCGAGCAACAGATGACAGATAATGTGCAATCGTTCACCCAGTTGAAGAGGAAAACAGAAGATAGGACAAAGTGGAGATGAAGCTATATGTTCCACATGGAACCCAAGGGAACAATAATAATAATAAAACTTATGAGACCCATCTCCCCACTTAAATGCCAGCTTACACCAAAACGGCACTGTATCTAGAAACATTTTAGCTAAACTGTCCTTATCACAAATTCTGATTAACAGGATCAGTCAGAATACGTTAAAATCTAAGTAAAATTTTCTGTTCAAAAATGAGCAGCTATTGGATAACCTAACCAATACTTTCACACAGTAAAGACTTAAATACACTTAGACGTGATACAAATCTGCAAAAAAATTTGATGAAATAAGTGTTTTTATGGTTTCTTCTACATACTTATAGTTCGTTTCTAAAGTATATGCGTATTAAATATGTTTACGTCATACAAAGATAGTTTCATCAACTCTTTACTCATTTGTTGTCTTGGTTCTTAATAAACATATTTTTGGTTAATTTCAAAAGGTTACTACAAAAGATTAGAGAGTAGTGGTTGAATATCCGTACAAAGCACTTACTTAATGTTTAGCTTTACACATCTTCATCACAGCAACAGGCGAGAATACACGATTTACAGTTTACACAGTTCCAGAGAAAAATTTCACTATATTATCCATATGGAAACCGAAATTATTCAGATATCAGTGGTCGTCAAGAAACCAAGCATAAATTCATGATGCTGTATACTACTTATTGCTTTATGTGAGTAGCTGGATACCAATTAAATGAAACAGTTGTGCTTGGTAACCAGATCGAAGTGATCAGGCGGTTCATTTGGCTTTGACCTCATCAGTGGTGTACTCAATTCACCTTAGCTCATATAAACAGATCAGTCCAAAATACCTGGATTCCAGCGGAAAAATACTCCCACGGGAAAGATTAAGTGACTAACCAACACTGATCAGATTTCATTAGTGAGTGATTAGCTTTAGTGATTAACTTTCAGTCAGTAGTTCCTGGATTCGGATCTTTTGTTAATTTACGTCAGCTTTATGGCGAATATAGTATCGATTGCCATCACACAATAAATGTAGCTTGTAGTGTGTTTTATGAAAAATCTGTCACTGGGTAAGTAAATTTTAAATAGGCGGTATTATAGAGGCACATCTCTACTGATTCCATGCCGCATTTTGGCTTCTGATGAACTGCATTATGAAATAAACTAGATCCATACGAACTTAACACCTGACTACTGCGCTTATTAATTAGCTGTTTTGTACATCATGACTTATTGAATTTCACACTCACCCATTCGCTCACACTTTTTGCTTAAGTGACAAGGAAGAAACATAAAGGTCTCATAATCGTATTTGAATACTTCATCAGGTTATCTCTGAAAGGTTGGACCATTTCAAATTCAGTTGCGATCATATATGTAAATCACTGAATGCTACATAACTTTTTTCATCTTAAATTGGTACATCATAGTAGACCTCATCTATAATCACGTGTGGAATCGATTTCAGTGCCTTTAATCGATATATCATACGGTAAGGCTGTGATATCCACTGAATAACTTTTCAAAACATTCCTCTGTATATAATCATACCAACTGTCGTATCATACACCGACGAGACAGTTGGCCATTGTCACACAACAAGCTGGCAGTGGAGTGGAATCTAAATGGAAACCAGTGATTCAGCCTTCCACACGTGACATAGAGAAAATCAAAGGAAGAGACAATGTGAGTCTTTGAACTGTCATCTAGCTGATAGCAGAGAACACAGTCAAACGGAGGTGTTCTTCCGAAGGCCTAAGTTCCACTGGAAACGCAAAGAACAAATAACAATGCAATATGCTAACGGATTATGCCTTTGTATTTCTACCGGTTTCTGAAATGGTGAAGCCTCCAGTCAGTGTCTTATATCTCTAACTTTTTCTGTTGCTTAAAGGTTGACACGTAAAAACGATTGATTTTCTTCAGAATGCCCAAAAACACCTATTTTAAAGTAATCGCCATTTAACTTTAAATTATTTTGTTATCGACTTGAAGCTTTGTCACCAATGGACTGGTTTTGAAGGGACTTTTTTCCCTAAACTATAATTAGCGTCTATAACTGACAGAAAGAAAAAATAAGAAATTTGATATAATTAAATTAAATATCGATTTCGTGAACTATAATGTCACAAAAAAGCAGGGTGGACATTAAAATGTTCTGCAAAACACTTAACACATTGCGTATAAGTCAGTGTGTGGGTTAAAATAACAAATTCAAAAAAATAGATGTAGAGCACGTAACAAAAACAATTAAAAAAATTTTTCTGTAATACAGAAAAACTATCAGAGATCAATCAATATCTAGATATGCAAGATGATCAATATTTACACTTTTTTAAATTTTCAAGTATTGCTTTTGTAGGGATTTTGTTTGATTGCATGGAGGATTTAATCATGAGCTGACATCAGTTAGAGAACCACTGGAAAACCTAGGAGTACTGGACAGCTGTTTCGTCCTAGTTTGGAAATCTTCAGCAGTACGCACCCACTGGGATTCGAACCCAGGATGTTTTAAAAAGTTTTAAAAGTTGGTTTGGAGGAAGTGTGCTTTTTTATTTTCTCATAAAAGTTAAGGGACACAGTAATCTGCACGCCCTAGAAGGACTTCGATGAGGAATTATGACTAATAACATTTTTAAAAAATGGAATCGGAAACTCACAGACGAAAATCAACAAGTTGATAAAAGAGATGGGCAGTAAAGGAAGGAATTCAAGTAAACGCAGAGAAGATGGAGGTGATGAAGAAAACCAACCACCAGTAACAATCAGCACCAACCACAATCAACGGGAGGAACTTAAAAGAGGTCACTCCCTTCGCTTGTGTAGACAGCATCGTTTCAACTAAAGGCAACAACACGGATGAGGAGGTCAAAACCAGCACCGGAAAGGCAAGAAAGACAGTCACTGCTTTAAAGTCAGTGTGGAAATATTCTGCAATCAGTGTAGAGAACAAAATCTGGGTTTTTAACACCAACGTAAAGTCATTCACCTCTTCTGCGTGGATCACAAATTTGCATTGAGTGTCACGAAAATCATTTCCAAAAGGAATCGGCACACTTTTATCAATAGCTGCCTTTGCATTATATTGAAGATCAAATATTGAGAAAGAATTAGTAGCAAGAAACTTTGGGAATAAACCAACCATGAACCTATTGCCTAACAAATATGCATAACCAAACGGAGGTGCACACTGAGAAGACTGTAAAGCGACATCTCTCATCAGTCCCTCGATTAGAATTCAAATGGGAAACGAAGAGTTGGGCGTTAGTCAGAAGTTGACATGAAGGAGATCCGGGGAATTGGGAGATGAGAAGGCCAGCTAGAGACGACGGCAGAGAACAGGACAAGGCGGAGATGTGTTACTGAATCCATACATTCCACTTGGAACCCAAGGGAATATTAATAGAAGGCTAATAAGAACCTGTGCTTCAGGGGAAAGAAACAGACTGAATCTGTAAGTTTTACACTAATGATGTTGTAATCCTGAATTCAGATAAAGTGACACTCGACAGGCCAATTAGTTCTATTTCATTTCATCGAGAACATGTTTTTCAAGTACCAGGATATGGGGCACACATGGTATGTGTGTGTGTGAGAGGGCTAATGATTGTACTGCCTAGTTATCTAGGATGATTTAGGTAAGAAAGGATTTGAACGCAGAATCCATTGACTATGATAGTCCATCCTAACAAATATACCAGCTGCCTGTCATATACTGATGTTTTGTTCACTCAGCTACAACAAGACAATGAGTTACACGTCTTGCGTGTGGGAGGATATTCTTTTGAATGACACTGTTAATATCACCAGGATATGAGCAAGGGAATATTTACTTTTCACTTTGATCTTCATCACTTGGTCTACTCAAATGTGCGTAGCCTTCTTAAAACAATGCAGAACAAATCACCAATCTAGTGGTGATAAGTGTGTTCACAATAATTAGTCAGTATCAACATGTTAGTGTCGGTGACAATGAACCAAAAAAAGCTAATGCAAGTATTAAAGAGTAGAAATAATTGCAAAAATGAAGCATGTGGATTAGCCAATGGATAATTTTAGAGAAATAATTAGTAATTAAGAAAAAATGAGTGTTTAAGTTGATCGTGTAATGAAAACGTCCAACCAATCGAACAAAATTCCCTACAAAACCAACACTTGAAGATTATGTAATAAGCTATTAAAGATTAAGTAGTCAGAATGATAAAATAAATATGGCAGTAATAACTTAGAGAGAGGGGAAAACTGTCATTTCTTAACATTCATGTAATAACTGCCAATGTAAGGAAAGTGGCTACATGAGTTTCTGGTGAAAACATAGGTTTGGCTGCTTCAGGTGGATTCCGATGGCTTCAGCTATATGTAGAAGACGAATTAGTAAGGTGAAAGTAATATTAATTGTAATACGATAAATTATTTAAAATGCTTTATGTACATCAACTTTATGCTCACTGTCTACCAAGCGCGAACTAAAACGGAGTTATGAACGGATCTTTTTTGTCCGTTGTTTAACCATGCACGGTAATCTTAGGAAATACGATGATAAGCCTGCCTAATTGTACACTCAATATAATTAGCTCTACGGGAGCAGTCAATTACGAGGTGAAATTAGGTATTATTGATATAAGTATAAAACTACTATGGAGAAGGTTTTATTTTGAAAAGTCACAGAGTGTTATACAGTAATATTAAATGATGACCACGTTTCGAGCACAAACTATCGCCGCTCATAATCATATCAAGTCACTACTCACACAACTTTTTCCCTTCATTTATATACATATGTGGAATTGATTAGATATTGGATTAAAAATCAATGTGAGATAATGTACAGTTAGAAATAATAATATGAGTGTTATTGGTCAATTACCATCAAATCGGAAATAAGACGAGTGCTTTTATATTCATAATGAGTAACTTGTTAGAATGTTGTGATGTGCTTGAATTGAAATAGAATTTTGAGTTCATTTGTCATCCTCTTCTGATTTGACTGGTGGTAATAACATCTTTCATATTTCTGGTATCTGCATTGAGTCATTTCTGTTGCATCTGTTGGGTGTAGATCCAATGAACCAGGATTCAGAAATCAATCTCTCTCTCCACTTACATATGATTGTAATTGATCAATAACGTTCGTATTATTATTTCTGAATGTACATTATCCTATATTGATTTTTATTCATATGTCATCAATTCCACACATGTATTTAAATGAAGGAAAGAGTTGTGTGAGTAAATTGAAATAACGATGATAATAATAATAATAACAGCCTTATTCCAAACAGTATTTGTGCTACAGGTATGGAATTTTCAGCGTGCATTACAAAATATATTGCATCTAATTACCTCATAAATTTTATAAGATTTTAAAATCAAAAAGCAACACCCCCAAAAAAAATAAAAAGAACAGCTTTGGGTTTACATCTTAAACAATGCACCACAGGGTATGAAATATAAAACTAGTGTGTAATAGAAGATGAGAACAACAGTATAATAGTAACGAGGAAAGGAAAACAAAAACTAGTGGGAACTATTTGTTAGAGTGCCACAGTAAGTTTATCGTGTCATACCTAACGGATTTCTCATCACATAACAGCTGTGCCAGATATGGTATTGTGGAGTTTTTGTATTTAGTAGTCCTAGCATATAGCCGCCTATAGCTGCTACCAAATGAAATGCACGGAGAGAGCTGACTATAGAGAGGATTCTCGGGGTCTGACAATATTGTATTTGCTAGTTTCTTATATGAAATTATATGTCTATCAACAATAGTGTTAACCAGTTGGTTTGACGATATCCCACTTGCCCTACTAACGTCTTTTAGAAAATGCCATTCTCAGCAAACCAAAGTCTTTCTTAAGTAGTTCAGGAAAGATTAATGGGGAGCAGTAAAGGGGGATGGGTAGAATACAAGAATTTACAAACTGAGAAAGCAAAGACTGCTTTATACCAGACTGCCAAAATTTCCTAACGTAGAATGTCAAGCAAAACATCTTTCTAGTAACTAGCAGCATATGATTATGAGCAGTAGTTTGTGCTCGAAACGTCATCAGTTAATATTACTGTGTAACACTGTGTGACTTATCAAAATAAAATCTTATCCATAATGGAATGAAATTAGGTAGTTTATCCCAATTTCTTGAACTTAAAGTTGGGTGTTTGTGCAGAAGCAGTGTACCTCTCCCTCAATGAATTATCTTAAAGTTGTGTTCTTCGGGCGCTGTGTTACAATTTTTCTGATGTTATCACTGAGGAATTGTAGTTTTATGAAGAATAACTTCTTTTGAGTTGTCGTTACAGTGACTTCTCTTGGCGCTAAATTCATATTTTTACCAATGAACTTATCTGGGTAAATATTTTTGAGTAATTCTTTGATGATATTAAGTTTCTCTTTGAGTTTAAGCAGATTATCCTAGCTCTATAAACCAGACACTTTACTAAGATGAGTGTATATTTCAAAGGTGCAAAACTCAATAAATTTGTGTAATGACGTGGTGTTTTAGGCTTCCTAAATAAACTCCATCTTAGTGTATCATCCTTTTTCATGATCAGAAAGATGTCTAGGAATGCGATATCTACACATCCCTTTCTGTCTCAATCGTAAAATTTATTGCTAAATGCTCATCAGTGGACTTGTCGAAGATTTTCATTGCTTAATTCTTGTTTTTCTCAATCGAAAATTTGTCATCCGTATATTGACAGTCGATTTCCGATTCATCAGTTTCCCCTTTTAGTTTTCCATTCTCTAACTTAGCCCGGAAGAAATTGGCTAGGAGTGATCCTAATGGTGAATCTCTGGTCACACCAACATTTTTTTATAGAATTCCTAGTTGACCAAGGAGTGAATATCCGTCGTATATCTTAAAATAATAAGTTTATTCATGGACGATAGAGAAATATCGTTGTCGCTATTTAGCCTGATAATTTCATCATACATAAAATCCACCACTTCAATCAACGGTGCATTAGTGGACAAAGAGTATACATCAAACGATAACACAGACTTGTTGTTTACATTTAAATCTCACATTTTCTCGACAAATTCGAAACTATCCTTTACACTATGCTCTACTAATTCATTGTGCAGTGGCTGCAAAAGCTTCACCAATCAAATAGATGTTGCCTGATACTAGGAATTAGACATGTCTAACACTAGCCCAGGTGTTAAACAATTTTTATGCTATTTTACCAGCTTGAGTGATCCATATAAATCTCCTGAGATAATACTTTGTTGTTTAACCATTTCTGATAACTCAAATAGTTGTTTCCTAATCTTTTTGGTGGGATCAGTGGGATATGAAAGTTTATAGAATTTCTGGTGATCATTCATTATTCCATTCATCTTATCAATGTCTTCCGTCTTATTAATGGTAACTACTCTACGACCTATTTCTGGTCAATTAATTGTTAAATTCTCATTTTTTTCGTATCTTATCTACAGCTTCCCCATGTTTTTGGTCAATATACGATCTTCGTTTGCTGTTGATGCATATATATATATATATATATATATATATATATATATATATATAGCAAGAATCGACCGGAGTTCATTTAAGTGATGAAGATATTGAATTTTCAGTTTGAGTATAAAGGTTTTCAAACTAAACTTGAATACCCATTTTATTAATTCTGACATGATTACTCCAAAATCTAGGATCAATGGATAATAATTGCAAATCCACCTCGTCATAGAGAACATTTGCTGACACACTGGCTCCTTGTACGGACGCTTCAGCAATGCTTTCGGGGTTGACATGATATTATCTGACTAATGGTGAGTAATAGAGGAATTCACATGGCATTGTTCAAAAAGTGAGTCTCTCAATAACCCAGAGGATAATGCTTTTTCATTTCACTTAGTACTCAAACAGGTACGTTCGATGATGAAACGTGAACAGAAAGAAACACGAGTTCTGTATCGCACTCATAACCACCACTGGCATGTCGACTTTCCGTCTCTTCTTATCATTACTGATGACCAGTATATAATGCTTTTGTTTTCCAAATTATTCTGCTTTCTTTAAAGAAAATTATGCTAGTCGTCAACAGTCTTAATATCCAACTGTGTATAAGGAGTTCAAATCCGGAATTGTGTACCATCAAATTAATTTAGCTCCTGAGATACAATTAATGATGGGAATTTGAATGAACACACTAAAGTTAATTTCAGTCATCTTTAATTCTTAAATAAATCTAAGTTTTTGTTTAAATTGATATAAATATCAATAAATATTCATATTAGTCTAGTCCACTATCGGCTGAGCTTCGAGCCGGTTCGAATCTGACCGCCACATTCAGTCATCCCTCAGCTATATCAGTAATAGTCTGCTAACCTAAGGCTAATCCACTGGCGGTTGGGTGGTAGAATGCCTGCCAACCATACGGGAGGATTGGGTCCAGTTGTGGCCTGTACACTCCTGAACGTAACTAGCTTTATTTACTTTCTGTCCAACATGCTTTTACTGTAACTTTCCACATATCTGATGTAGAGGTTGCATAATTTCCATTGCGTGTGTTTAGTGTTGATTCGATGAACAGAGATTCCGTAATTAACTTCTCTCAAGCACCTAAAAATATTACTTCTGTCCATATCCCTCTCCCCTAATGTATGATTATATTCAAGTGAATGTATCGTAATGGCTAAGCTTCTTTGTAAATTATTTAACTTACTATGGTCAATCATTCTAGATCCAAAGTGACATTTATACCAACCAGCTCACTCAGAGCCGAGCTTTTTCGGCTTAAAAACCGAATGGTCGAATTAGGAAAATTAATGAATTAAAAGAATACCACATAGTGACTGTAAGTTATACTAACAGATCCAGGTCATCTAGATCATAGTAATTTAGCTCAAGCCGAAATGAGTATTATCCTGTATGGAAAACACGCACACACACACACACAATAAGATGACAGAATATAAAAGTATTAAAAAGTGATAAAGTAGGTGGTCGAAGGAGATTAATCATGAATTTTTCTTCATCAAATCAATATCCTGTTCATGCAGTCGAAATGATGCAGTTCCTTTCTGGCACAAATGAAAAAAAACTGTGATGAAAAACAGGAGAGAGTAAGACTAAATCAAGCAAGCTATGAAATTGTGTGAATACCTTAATGTGATTATGAGCAGTAAATTGTACTCGAGCAGTCATCTAAGTACTAATACTGTCTCACTATGTGTGTCGTGTCCAATAACCTCACCTAATATGGAATTGTGCACTTCTCTGTTTTTTCGTTATCTAATTTGAATGGATTTAACTATTCGCTCTCAGTTGGTAGGGAAAACAAGTCACGCGTGGATAAAATTAAAACACTACGTGCTAGCATCGAACAGAGCTCAGTGTACCAGTCAAATGTATGCTTTAATTTAATCGAATTCGTACATGCCTTCGACAGCGTTGACCAATAAGTGATTTAGCAGCAAACTCAAAGATATATAGACGGAAAACCAACACGTTATTAAAAGAGGCAGTGAACCTAGAAAAGACAGAAGTAATGAAAACATTCAACCAACAACAACAAACGTCAGTAACCATCGATAGTAAAAGTCTAAAAGAAGTTGTCCCCCTCAACCCTTTAACAAAGCAGCAAACAACAGAGAAGAAAGTGTGAAAACCAGGATAGAAAGAGAAGGACAGGCGTTCATAACTGTGAGAATTTGTATCACAGCAATTAGCACAAGGAACAACATTCAAATTTTCAACAGTTATGTCACGTCAGCGCTACCATATGATTGAGTGACTTGGCTTACACATCACAAAGACCATTTCCAACAACCTGCTGCATCAGAACATTCGGTGCTTCGAATGCCTCGATCCCTTCTGGTTACACCATTGCTATAAGCTTTCATTGTCATTTCATATGATGTTTACTGATTTTTCTCCTCGGATTCACACCCAACACGTTGCTTCTACTTCAGGTTCAGGGGATGCTCAGTCCATCTTCAGTTATTCAACATATTTGTTGGGCAATACGCTGTTGGTTGATCAGCTCACTGAGAGAGTTCCTTGTTTCTTATCCTTTCTCACCTGCCCTCTGATCTTCAGTTTCAGTCCACCAAGGGAAGAGGTTGACGGAAGCCTGTAGCTTATTAATTTCTTCATGGAATACCCGAAGTAAAAAAGAAGCGTGTTTTGTTTAACTGCGAAAGTTTATACACTAATGACAGTGACTGAATACTTTTTATTTTACCATCATCCAGCCAACTGATGTAGCATATAGCAACACCATAGGCAACAGTCATCCCACAGCCAGTATAGCCTGCCACTCAATACTCAAGATCAGATGGCTTGTCAGAAAAGATCAGCGACAAGGATCTCCGGGAGCGAACCAACCAGGAACCGATTGTGAAAAAAATAGGCAGGAAGAAATGGAGATGGATTGGCCATACTCTGAGGAAACCATCAAGTGACATCACTAGACAAGCCATTACTCGAGTGGAACCCTAAAGGGAAGCGGTGAGTTGGTGGTCAGTGCAAGGGTGACTTGGAGGAGGTCATTTGAAGAGGAGATGAACGCATGTGGGCAGCCTTGGAGCGGGGTGAAAAAGTTGGCAGAAAACCGAAGGCAATGGAGATGCGCAGCTGAAGCCCTATGTTCCTCTAGGAATTAAAGGATATAAGAATAATATAAAAAATAATTAACATAATAATCAGTATCAACGTGATGGATGCCATTACAGCCAGCTTTCTACACCCCAATAGAAATGATGAAAATCACAGCATAGCTTAGAATGCTGCTATTTAGCTCATAATTTAAAACGTGGTAATAATCATAATAATAACATTATGACCTTTTCTGGTTTCATTTTCTTTCTTCAAAGAAAAATTTAATTAAGCTTTTTCTATTTAAATTAGCCAGTATAAGAGATTTATGCTTCTTTTTATGAAATCTATCATAAAAGAAAAACTGATAAGAGTTTATATTTCTTGTTAAACAGTAAAGACATACAAAACAAACACAAGCAAAACAAATAAAACCACATGGCAACAAGGTCATCGGAAAAGAATAGATAAAATCAGAAAAAAAGAGATTTAAGATCAAACTGGTCAGTTATAGAAGTGAAAATTGATTAGAGAATATGAGAATGATACAGTGAAAATAGATATTAAGGTTGTGAAAAATATATCCACTGGATTCTTTCAAAGCAGACTATTCGAAAATTTTGACAGCAAAGTCAATCCAGTGCTTATACATAGTTCACATACTTGGCGAACACTTCACGAAAAGCATTTCCAGCAACCTGCTGAGGGGTGTTCTCAGCACCTACTGTCTTTGCTTCAACACTGAAGAGGACTGGAAAGGATATACGACAATGTGCTCTTTCAATAAGCGAACCAGCAAACAACTTTTTGTTCAACAATATGTACAATAAAATGTTAGGGATTGGATATACGTTGAGCACATATTTAAGCGACATAACACTCCAGGAATAAAAATCGACGTTTTTAGCCTACGAGAATGACATGAAGAAGATCATGTGACGTGGAAACAAAGCTTATTCGAAGCCCCAAAAATGGCTAAAAGTGGTGGCAAAAGACCGAGAATCGACAGAATTCCGAATCGATGGCCATTGAGTCAAGTTTCAGTAAGTGAATGGTTTACGGGTCCTGCTTTCGAACCCCTTCAGATGTCTTGTGCCTAGCACGAAACAGAAATAAATCACTACCCGCTTTTCCGCTGCTTTTTTAAGTGATATCAGCTCGTGAACATACTTGTAAAGAACCGAATTCATGAGAAGCAACACTTCGCAGTGGACAGAAGGCCTAAATTTAAGCTACCGATATCACATGCTGAAAATTCCATACTTGTACCAAAAATATGGTGTGCAACTAAGCTGTAATCAAAAAAAAATATTACACTCGAAATGTGAAGAATAAATAATATCAATATACATGTATTAATATTATAATAATGAAGGCACAAAAGTCCATTCATTCCTCAGATTGAAGTGAATCCTCCACCCATTTCTGTGAAACTGACTGATTCTGATCAGTCTCTTTCCACGATCTTATCACAATAATGCATCATATTTGAAGTATTGTTATAATGGATTATCTATTCCTTACACTTGGATACTGCATGTGAGCGAAAAAGAAAAAAAGTTCAGTGAAGATATTTTCTCGGTGATTTCATCCTCAAAAACTATACAATCAAAAGTATATACATAAGTCTAGATAGAAACAACTAATATTTAATTCCACGTAATAATGAAGGAGAATGAAGGTGATATGAAAGTGTGAAGGAGTGAATATAGATTACAATAGGCTTCACTGAATAGGAAATCACGTGACAGTTCAAAACACCATGTAAAGCTGTGGCTAATTGGATTAGGCGCTCTACTTTCTATCAATGGGTCATGGGATCGAACCCGGCTTCGCCTACCGAGATTTTTAGATGACCAGATAGTAAATATCACTAGCATTCACTAGATGTGGGTGTAAGTCGACTGTCAACTACATGGAAGTCCAAGTGGCTGTTGAGTATCACTACATTCTCATACTCTCATTGGTCACTTCTAAATGGCCTCATTTTTTCTAATGATTATACAAAGGAGGAAATTTTCACCTTAATGGAGTTTTACTGACTGGTTGGAACTAGCTTCATTTAATTGTCGATTTATATCATTTAATCGTATAAATACTAATCATATCTCCTAATAATTCATTTTCCTGCAATGATCTATTCGTCAAATGAAGTTGTACATAACAAATCTTTGAATGCTAATCAAAAAAATATAGTATTTTGTGTTATACTCTTAAGCTGATATGTTATGACCAGAGAATTTTGTCTTGAACTTACATTCTCTAGGTCGTTTTATAGACAAAAACTTGTCTGGTGACAGTCATATGACTGATGCAAGTTATAACTTTTAAATTAAAAGCAGAATTTGCTCTTTTTTATAAGAAAAAAAGAATAGAATATATTGATGAACTACATAAAACACATTGGAGATTGTTTAATTGATTGGCTTAACTTGAGCTTTGACCGATACAAAAAATATCAAGGTCAGGAAAGCAAGACACACCTTCACTATTGTACAGTCAGTGTGCAGATCTACTACACTGAGTATAAAGAGAAGGATTCCGATTATAAAAACTAATGTCAAGCCAGTCATTGTTTCTATATGGTCGGAAGACTTGAAGCATGCGTCAAGTAAAATATCACAAACAGGCTACAGCAGATTCTCATCAACCACTGCCTATGTTGGCTCAGTACTAAAGATCAGACAGCAGGTCAGATTATGTAAATGACGAAGAACTCCGGCGTCAAATTAACGGATAGTCTTCTACCCAAAATATATTCAAAGTAAATAGAGATGGATCGGATATAGGCTGAAGGTGTGTTTGAGTGATATCACGTGCCAGGCCCTTGTGTGGAACTCGAATAGGAAATGATGATTTGAACTTGCCTCCTAGGGTGACATGGAGAAGATAGTGCCAGAAAGAGATGTAGAGTTGTGAACAGTCAGTCGTAGAGCCAGCTAAAGAAAGACAGGGGGAAACAGGGGGAAATAGAGATGCACTGATGAAGCCCTATGTTCATCAAGGAACCAAAAAGAATAATAAAAATAGGAGCCGCATATATCATAGACAGTTTTAAATATGTCGCTTACGTTTGTTCATGGATACATTCTAATAATACTAACAATATTAACATACTTCTTCTGGACAAAATGTCTGCACAATGCAGAGAATTCTGAGCTTATCTTATCGGAAAATACATTCTCTTTATCGAGGATCTTCAAGTTAAATAGCGATCCCTAGTATATCATGTAACTCAGTGCTTTAACTCCACGAAATGTGAAAAGGTAGTCTGAAGGCCAATTATAGTTAGATAGCTGGAGGCAGTGTGTAGGAAGCCTTGAACCTAGATTTCATGCTTGTTGGCCGCCATTAGCAAGACATGTCTGCAATCTTGAAAAGACTTACATCTCCCCCAAGATGCGTACCTGTGTCACAGAGTGCTGTAGTCAGAGTCGTTATCAGCGAGTTTTACGTACTCATGACTGTCTCCTTGTCGAACTGTAAAGGATACTTTTGATTGGACACTAGATAACAACTAAAATCATACATCTAAAACTTCGTTTGGTGTACAGTGAGTTCCATCAGTCAAGTTTTAGATTTAGCTCGTCATTACGGCACACTCTGAGTTGTTATTAGATGACTGGACGCAACTGGAAGGAAGCCTTGGATTAACTAATTCAGCCAGGTCATTGGTTCAGTCCCAAAATGGCACAAAACAGATGCCTGGTGTTCCCTAAATTTTTGAATGATTCTTTAAGTGATACAGGGTCGTGGAAACATCTAGGCATTGAAATCGATTACATAATCTACAGAAAACCCAATAATCACTAGTGTAAAAACCTAATAGTAATTTAACTTTATAAAATACATTAATTATATTTATGATGTGAACGTGATATTCATTATGTGTTTCTAGAATAATTCATTAAAATGGTCATAACAAGGCTCATATATATATATATATATATATAAAATCGATAATAACTTGTACGCAAAATTTCTAGTGAAATACATATATATGAATAAAAAAGTATTGGTTAGCTTTATAAATAAAGTGTGATGATTCAGATTTATTGATCTATCAATCATATGTTTTTGTGATGAATCACAGGATAAGTGATGATGTTTAAAACGATGACGACAGAGTGAGTGTCCACCCCGAAGTCAATCACAAGACACGAATTCATTCAATTTCTAGGCATGATGGACAGCAGAAATAATCCGTAACTCTAATAAATACACTTTAACGAAGAAGCTACCAAATAACAGATACAGTCAAGGACCCTTAGAATATAACAGTAGATAGAATTGGAACACTATGGTAGAATATAATTCCATATTAGATGAGTTTATCTGATCTAATATAGAGAGTTATATGATAATAGTTAATAACTGGAGAAATTTTCGAGCACAATCTATTGCTCATCATCATACCAATGTATTCACATAACTTCATAACCGACTTTATGTACTTTCACTAACACCCTTCCCGCGCACTCTTTTTTAGTGCAATCCACCAAATATCTCAGACATCAATTGTATCAATTCGATCACACATTTTTGGTGTTGATTCAGCGAACGCAGATTCGATGTTTAACCTCTTTCCACCTAACTTTATGACTTTTTAATACCTTAACCCTAACTCACCCTATTTTGTGATTACGTGCAAGTGAATGTATTGCAGTGACTGAGCGTTTTCCTGGATTATTTAACTTAGCAGGATTCATCCCCCTAGGTCTGGTTAAATCCCTGTGTTCCAATAATCTGATTGACCCTGAATTCACTGGTTTCCCCAATGTGATTGGCCTGAAAATAATTACATGGGATTTGGCAAATGGTATTATTTTTCTCAATTGGATCTATTAGGTTTTTAAGCCCAAAAAGTTTATCTTTTAGTGATTTGCTTGGCTTAAAAGCCAACCTTTTCCCAGCCTTAATAAGAATTTTAAGTGGAGCATCTTATGCTCCTTCAGGGCTTTGAATTCCTGATTATGTATGTTATTTCCACTACTTACATTATTGCTGTTATTTTGTTTATAAGGCTTCATATAGTTTCGAAAAGATTTTGCTGGACAGTTATTCATTAGTGGTGTTCTCAATATTTGAGTGATTTCATTATTATAACCTTTTGACATCCTCGTTCGATTATACAGAAGTTTAACTATACCAAACTTGGCTACTGTTGAAAAAAGTAACTCTTCGCTCTGTGCCTTTTCTTTTAAATAACTCAATGGGGATTTTTAACTTGCTTAAACCTAGCTTCACTAATTTTGAATGGGATGAATCAAAGTTTTAGTACTTATCAGAAGACGACAGTTCTCTATATATGTTAGTTTGTCTCTAAGTTAGCTGACTGGTTCAAGTAACCCTGAAGCAGCCATAATCATAAATGATGTCTATTTTAGTATTCAAAGTATCCGCTACTTGTCCGATTTTCTAATTTTGTTGGGTTTAAGATGGAGGCTAGATTGGAGTTAAGGAAGATTATCGAATATGGATTTAGCAGGGTCTAAACCCTAATTTACTAAAAAACTCAAGTAATTCTTACGTATCTAAATCAAATTCCTAAATATCAAATTAAATAATGACTTGTGACGCATATATACAAATCAGAATTTATGATCTGATTGTTTAACATGAGTCGTTTGACACCAGTCACGTCAGGTAGTAGTGCTTGCCAGGCAGATAGAATAGTTCTAAGTACCAGAGAGCTGTTCCGCACGTATGCCACCAAGTTCATCAACGATCTGCCCAGTTCCAACTCAGCTCAGTGAGCTAAATCACTTCAAGCCACCCTAATTTTGGTTAGCTATTTGGACAAAGTGGTAATAACATAAAATTTAATTCGCGATTTCAACAGCTCGAGATGAAGTTTAGCCACAGTATCTTAGAGAAACGGGAACCATTCATGAGTACTAATCAAGAAAGACAACATAGATAAATGATGCTAAGTATTAGTGATCGTTTGACATAAGTATTTGAGCATCACTCATATCTTTTGGCTATTCAGTGTTATCTGGTGGCTGTTATACTGTAATTTCATCGATTTAATCAATTGATATTGCTTGATATTAAGCATAATTCATAACATGCAAGTAATTCATGCTTGTTGATATAATTTTCATTCTATAGTTTGGTTTGTAAGGGTTAGTTGTTTTTACGAGTTGATCACGGATTGATATCAGCTAAAGAACCAATGAAAACGAGGGAGTACTGGACAGTTTTTTCATCCTAATTTGGGAATCATCGGCAATACGCACCCACTGGGGTTCGAACCCAGGGGCTTCTAGTTACAAGGCAAGCTCGTATACGATTCAGCCACTGGGACCCTATTCATTGGCTGATGCTTGCTAGTGACTTGCTACAGGATGGATTTTCCTGTGACTGGTGAGGTCCATCCAGATGTCACGTGTGAGGATGGATGTCTAACCTACGACAATGGTTGAGGTCGCGCTGAATCACGAATTGGTAGAGGTTAGAATTCATGAGCCATCGGATCGGGTCCCACTGGCTGAATGGTATACGAGCTTACCTTGTAACCAGAAAATCCTGTGTTCGAACCCCCGTGGGTGAGTACTGCCGATGATTCCTAAACTGGGATGGAACAGCAGCTGTCCAGTACTTCCTTGTTTCCAATAGTTCTCTAACTGATATCAATCCGTGATCAACTCTTAAAAAATAATTTTTATTCAATTATGAAATCTTAAAATTAACCTAGAATGACGGTGAACATATTGGTTCAGTGACACACAGTTTGTGTATGTCAGCCTACGTACTCTAGGTGTATAACGTTAGGCAAATCTTAAACAATATTTGAAAATAATCTAAAATGTTTTCTATATTTTCCTAGTATTAGACTGATAGACGCTTATATAAATAAAAATACTTAGTTTCAAAGTAGAATAAAACAGATTGAATTTCAAAGAAAAGTTTTTTCTGTGAGAATACTTATCTAGGTGTCTAGGTCGATACTTTTAGCCTTCATACAAGTGATGTAGTGTTTATTAAGGATATAAATAATATCACTCTTAGTAAACAATCCTATTATATTAAAAGTGGCGTATGTAAATATTTTTGTTCATACTCAGAGCTTATCTTATTCCACTCAATTGTTATTCTCAGTTTTACTCTGATATTGATTAGTTGGAGGCAGAAGTTAGAAGACCCTGGACTAAGACTTAGTACATTATTATCACTCATCATCAGGGCATATTTGTGACCTCTAAAAATTGATTTCCCTTCTCTTTGTGACTGAAAGTTGCATCACCCTGTGCTGCGATCAGAGAAGTTACTTCTGAACTAGTCATTTATTTATTTAAACGCATAAAAAACTTGGTACAATATGGCACCAAGAAAGATGCGCCACACAATAATAAAACAACATAGATCAAAAAAAGAAAGGAAGGAAAGGAAAAAAATATAAGTAGAGAACGGATAAAGAACTTCATCTGGAAGGAAAACAGTCATGCTTAACAAGTTCAAACAGTGTTCGTTAGCTATCATCGGGAAGGGAAGAAAGAAGGAAATCGCAACACATTCGCCACTGATTACGATTCTTGGCCATATCCGATAACGTTTCGAGCCATCGATTTGAGCTATCTCTCGGACCCCAACCAGGGAGTCGTGACACACCAACCGATGCTAATCTAGCACAAAAATCCTTCATCCCACGACGCCACGTCATGGACTGACCACCTCTCCGCCTTTTCCATCCCGTCCCAGGGCTAGCGAACAGAGACCTGTACGGAAGCCTCTGGGGTGACATTCGCAGCACATGTCCAAGCCACCGGAGCCGGTGTTTCCAGATGACGACATTCAATGAATGGTGATCTCCACTGTGTTCAAACACACGCCGCCGAACCTCAGAATTACTCACGCGATGATGCCATCGAACGCAAGCAATCCTGCGGAGACAGCGGTGATCGAACACGCAGAGTCGCCGCACATCCTCAGACTCGGAGAGGCCAGGTTTCACAGGCGTAGAGCAGCGCAGCCCGCACCGAAGCATTGTATACCCGACCTTTGACAGCCAGGCTAACGTCGCGACGGCGCCAGAGGTGGCTCAAGTTGATGTATGCCACCCTAGCCTTCATTATACGGTTGGAAATCTCATCCGTCACCCCTCCGCCAGCACTCACACAACTACCCAGGTACACAAACTTATCAACAACTTCAAGCGGTTCACCCGCAAGAGTGAGTGCAGGTACAGGCTCCTGCCAATCTTAGACGGCGCAAAGCACATACCATACTTACAGACACTGATCGCCAACTGATTAAGTGCGATTTGGGCAGCCTGCATGCTATCGCACAGTAAGACGATATCGTCTGCATACTCGAGGTCGAAAAGTCTATCTCCAGGTAGCAGATCTACACCACCTTCACGCACATCCTTCAGAGCTGACTCCAGAATGTCATCGATGGCAAAGTTAAAGAGAAATGGAGAGATTGGGCAACCCTGTCTAACCCCACTGTTGGTTGGGAACAGTGGTGATAGTTGGTTGTATGCCCTCACTCTACCTGAGGTGTTTCTGTATAGGGCTTTCAAGATGTTAACAAATTTCTCAGGTACACCTCTCTCTAACAGACAGTTCCAGAGCACAGTTCTGTCCAACGAATCGAAGGCAGCCCTAATATCAAGAAACACAACGATCGTTGGCCTGCAATACGTGTGGCGGTGTTCCAACAACTGACGAAGGGTGAACACATGATCAATGCATCCACGACCTGAACGAAACCCAGCCTGCTCTTCGCGAATCAATCCTTCACGTATTTTGCACAGTCTGCGAAGCAAGACAGCAGCCAATATTTTAGACGCGACTGGTAACAGACTGATACCCCTATGATTGTCACACGAATTACGTCGACCCTTTTTAAAGATGGGGACGATAATGGCTTCGTTCCACATTGATGGTACACTCTCTGTCTCCCACACCTTCCTGAACAACCCAGTTAGAGCCATTGTGAGTCTCGCCACCATCTTTAAAAAGAGCCGGGGGTAAATTGTCTGGGCCGGGGGCCTTATGGCGTTTCAGAACTTGGAGTTCCTTACGGACCTCCGCTTCGGTGGGTGGGTCGGTACTAACCGACCAAGGAGCACTCGGGCTAATGATAGTAGACACTGAAGCTGGTGGCCAGCTAAACTGCTTCCCGAAGTGCTCTGCCCAGCGTTCCAGGCGTCTTTTCAAGCTGGTAATTGGCGTGCCATCTGCCTCACAGACCGTCTCGCTGACACCTTGTTTCTTGCCGCCGGTGGCTCGTATGAGTTGGAACAGCTTCCGACTGTTGCCAGATGCAGCAGCTGACTCCATCTCACACGCACGTTCTGACCACCAGGCTTCGCGGTCCTTACGTAAACACTGTCTAATCTTGCGCGTGAGCGCCTTTCGCTGATTGTTGTATTCGCTGCCAGCCGGAATGGACCGGCGTTCATCCACAAGTTGCAAGGAACTCGCAGAAACCCAGTGGTTTTTAGCGGAGCACTTTTTCAAGCCGCAAGCGGCTACACTCGCCTTTTGCATAGCACCTTGCACATGAAGCCAATGTTCGTTGCTGGGAAGCATTGATTGTAACTCATTCTGATATTTCAAAGAAGTAGCAGGTGCTACTAGTTTGCTCACATCAACGTTTAGACGACGGCTTTTATGAACCCCACCAAATCGCAAGACGAACTTGGCACACACTAACGCATGATCGGAGCCCAGGCATGTGCTCCAGAAGGAGCGACAGTCTTGTATGCATCTGAACTAGTCAATCTGTATTTGACAGCCTATATTATTATTTTATTCGTCCCTTAGATCCGAGTGAGACAGACAGTTTCAACAGTAAATATTAATTTCGCTTTTTAAGCTGGCTGAACGATAACGTGAAAGTCACCACCTCCCGACCACAGCAAAACTCGTCATTTTGCATTGATGCTCCATTCGATAGCTTGACGTGTTATGTCACTTATCTGTCCCTTGAAAATATGCTCGGTCTACTTCCATTTCCTTCTTTAACAGCCAATCTATAGGAATGTAATTAATACACTACCCGATATGAGTTCACACACCACATATTTTGGATAGTAGTTAAGATATAACTAATGACACTCTCCGAGACAGACTGGGTTTGCTGACTATTACCCATGTACCAACTTCCTTGTGTTGCTTTGAACAGGTTCTAATGATTTCGAGTAAGATCACTAATTGACATTAGTTAGAGAACCACTGAAAACCAAACCTTACTGGACAACCATTTCATCGAAAACAGGAACTAGATATGATGGAGAAGATTTGTAGCTCAACTGAATGACTTTGATGTAGTTTTGTTCTCTGAGCTGGATAGTTTATTTGCGAAGCTTTCATAACCCTACTAGACAACATTTTCATCGCATACTTCAATTTGTCAGAGTGAGATTTTAGATTTCTCCACGAGTTTATAAGTCATCTCCTCTGGTGACCATGAACGTGATTGGTTGTTTTTGTGTTTTCATGCCCACTAGGCTACTTGTTTTGGTACTAATTGTTTCCCTAACTTGAAGTTCGACCCTTTTTGTGTGAGATTTCCTTCTTATCGATTGACAAATTTTGTCTGTCAATGTGTCTATTGACTGACGTCGTCCCAATCGAACAGAAAGTCACAGGAATCATTTCGATTGGGACGACGATGAAATATTAGACACAGGAAACACTAAGAATGCTAAAGAATTTTTAGAAGCCTGGTATTCCAGTGAATCGTCAATAAATAGACACATCGAGATAGACAAAATTTACCAATCGATAAGAAGGAAATCTCATACACGAAGGGTCAAAGTTCAAGTCAAGGAAACAATCAGTTCAAATACGAGTAGCCTAGATGGTGTGAAAACACACAAAAATAACCAATTACGATTACGGTCACCGGGAGAGATGACTAATCAACTCGTGGAGAAATCTAAAAGCTCACTTCAACAAATTGAATTATGCGCTGAAGATGTTGCCTAGTAGGGGAATGGAATCTTCGCAAATAAATCATCCAGCTTAGAGAACACAACTACATCGAAAAGATAGGGACTCTTCAGCAGTACACACTAAGACCTTCACGTTACAAGGCAAACGCGTTGACCATTCAGCCAGTCATAGGGAATTAAATAACCCGTGAATTCTAGCTTCTAATGATTCGTAGTATATGTTACCAGAAAATCTTATCGGTAAGAAACTATCCTTAAACCTGATGTGGTTGCCTCCTTGTTCCCGATGGGCATTATGGGTGCGTGCTTGTGAGATACACCAAAACAAGACGAACTAGCTTTTTAATTCATGAATAATTCCCATTCGAACATTAGTAGACAGAAGACAAGTAGTTCAGCGAAGAGTCTCTTTTCGGCGAATTCTCTTTTCTTTCTGATTTTCAATGGTTTTCCAAACTGGTGTCTATTTTTGATCTCAGCTTGATACAGAATTGGTGTTAGCACCAGCACCATTTTTATTGTAAATAATCATGATCAAAGAATCCGATAGCTCGATATTCACAAAAAGGTGCATGTATACGTGAGTAAAAGCAATCAACAAAGCATTTATACACATGATATACTTTTGTATAAATAAATAAATAGTATTAAAATTAACCGTCAGATATCAAAGGATATAACAATAATTAATTATAGTAACAATGAATGCCTATGACTACATACATGCCTCACTGAATACTTGTGATCACTGTTTAAAATGACTTTTATTCCTTACTGATTAAAAATTTCAAAAAAAAAAGAATGAACAAATGTCAACATCAAACAGTTGGGGACAAATAAATTTGGAGTAGGCGTGTTTGCTGTGTTTATGCGACAGTTTACAACTGTGTAGTCATAGTTACATTAAGTAAAACAGAAAGAAAAGGTTGAATTCTTAAAGATACAATGGATGAATGAATCACATAATTTTTGTTTTAAAAAATGCTTTGAAATGTATTCTCTAGTGAGTGGTATACGCCTTTGGGATATAAAAACTCTCGGATTCTTTGATTGTAATTATTGAATGTTATCGGGGAAAAACATTAATGCCTTAAAGAATTACTACTATTATTTTAACTAATATGGACATCGTATAACTACAGAACTTGAATATATATGTTTAAAACTTGGGCACTGTGATAGTTTGTGATTCCTGATTAATTGTTTATTAGATATATCACACAGTAAAATAGTATTGTATACTGAATGACGAAGTTTCGAACACAATTTATTGTTCATATTCATATAAATTATAACTACACAACTGAGAAACTTCCATTTTATAGATATCTTCATTCTCTCATATTCGTTGTACGGGTAGTGGAATTTTCCAGATGTCCAGGTGGACAGATGTTGAATCATTCCTATTACACGTATTTTCAGTTGATTGATTCGATAAATAAAGCTTCAGTTATCAACTTTTCCCTCCAACTTGTTACATTAGATTTTAGAACTGCCATCTAATCACATCCTATTGTATGGTTGTGTGTAACTCCATGTAGCGCTATAGCTGAACTATTCTCTAGATTTCTTGTCTTATTCGGGTCAACTAATCTAGATTTTGCTAGGTTTTTATCCTCGGCTAGTCTGACTGCACCTGTTCTACTACTCTGACCACTTTATTCGACCTGGCAGTGATTACTGGATACTAGATAAACTAAATAAATTACCTCGACAGGGTAGAACTCGAAGAATTCGTCGAAATCAATGTTTTGTGTTAAGCAATCCATGTTTTAATTTACAATTCCTCTACCAACATATTGATTATTTTAGATTAGCATTCATAGTTTACTGAATCTTCATATAGAATTTGATGAAAACATTTGTGTACTTGAATGCTTCGTGTTTCAAAAGAAATCTTGGAAATACACAATCATTATTAGATAATTGAAGCATTCGGTAAAGGATCAGACGCTAATCTTCTGTACTGGATTATATACGGAAATACAACTACCTACTGGTATTGTACACCATCTTCTGAAGCAGACTGATGCACAGATAACTAATACTTCGTAAACACAGCATCCAAGCTATAAATGTAATGTTGATGCTATCGAGCCATTTACCCTTATCAGTAGACTAACAATTCACCTAACAAATATCGGATTTTTCTGCTATTGTGTGTGGACTTGCTGGTGTAGAAGTAACTCTAGTTGCACCGGCAGTAAACTTCCTACTTGACTGGATTCCAGTAGGAAACCGTGTGTGTGCTGTTCCGTTGAACGGATTCGTTAGGGAAGAAAAAGATTGTGATACTCGACAGTGTTTTCTCATAATCTCCATTTACACCCCCAACAGAATTCAGCTCAGATAAGGCAAAGGATGACTGCCATTAAAAGCTATCTAATCTACTGCTAAAAGAAAAATACTCATGTAGAGTCGTGTAAAGGGGTGATATCTGTACTCGAGTAACCGAATTCTAACAGTCAGAAAAGTACTTTGGTAGCATCTATGGAGTCTCATTCCAACAGACCAACAGCAGTGACCATATTCCCCCCGGCATTGGCCAAATCTCAAAACTGTAAAAAAAAAAAAAAATTCTTCAAACCAACAGCCGTTCCTGACAAGCAGCAACTTCAAAACATAATGAAAGACACTGCCTAGCTCGGCGACCGCCATTATCAAATCAATTATGAACTTCAGTAGATCACATGACCATAAGCTAAAAATGGAGAGAGTAGGTAAAAGATTGATACACCCTCTAGAACATCTGTTTAGACTCTGATTACTGTCTAATCCCTGTGTGTATATGCCTCTGATTGAATGGAAATAAATGGTAGGTAGCTATGAAGCTGCAACGCCACTACCTGGATGAGTCCAATAAACTTGTATTTGGGGAACAAATAGCTCTTATCCCTAAAAAACCTGGTATAATAACCAGTCACCTGTAGAAACAGTGGTAAAAGTTATTTATAACCTGCCTCATCTGAACTGAAAGTTTTCAGCAGACTCAAGATATTAAGAAGAGTGAAACCTGTTCAAATGCAAGCTGATTAAAAGCCTTCATAGACTCTGTCAACTGAGAGATGTTGTGTCAATATCTGACCGCGAAGAAAATACCGATAAAGTGTATGGCACTGATGACGACACTCTACCTAAACTAACAAAAACATGTGAGACCTTAAGAAGAGTTGCCGTCCGAAGTGACACAAACCAGTAGTGTCCATTAGTGTTGCCCATTGTCTTTATTTTTATTTAATTTCAGCATAGACCAACCCTAGTCAAATTTATCCATCTAGAGATTGACTTATTATCAGGAAACAGTCCCACTGATTTAGGGTATGCAGATGATATTATACATCTAAGTGAAGACACTGACCAAATATGCAGTCTTCTGAACGTCTTGACGAGAAATGCTACTAAATTTGGAATGAGATTCGCCCCTGTAAAGCGTAAAGTAATGCCACACGCCTACTCCTACTCTTAAGATAAGTACTGAACTGAATGAACATTTTAACCATTTCGGTTATTTAGGAAGTTACACCAACGTCAACGAACTGACTGCTGACAAAATCTAAACACAGATACAAAATGTTAACTTGGCACTTTCCGACTCATGTCGTATTTAGCATAGACGGAATATGTGGCAATAAATCAAATTACCTGTGTACTGCTGAATAGTTCGCTCTACCCTACTTTACTGACTGTGAGACGTGGAGTTTGGAAGTGAAAGGTATGAAGAGCTTAGCTGTCTTTCGCTAAGGGTGTTTGCTCTCTGCCTTTCATGCCTAGTAACACAATATAGTGAGTAATATTCTGGTTGGGCGTAGAGTGCTTGGGAAGAGAGGGGGTTAGTCTATCGATGAGGTCGTGAAGCCATTCTGATTGTCACTGCGAAGATTGGATCATCAAGACACTAACAGCCAATGGTTGGAGACTGTAGTTGATAAGGCTTGATGGAACAGAGGCATTCATTCATTATCAACTCGCAGATCTATTGAATTCTCCATATATTTATTCTTTCTCCGGAAGATTTTAGATCACAGCACTTCCGTTATAGGCTCTTTTATGGGCTATTGTTGCTACATTTGCATCCAACCAACTCTCTTTTTCTGGGTCTATCAGCGCCTAGTTAACTAAGTGATGTTTAGAATTGCATCAGTCGGGAAGACACCCTGGACCACCTGTGCAGCTAGAAAACCTTCTATCATTCAGGTAGCGATGCCCATTTATTCTATATTGTGCGTTAAAAATTCCGTTTTCAACTGATAATTTGAGAATTAAGTCTACATTCAATTTCAGTTCTGTTTGTCGCTCAACAGAGATATGGCTCATTGGATAAAGCGCTTGATTCCTGACCATTCATTAAATAACTAGTTCAGATCCCATTCTATCGATCTAGGTTTTCACGACCAGGTAGTATTCACATAAGAACATTTGAACTTCACTAAGAAACGAGAATCAACTCAAACAGTTGATATTTTACTTCAAACATCACATTATTTTCTAATTACTAGTACGTTTTTTTCAGATTTCGCCTTACAATTAAAGAAGAAGAAAAAGTGAGATGAATGTGAATAAGCTAATTTCCTTAAAAATTTCAAATGAAACAAAAAAATGGTATTTTTTGGTTGAGAAATATTTGTTTACATTCATATATCCTGAACCTATTGGTCATGCACTAGACTAAAACCACATAGTTGTGTGAGGAGTAATGATACTACTCAGTTGACAAAACTGAAGTAGGTGGTGAAGAGGGATTAGAACTAAAAACCTACTCAGTGAAAGTTGGACGCACAAAAAAATCAACCTCAGCATTAGAAGAGGGAGAAGACGGTTAACCCATATATATATCATCAACTCGAAGTGGTCAGTGTCGATTCCGCTGACTAACAGTCTGTTAATCTTTCACACTGTCACTTTTTATGGTGTGCCACCAAATGCACTGCAAAACTGGCGAAAACTATCCACTACTAAATAGTGTGCATCTGTCAGTTTGACTGCTCCTGCATAGCTAATTACATTGGGCCTATTCATCATCGGATTTCTAAACATAATGATCCTGTGCAGCTGAACAAAACACGATCTACTCTCACATCTGTTTTACTAGACTTTGTAAACACTGAATATAAAGTAGATGCTAACAAGGCAGTTGAAGTTACCGACTATTTTCTGACTAATTTTAATTTTGCTTTATAATTTCATTTTTTTACATACATATATCTAAAGCCATCGAAATCCACCCGAAGAAGCCAAATTCACGTGTTTAGAAGGAGCTCGTACATAGTCCCGCTTTCTTTACCTTCAACATCATTAACTTGATTGTAATTGTAATCTCTCTCTACCTACCTCAACTTCATTAACTTTGAAAAAGCCTTAGACAGCGTCGATCAAGAGGCGATTTGGAAACTACTTCGCTACTACAAGGCGCAGCCAACAGTTATACACCTCATCCAACAGTTGTACGCCAAGTAATCCACAACGAGAAACTCACGGAATCCTTCGAAGTGAAGACGGGAGTATGAAAAGCTGGCTGGCTATCTCCAATGATTCTCTTGATTTCGGTAGACTGGATAATGAGACAAACAGCGGCGGGCAACGAGGAAACAGGCATAAAATAGACTCACACAAAAAAACTAGGAGGATCTGGACTTCGCCGTTGATATTTGTCTGATTTCCCACAAGATAAAAGCAACAAGTTGGCAGAAGAAACATCCAGAGAAGATAGGACTTCAGGTAAATACAGAGAAAACGGAGGTGATGAAGATTCCCGGCCAACGGCAACAACAACAATCAGCATAAATGGGAGGAATCTGAAAGAAGCGACCTCCTTTACCTACTTACCTGGAAAGCATCGTCTCAACCACAGGAGGAACTGACGAGGATATCAAAGCCAGAATCGGAAAAGCAAGACAAGCCTTCATTACTCTCAAGTCTGTGTGGAGGTCAACAGCACTCAGTATGAAGATGATAATAAGATCTGGATTTTCAATTACAATGTGAAGTTAGTGCTACTTACTATGTTGATCAGAGACTTGGCGCCTCATAAAGAGCATTTCAAACAAACTTCATTAACAGTTGTCTTCGCTCAATACTACTCAAGATCAGATGGCCAGAAAAGATCAGCAACAGGGAAAGATCTCTGGGAGTGAACCAACTCACCAGGAACAAATTGTCTTACAAATATGCAGGAAGAAATGGAGGTGGATTGGCCATACTCCGAGAAAACAAACCACCAAGTGACATCACACGCTAGGCTATCGCTCGAGTGGAACCCGACTGAATGGGAAGTGGCGAGTTGATCGTCAGTGTGACGCTGACATGGAAGAGGTCATGCGAAGAGATGAAAGCACGTGGAGCCAAGTGAAAATATTGGCAGAAAACTGAACGCAATGGAGACGTGCAGCTGAAGCCCTATGTTCCTCTAGGAATGAATGGTAATAATAATAATGATAATAATAATTGTAATCTAACAATTTCGCCCTTTTAATTGTCGCATTAATCTCCCTCCCCCAAATTTTACCTAATATTCAATTTACTATGAAATTTCTATGAATATTTAGCACTTACAACACATTCACATTTGAACTGTAATTAATTAAGATGATAATAGTCAATTAATATTTATTTAATCCAAAAAAGAGGAAGATAATTGGGAATAATTAAACAGAGATCAAACACAGGCGCACACACTCACACGCGGATAACACACAGTGGAAATAATACACAACTTGCTCAATCACATCCCTTAACCACACTGTGACTGACTGTGCCAACCGCTGAATGGAATAAGAGAAAGACAATTAAAAATTAGGCTGAAAGGAAAAAGATAAAGGCGAAAGACACATGTAAGCGTAGAACAACAACCCCTGCATTCATATAATAAGACCTTCTAAAAACAGACACCATATATATTGCGATGATGAAGCCAAAGGGCAAAATAAAGAAAGCGGAACCTTCTATCTCCCCAACCACTGTTCTCACTACCGACGAAAACCACACTGCAAAAACCCCTTCTATGGATGGCAAGTACACCCCCGGTTACGAAGAAACTACATGAATATTAATTCACAAAAATAATACTAAATAGTAATGACACGGCAAAATGTGAAGGTTGATATCATCAGTCAGATCAGTTATTCACATATTGTTTCATTTTTTAAGATAGCTAAACAAACGATAACATTAATAAAATAATTAAAGATGGAATAGACAGACGATAAAGAAGATTCACATGTGATTATATTTTTTTTTCTAATTTTATATGTTTTTCGCGTATTTGTGTGAAAGCGATAGAGTTTACCAGTACAGCGATGATTATATGGAGGCGTATATTATTATTATTATTATTATTATTATTGACAATAATATACACTATAAGATAGAAATTTCGATTTTGAGTTGAAGTCAATCCATGAACAACAAAGAACATGGAACGTGGAAATATTCACTCAATAAAGCGGGGAAAACACTCAGATAAACGCACACACAGACAAACAAACAAAAACAAACAGAAAGGAGGAAATATCAATAGAGGGTCAACTACAAAAGAACTTTATTTAATCTGTTTTGTAGAGGACAAAAAAACAGAATCTACAAGCATGAACAAAATGGCAACAACGACGTCAACAACAACAACAATAACGGTATTACTAGGAGTCCGAGTAAAAGTAGTCGGAGAAGGTGGAGGAATTGTTAACTTCAGAATAAAATTGGCGATATTATCGTGTAGATGTATGTGTGTCTAGAGGGAGGAGGGGTCCCCTCCTTAAGTTACTCCTGTTTTTCAAAAAAGAAAAACTAAACAGATGATTACAAAATAAAGCAAAAAATAATATTAACGATGGATAAGCTATGAGAGTTCATGACACACACACGCACCCACACCCAAACACACACAGTGAATGAAGTGACTGAGGCAACAATCAAAAGAGGTCAACCACAAGTCACACACACCACATAAATACACACAATCACTGGAAGTCAGACAAACAACAACACCTAGAATGTATACACAATAAAATTTTGATGAAATTCGAAAAAACAAAGCATATACACATTAGAAGAGTAAGAATACAGATATCTGGGAAATGCTTCGTCTATACACATGCGTACACGCACGCACACACATTCACACACACAAATTACACACATTATACGGAACAATTATGCTGGGACAATGTAGGCGCACGCGTGTGTGCATGTGTGTGTATGAGGGACTTCTTCTTGTTGGGTATGAGAAAGATCATAAAAATGTGGTAATCAAGCGAAAAATATTGTTGAACGAAGGAAGAAAAGTTCAGAAAAGAGCGAAAAAAAACTACTTGGAGCAGTAATAGTAGTAGTGCTAATGGTAACAGAAGCCTGTTGATTTATTCGGCTACTGCTTATCATCACACAAAATAATAATAATAGTAAAACAAATTAACGCCTATTAATTCGACTGTACAAATTGATGTGTTTTCTCAGCAAGATCAATTAATGAGGCGTAAAGATGTGAAGCTGATGAAATAGGATAATAATCTGTTGCCTTATGCTCGTAACTGCTGACTCCTGTTGATGTAGAATTGTTACTTGTAAAAGATGAGGACGAAGAATTGGACAATTGATGGTCAGTAGGATTGTGAGTAGGACAATTATTATTATTATTATTGTTGTTTGAATGATGCGTAGAATGTTTAGGATTGAAGGCTTCTAGAAAATAATTGGCTAGTTGAGCTAATTCACGACTAAGTGATTTACAACTAGCTTTACGTGCTTCTGTTTCATGTAATTGTTCTAGTTGTCTAATTTCATTCGGTGAAAGAGGTGACTGAAAGGAAAGGAGATTATATAAAATAATTAATAATAATAAAGTAAATAACACGTAAATGATATCATACGCCAAGTGATTCATAACCAAAAGGTCAATGAAGCCTTTGAAATGAAGACAAGACTGCTTACGGTCAACGACTATCCGTCTAATTGTGGTGAACTGGATCATGCGAAAGATGAAAAAATGAAGATGGGCATTCATTAAAAGATCTAGACTTCAAGAATGATTCATGTCTCATGTCATACATCATACTCATAGACTGACAGGCGAAAGCTGACAATCTGACAGAAAAAGAAGCTAAGACAGAAAGTCAATTGACAACAGAAAAAAAAGAGGTGGTACAGATATCCGATCGTCATCAACAACAAACACCAAACACAATCAGTGGGGAAAATATAAAGAGGGTTTTCTTAGCCGCTCACCATATTCAGATCGCTAGAACAATATGCAACAAGTAGAAGTGGGGTAGATAAATAATACCATTTAAATTAGAACTGAAATTCAGCATATAAGTTGAATGACGTAACATAAATGACTAGAAATTGGAAATGGAATTATACTCAGTGCCACAGTGCCCAAGTTTTATCGTTATACTTCCCTACTTGAGGTTTGGCAGAAGCTTAATGAGGTCTACTTCATTTGAAGTATTACTCAACATCCATCAGCTATTCCATGCAGTTGGTAATGGAGCCACACCCATTGTGTAAGAGCTACAGAATATTACCTGGCTGCTTAAACCTTGGTAGGTGGAATCGAGTTGAAATCCGTGATCCCCCCCCCTGGTTCGATGTCGAGTCTTTTAGACCAACGAGGCACAGCTTCATAGAAGTTTAATAGGACCAGTTTTGGAACGTGTAATGAAAATACATTCATGTGTTGTAATAAAAATGAACTATACTTAATACAGATAAGCGTAAAGTACATTAATGAATAAATATAGCAAGTAGAAAATCGACTACAACTCAGTTACTTGATATATATGTCACTAAGTACACGGTCGAATACAATAATGAAAATAGGCTTCGCATACTATCCGATTCTTAAGATTAAAATCGGTGAAGAAAGATTTATATCCAGATATTCAAAGTCAACTTCTTCAGCCGATGAGCCACTATTCTACTGAAGTAACTAAACAAAAATACTAATACGACAAGTATAAATCATACTCAGAGAGCTGATTCTCTCTCTGCAAGTCAAATTAAAAATCTAAATGACACGCCGTACACTAAAAACTGCACAAAAAATAGAGCAATTGGAGGTATAGAAGTGTAGGGGCAGTTGTTACTTCTCAGGGGTCCACAGGGCAGAAGTTGATTTTTTCTTGAAGTATATGAAACAGAAGAAGCACAAGTGTTGCCTGACGGCATAGTCCAGGAGACAACTGCTTGCCGCCATCTATATACGACATGTTTCATGAATTGGTTTTTCGAGTTGCGCCCCAAATAAGATCTTATCCCCACACAGTAAGGTTAGTCATGATGCACAGTTTCCAGAGTCGATCTTTTCTAACCCCCATATCTTCAAAGCACAGCCATGATATCCGGTATGCTTTCACATCTTTTTTCCTTAGTAATACGACACTGCCCACAGACCAACAACATAGTGTAAAAAAAACCTACACTATATCAGTAACGGCTTTCATTCTAACCTCTATCGAAACAACTTTTATGATATGGTAAGATCTACAGGAACATTAATTCCAGCCAAGGTAGTGCTCGTCAGTTGATTGCTATATGCAAGTTCAACCATGAAGTCAAGGCAGCAGCTATCGGTAGGCCAACTGGAATTATGCCTTTTGCGTGTATCACAATGATGTATGCTGCTCACATTAACCAAAAGTATTTGTTAGGCAAATTGATGTGAATCTAAATGACACATGGTCATTTCTATTTCAAAAATTAATCAGTGATGCATTGGAATGAGTCGGTAGAGGGAATCGAATCATTTCTCTCCACAAGAATTCGGGCTAGCTACACAGATCAGCTAATAACACATATAGGTGTGGATTCATCGTTTGCAAATTACTCAATTCAAGATGAGATGTGCGTCGGTGGCACAGTGGTTAGGACTCTCGCTGACCATGCACATGGTCCAAGGTTCGAGCCCGCGCCGACGCACACCTGATATCTATGGTCGACCTGCAAAATTTGGGCTACCGATATCCATGCTGGAAATTCCATACTTGTACCAAAAACACAGTGTGGAATCAAGCTGTAAATCAAAAATAAAAAATATATATATAATGGTGTAATCAACTCTATAGGAAAATAAATACGAGAAACATTATGATTAAATTAAAAGCATATACTATTTAAACATACAGTAATGGGTAGACGAAATTCTTTTATCAGTCTTGTTCGTAAATTCATAAATTGCTCCGATGATAACAGACCATCTGCTTGTATTTTTGGTGGTAAATTAACCAGAGCTAATAACGTCTTGGCTACAATCACCAAAGCCTAGTTAAAGATAATTAATAATAATGATGATAATAATAATAATACTAATGACGTGAGTGAGAAATGGCGTGAAAAGAAAAACCTTGTTGAGAACGTTATTTCAAAATATATACGGATAAATCATGTTGACACTGGTGACCATTGACTACATATAATATTTTATCATGATCAATAAAACAAAATCTCAGAACACACTGACCTCAGACACTCACTGATTTTGCGACTAACTTACGTGTGTATAAACATCTGGGAGACACTATCTAGATATGCACAAGAACACCTCCAAATATGGTTGTCGAAAGGTGAAATTAGACGAAACAGCCGTCCAAATCTTGAACAGGGATAAGACCAAGTCGTCCAAGAGGTTTCAACCGACCTTTTCTGTCTACAGTGGAAGCTTTTCCTATACACAAGGAAAACTCTGGACTGTATATACTGAAGTGGTTTATCCAGTCCTTTACTATAACAGCCATAAATTCTCCTCACTTTTTAACTTGCAGAATAACTTGATATATAATCTGCATTTCAAGTATTGGTTTGTAGGGATTTGGTTGATTGGTTACAGGAATTCATCATGAGCTGATATTAGTTAAAGGACCTTTAGAAAACCTGGGAGTACTGGACAGCTGTTAAGCCCTATGTCAGCTTATGACGAAATCCTGTAACTAATCTACATTTATCGGGTTTTACCTTGTCTTATTCTTTCCTCTCAAACTACTAATCTTAAAATAAAATTTGCTATATATGCTTAATCTCCTAATCTAGTGAACAGTACTCGTGTTCTCAAGTGCTTGTAACTTTTCATGGTAAACATTTCTGAGAGATACTCATCATTTGATGTTTCAGATTGCTTATTTTTATTTCCCATATGTTTTATTACCGATTGAAATGAACAGTTAGTCCCATATGCATTTCCTTGACTTTTTAGAGCACAATATAACTGTATGGCTCTATGAAGTGAAATTACGAAAAGAGGATTCATTGCTGTCCGGGTTTTAAAAACATTTTATAATCTAACAAGGGAGTCATTTCGACTGGTTTAGTGTGATACACTATGCATTCAGCAATAGATGACACAGTTAAAGTTATACCCTATAATGATAAGAAATACATTTGAGTCACCACTATAAACTACTTACAACTAAGAGTTGCTGAACAATTATTTTAGAATCTAAAAGACCGCGGTCAGGCAGCATACACACCTACACAAATGGTTCATTTAAACGGTAAAAGACTTCAAATAATGTTGTCAATTTTTGATTGCATCACTCACACTACCTCTTCAGCTAGTTAACATTATTCACTGAAGAAGGAAGTGCAACACATGTCGTCGTCACAGCATCCAATGATGGAACTTCACAACTTTACCTATCAACTTATCTTCTTTAAATAATATTCTTCCTCCTGAATTCGTTATTATTACTAGTCGAGTAACTGTTTGAAGACAACTATATTGAAAGCCTCCGAATATCAGCAACCATCTTCAATAGTACGATAAAGCAAAATTACGCAAAGGACAGCTTACAAGAACCTACATACCCTTGTGCATAATCAAGAAACTATTTTTAGAATACCAATACTGACAGAAAGTTGCTTTCAATTGATGGTTTACAAGGATTTAGTTGGTTACAGACATCGGTTAGAAAACCACTGGAATACTAAGAGTACTGGACAGTCAGTTCATTCAAGTTTGGGACTCTTCATCTGTACGCGCACCCACCGGGGTTCGAACCAGACTAGCGAGTTTGTAGACCATTAAGCCACTTGAACTTGATTCAATGGCCTATTAATTCCAACTTTTGCTAGTTGAAGATATAGCGCGACCACCACTGGTCAATGTCATCAGCGAGTATCTGTACTCACTTTCAACCTGATATACCTACCTCACTGGTCACGACTATTTCTCAATTCTCTTTAATCAAAAGTTTCACTCTAAACGAAACAATATGAAAAATAGACGCATCTACGTATCATATCATATTTTTGGTCTAGAAAGTAACATTTCCATCCATTGGTCAAACCGCTGATGTGAAAGGAAAGACTCCAGCGTTATGTGCAACTTTAGCATGGAATATTGTACAATTTAGCATTTGTTGACATGAACCATTGAATCATTCACAATAAGAAAAAAAATTTCTTATCTCATATGTGACTAGTCGACAAATGAACACAGAACTTTACTCAGACGTGTATCATCTCAAGTCGCTACACTTCAAAGTAGTAGGTACATAAAAAAAATGGAGAATTAAAAATATCAAATGATACTACAGACAAAACTATAAGTATAACAAATAAAATATAAGAGAGTTACAACAGTATTTTTTTTACAAGTACCAAGCTATGAGTCATATTTATTACGTAAAGGCTGTTAAAACAAACTATTCAGTGACGCAGACTGATGTCATTCGAGTGAAATTCGGAACAACTGGATGAAACTCAGTGTTTACTGGATGACGAAGTTTCGAACACAATTTATTATTGTTCATATTCATATCAATTATAACTACACAATTGAGAAACTTTCATTTATAGATTTCTTTATTCTTTCCTATTTGTCGTCGTAAGGGTAGTATAATTTTTCAGATGTCTGGGATAAGTGTAGAATCATTTCTGCTACATGTATTTTCAGTTGATTGATTCGATAATTAAACCTTATATGCCGAATGAAGCCGTTTCTAGGTGAGTCAAAATGGTTCAATTTAATGCTGAAATCTAATAACCCCAGTAGGATGTATGGTGTTGTTAAACCACCTCTAAAGATGATTTTAAAATTCACCTATTATCAATTGTCTAAATATTTACCTATGGGATTAAATCCTCTTGAAAGCCACTCAAAATCTAGACTGACAAATTCTTATGAACCACCAAAACTTAGATTAGATAATTTAAAATTAGATAGTGAGGAAAAAAAATGGTTAGTTTTGGCATTGTCAGTTTATATACACGTATACCAATAAATATGGTGATAGAAGCAGTCAAAAACGAACTGATGTCTGACGAATAAATTGAACTTAGAACAAAAGTGCTACTACAGGATAAAATGCTGGGAGTACAACTATGCCTGACTTCCACAGTTTTTAAATTCCAAGGAAAACAAACTGAGGGGTTGCCATTGGGTAACAAATATCCTTGATACTGGTAGACATATTCATCGATAGGTAGGAAAATTTGGAGACTGAAACATTCAGACTTACCACTAAAAGTACAGTGGAGGTATGTAGATGACATATTCACCGTACTTAGAACACAGGACATAAATAGATTTTTCGAAAACATCAACTCGAAGGCAAAGGTAATTCAATTCACTTATTAATTGGAAAGCCAGAAGGGTAACTTTCAGTATTGGATTGTAGCATAACAAAGAAAGAAGATGGGAGGTTAACCACTCGTGTGTTCACAGGAAACCAACACATTCAAACCGATATTTGGATTTCAGATCATCCCATCCTATGTCAGTAAAACCAGGACTAATGAAAAGTTTAAACAATAGGCTACAAAACTAAATAGTACCAAGGAAGAGTTTAGATAGGAAGTGAGGCATATAAGCGAAGCTTTGAAACTTAATAATTACCCTGATAAATTAATCAGGAGGTATGTAGGTGACTGTAAAAATAAAATTAATAATAATAATAATGACATACATGTCAAACATGCACAGAATGATGACATTAAGGAATTTAAATCGTAAGCAGTACTTCCATACATAGAAGGAACCTCGGAAACCTTAGGTCACGTTCTTAACAATGCAGGAGTAAAAATGGCCTTCAAATTAACAAACTCAATTAGAAATAAGCTTTATCGTCAATGAATCCTGTGGTGCCAATTAAACAAAATAATTTAGCTTATCTAATACCCTGCAATAACTGTCAGGTCAAATACATAGATAGGTCAAAGTAGTAGGAAGGAGCAGTCAAGCTAGTGGAGCACAAAACTTGCCAAGCTCAGATTAGTTCAGCTGTAGCACTACATGCAACTATAAACACAACCATACAATAGGATGCGATTAGATGACAGTTCTAAAATCTAATATAGCAAGTTGGAGGGAGAGGTTGATAACTGAAGCTTTCTTACGAGTTTAACCACGGACAGATATCAGTTAGAGAAACACTGAAAACCAGGGAGTACTGGACAGCTGTTTCACCCTAGCTTGGGAGTCAATCTGAGTCAATTCATCAAGTCTGCAAGTATTTATTCTTATCATCGTCTCGGGAATTCAGCCTAGCAACTTCCAATATTATTCAGACCAGAGTAATTACTGACTTCTATATTGGCGCCAACATGTGACCTAATTAAACCAAACGTCTTTCTATTTCTTCGCAGCACATCCGTCTCTTCTATTCATAATTGATAAGATTTTGAGACACAGTAAGAAATAAGGCGGTTTTTAGTAAAACTTTAGCATGAAGCCGATTGGAATTCTATACTTTGTTTCTCCTGATTTGGTGTGATGCGCAGAAATACACTATTATTTATGAGCACAATTTATTGGATATTCTGTCGCTAAGAACACTGATTGACATTGTCTAAATAGATCTATGGAATCTTAAGCACTCATCAAAAAATTAATCGACATACGAGACAACTGTTGTGTTATAGGTAAACCGTATTGAGTCGATAAATCAAGATTCTGTTGTCCATGATACAAACCGACTGACTGACTTTCAAAGCAGGACTTTGCACAGAAGTGCAGCACTTCAACATACTAAACTCCATGCACCACAAAGGTACGGGAAAGGTAAAATTCAAAAGAACTCGAATGAACTCGAGAAAGAAGAGAATGCACCTACGCCAAAGACAAAAATTTTGAGCCACACCAACAAGTCTCAAGTAATAGGTTTCTAGACTTTTGAGGACCCCAGCTAGGCTATTCTCCACCGCCCTACATGACTCAAATCAACTGTCAAAGACTTCATCATTTGATGCCAGATTTTGATTCGATCACTCCTAACGCTTCTCCAAACTCATCTGACAGCGGCTAAGAGTGCTTAACGAGAAAGGAGACGGCATCTTGTCATGCGTAACTTTATGCCTTAACCACCACAATCGATGTTGCTTCACGACCTCATCAACTGACTCTCCCTTCTTACTTGACACTCTCTACGCGTAACTCCAATATTACTACTTTATTATTAAAACATTGAATAAGAGGGAGGTAAAGTACAAACATGTGTACGCATAAAATTCAAACAGTTATCAATACGAAACTTCAGAATTGAATGTTTCAGTCTAAGGAGTAGGTTAATTCAGCAACTTCATCGAGGGCAATGGCATCGGTGAACTCAAAGACTCACTGCACACCTAGCTAGCTAGCTACTTTTATAATTACAACACATTAAACAACTCTGTTAAATAACTCTATGGAGTAAAAATCCTACAGATAATTTCGACCCATTTACTACTTGAATCATTTGCTTATATACCTCAATCTGCATACTGTAAAAGAAACAATTATGTTGACCATAAAAATAATAATAATAATATATACTTACATCAGATGCATGAGACGGAACAGTGGGTGAATTCACACTAGAATTCAACTGGGGATAGGAAGACCAAGAAGAACAAAAAGGACTAGTGACAGAAGAATGAAGCTCACTAGAAACACCAGAAGTCCAAAATCCGGATAAAAGGCCATGAGTAGATCCAGTAACTGAATCTGATCGACCTGTTTTACCCCAACTCGATAAGACTGGGCATAAACCACGGAGAAATACTAAATTACAGACAACCACATGGCTATGATTAGGAGGATATAGGGCCTAAAAGAAAAAAAGGAACAAAATTAATTACATAATACGGCTGATATTAACACATTCATTCTTCGTATCAATATTCATACACTGTATTTTCAAATAGATACCAGTCTATAATAGTGACTTTTATATTCCATCAGTTTACACACCTAAACAAGAACTAACAAGTCACAGGATCCGAAACCCTTTCCATACACTATGCACTGGATAGCTAAGCAACACCCCCTAAACCTCATTAAATAAGCGTGTCTCATTCCATCATAAATAAATCTGCAAGCAATTGTATACCTGAACTGGTTCGAAAACTGATCTGCTATATTTCCAAACTGTTGTCGAAATTAATATTATTTCTCCCTTAAGGTCCCATGTAGAAGAGTGTACACCACATCTCTATTTCATCCTGTTCCCTGCAGTCCTCTTTAGCTGGCTTCAGGGCTTGCCTCTAGGCTCTCATTTCCTCTTCACATTATCTCCGTATTACCCTCAGATGCCCAACTCCTCGCCTCCCGCTTGCACACCACTCGATAATCTGTCTGCAGCTGAATGTCTCATCAACCTATTTCCAATACATCTCCAGTCTGCAATTAGATGGTAACCAGGAGACACACAATTCTATCATACATGGAGAATTTAAATCAGTTCATTTTATGCTAAAACTTGTGCTGAAGATGTTGTCTAGGAGGATGACGAAAGCTCCACAATTAAACCAACCAGCTCAGAGAACACAACCACTTGCAAATCATCCACCTGAGCTACAAATCTTCTCTATTATTAATCATCTCTAATCTTTTCTGTATATTACTTCAGCAATAGATTGTCTTTGTTAGTTCGTTACCAGAGACGTTTTCGTTGCTTACAGTCTCCAGATAGACATCTGATTTTAGTTATCAAGTGAAAGTAGTTGCTGATTAAAGTCTGCAGCCTGTTGGCATCCTATTATCTACTGTTGTTTGTTTCATCATGAATCGATATTATCAGTTGGAAGACTTGTGAAACCAAAAAGTACTAGACTGCTTTTCATCCTAAATTAAGGACTTCTTGACAGTGCACACTCATGATCCCACCGTGGACAGAAACCACGACCTTCAGTATATTAGGCGAGCATTTTACCACTCAGTCACAGGAACAGAATCCATGAATTATAACTTCTGATGTCAGCTCATGATGAAATCCTCCATGCAATCAAACAAATCCCTACAAAACCAATGCTTGAAAATTCATCTGATGTTCACTAGCGACTGGCCCTATTCAGGCAGTTAACCTTGGATTCTAGTGGGAAGCCGTCACCAGTAGGGTACAGCAGTCAAGATGAGGCAGTAACTCATTAAAAAGACATTGTGGAATGGTCGCGCTATTTCGTGAATTGTAAAAAGTTAGAATTCATGCACTGGCCATTCGATCGGGTCCCGGTGGCTCAATGGTCTACGAGCTCGCCTTGTAACCAGAAGGTCCTTGGTTCGAACCCCGGTGGATGCGTACTGATGAAGAGTCTCAAACTAGGACAAAACAACCGTCCAGTACTCCCAGGTTTTCCAATGGTTCTCTAACTAATGTCAGCTCACGACAAAATCCTCCATGCAATCAAACAAAATTTCTACAAAACCAATAATTGAAACTTCTAACTTCTGTTGATTTGTGCTGTACAACGCCAGCGCCGGTCAATGTCATCTGCGAGTATTTGCCCCCACACCACCTAACCTGGTGAACAACAACATAAGTTACAACCATTGGAGAACCAGCTAGGAGTACTGGACGGTTGTTTCGTCCTAGTTTTGGACTCTTCATCGGTACCCATCCAAAGGGTTACAAGGCGAGCTCGTAAACCGTACAGCTACTGGGACTCAATTCCACGGCCCAATTGCCAATTCACGACAAAAACCAATACTTGAAGAAAGATTTATGTTGCCTCACAGAACTATCTCACCAGGATTACCAGATACACAATGATTAAGAGCAAGTCAGCATTGAACAATGTTGTAAACTAAGCCTTACATTGGTAATTCACTCCATATATGCTGGATTATGGATAGGCGCGCATACCGGTTGCTGAAATAACTAGTTTATGATTGTAGTATCTTAGTATTTTTATTTTTATTATTTTCTGTCTAAAACCAATGATTATTAATTACAGTGTAGTAAAACAAATAAGGAAACACGATTATATATATATACCCCCCCTCCGCAGAAAATTTAGAAAAACATGTTTATACCTGCAATTCAGAATAGATCCATCTCATTTGTAAAGGGAATGTACGAACATGTGAAATAAGATCATCTACAACAATTGACAGGAGATAATAATGCCATTCTTGTACACGTGTATGGTGTTGCAGTGTACCTGAACACAGAAAAAGCCATAGCAGTAATAAAAATATAATAATAATAAAAGTTTCATTTTCTAAATAACAAACAAGAAATGAATTATACATAAAACACAGTTTAGTAACCATGTAGACATTTTATAATTGCATCAGAAATTCTATCCACCTACTATATAAAGCAGGTAGGTAAATTAGCTGCCCAAAAAGAAATGCACGGTTTCCAATGAATGATTTAGTTTTATCTTCTCCATGAAGAAATGTGTATTGACTAACTTCTTTATTTTTATAAGTTAAGTGAAGTTAAAGAGTTTTTCACCCACCAGTTTCGGTAGGAGTATCTTAGCAAAAAACTTAAGTCGTAACTACTGAGGCATAACTGATAACCCAACCTGGATGCACGGTTTGAACTAGTGACAAACCCGGCCTAGTGTGTCAGGGTTTTTATCGTAACCACCTAAACCAAGGTGAGGGGTTTAGAGCTCCAAGACCACAGAGTCACGTTTTTTCAACAACAATAAGTGATGCCATGATTCTGTACTATTATACTTCGTGAAATTCTCTCTGAAAATATACTTTAATGCATGGATGCAAAAGCATCATAAGCACTGACTAAGAAGCACTTAGAGAGTTTACATAAGGTTCTTTTTTTCCTTCCTTTGTGTTCTGAGTGGAACATAGAACTTCATACTTGAAATGCGAACTTTCAGTAGCAGTGATTTTAATTTTATAGAATGGGGTGGCGCTAGCCACACACGCCTAACCTTCTCTTTCCTCACTGGGCTTACTACTAACACAAGTTAGGCGAGCTGTAGGAGATTTCATATTAGTTTGTTTATTAGATGTATTACACAGTGAGGGAAACAGTATTATTTACTGGATGACGTTTCGAACAAAATTTATTGTTCATAATCATATCAATTGTGACACAATTACTTACTACCACAGTGCCCAAGTTTTACACATATATTAACAGGAGCTGTAGGAGTATGTTGGCTAAGAATCAAAACTAGACCAAGTCCATAACTGGCAAGCATTCTACACCACTGACCCACCGATGCACTGTCTAACACAGGTAAAAACTGACCTCATATTTGAGTGCAGAAACAAACCAATGTGACATAAAATCTTTGCTTCTTTCTTGTAGTCAAGTTTATGATGCATTCACTGAATCAAACGAATAAAAGTGTCATTATCTGAATAACTTACTCAAATTTGATGTAGGAGAGGAGGCTTGATCAAATGTTACAGTTGTATCAGCTCCAGTCGACAATGAACACGGTCGTGTTGTCAAGGATTGATGAGAATTTACACTATTTGTAGACTGATAAGCACTTCCAATACCAGAACGATGTTGGTAACTTGATGTAGACTTAGAATTATTATTACCATTGCAAGTATTATTATTACAATGAACTTGACCACTACAATTTAAAGATGGATTTGATGATGAAGTTGAATGACTAGATGTTGGCAATGGTCCTGGAGGAGGACCTTCAAGTGCTTTTTCGCATACACGTCGAAAACATTGACTTCGCCAAGCTGAACAAACAGTATTACTATACATATCTAGAATTTGTGCGCCTAAAGAACTACTCCGAAAAGAAGTATCTAAGACAGAAAAAAAATGAGAAAAACGCTTTACAATAACAAGTTAAAAAGACGGAACAAACAATCGATTTCCAATCGACTGAGACAATACTAGAATTCTAATTCAATTATGACAATCACCTATCTGACCATCTGAAGGGATGGTTACGCAATATTAAATATTGCCTGTGATAGACACATTATGATTGATCAGTGTGTGAAACGCGTAATGATCAAGGGGTTGATCACCTGGAAAAACTACAAGTGCATGCATCATTCGTATTAGTTGACTTCTAGGAAGTGCAACATGTTATTATTTGTCGTTTGACAGTAACATTGGACACTTGATCAATTAATATTTACCAAAAGTCCCTGAGACTACACTTGAGTTAACGTTGGGACTATGATTTTTGGCCGATAGAACGATATAACCCGATAATTCAAGGTCTATTTATGAACAAGTAGAGCAATTTCCTTAGTTTTAGTTGGCTATATACTACATTGTGACATCATGTGCAAATATTTTGCACAGAGAAGAGACAGATGAAGTAATAAACATGGGATGAAAATTGTTAGTTAACATAGAAAGTATGAAATGAATAGGAAGCAAAAGAAAAGATATGTATGAGGTAGCAGAACGCAAATAGTTTGTGTGAATTGGATTTAGCCTCTAATGCATGTAATTCCCTTAACATACATTGGTGATCCTCATGTACTTCGTCACAACTGATGTCAATGCCTTCGACTAGATGAAAATCCCCTACGCATCAACTTTTCCTAGGAGGCAAGACATATAGTTACCTGGAGAACTTCCAGGTAGTTGTAGAGTTGGCAGACAATGAAGAGTCTCTGGCTAAGGTGTTAGTGCTGAGGACATTAGTGAAACATTGAGAGAAGAGTGGAACAGACAGGCAGCAGACGAGGCAATAGAAGATGTCACACTGTGACCTACATACCGTTTTTTTTCTTCACGTTCCCCAGTGAATTGTAAGGCTTCAAGCTAGAACTTTGAGGTTTCGGTAGCAGTGGTATTGTTCTTACGAGGTGGAGTTGTTAGTCTCACGCCCAACCTACCCTCTAGTACCAGTCTTACTAATGGCTTAGCGAGGTTAAGAAATGAGTCAGTCGGGGATCGAACCCCGTTCAATGTGTAGGGTTAGCAAGTGTTCTACTGCTGAACCACCAACGCACCATTGTAGCACATGATACAATAAAATGCAATACTCAAGATTTACATTGAATAACTTAATGGCTTAGAGAATAAATTAGATTCACAATACCTCTTGGACTAGCAACAGCTGCTGCTAACAGCAATTTAAAACAGATAAATAACACTAACAATAGTGACGATAATAATAATAGTAATATCAACAATAAATCTTACTTGGTTTATCATTATTTACATCAATACGTAATAAATTGACAATTAATTCCAAATGGCAATTCAATTCGATTGTAGTTAAAAGAAGGCTGGAGACAAAATTCGCTTTTCTTACACCAAGTGTTAAAGCCTTCCAAACGTGAATACACAAAGGTACTAATTCTGAATGCAAACAATTGAGTATTGTCTGTGTAGTAAAACCAAAAAGAAAAGAAAACAACATTATGGAAATTAAACGCACAAAAAAATTACTCTGGAATATCTCAATAATAATAAAGAATGCCTATAATTAATTGAATATAATGATGTTAGGTTACAAGTTATCAAGATCCAGGTTCTATTCCTAGCTTAGACAATCCTAAACTTCGTCTAGAAGATAGTGAGGCCGGTAAGCAGGGAAGGTTAGAAGTGAAGTATGCAAGCTACACCACTATGTAAAAAAACAGTACCACTACTGAAATCACAAGTCTTAAGCCACATATTCCACTCGAAGGATAAAGGAGTGAAAAAGGGTTAAATCTTCCAGTAACCATCCTTAGAATGATTTGTATCAAACGCTCATAATGCACGACACGTATCCGAATCTTCAAGGGGACATCAGTTACTTCAGTGTGGCGGATACACAAAGAATCACAACACTTAGGTTAATGGCTGAATGCTTCCAACCATGTATACGTGATTTAAAACGCATCACAATGACGAGTCAGATAAGTTAGCGACGAATGCGATACTATTTCGGTTGGTGATGACTAGCATTGGATTCCATAATGTGCATTTCGTCGCAGCTGGATGTTCCTGCAGCCCGCCCACCCACCAGTAAGCGATGTTCCCACTCAGACTTATCGTAACAAATGCCAAAGCATTATCTACTAGACCACGGGAAATGCAAATGATTTAGGAATTCGAATTCACTATAATAGTTCACGTGCACACAATCAAGGGATTATCAAAGTTGATAAAGATTAGTACTATAAACGACAGATTTATTTTTCTTATACTATACTATAACAAGACATATAAGCGAGCAATATTGTTTTCAATTAAATCTTAGTCAGGCTTTACCCTAATTTACATAGATTTATATATATATGAATTTTTAACCAATGATGGCGATTTTGTAGATCACATAACAATAATAATAACAGTGGTAAATGTTTTGAACGCAATTTATATGGATGATAATGATAACAAAATATTGATAATAAGGTTTATGCAGGTGACAAGAATAACAAAGGTAGTATATGTATATGTAGACAATTCAATATATGAATAAATTCGGTCAAATCTTGAAAGTTACGTAATACTAAAGGTGAAGTGGACAGATAATCAGAGTTTAAATTAATATCAAAAAAGTACGAAGGAGATGGAAAATAAGAAAGGGTGGGAGGGTTTTGAATAGAATTCATCTAGGCCAAGGGAGAGACAAAGGTAGAACAAACCTCTTTTGTATGCATAGACTAGGATTGTTCCCTCGAATTCCAATAGCTCCGGCTATGTGTAAAAGGCGGGTTCGAATTCGGTGCGAAAGGCTCGATGAAGTGAGATAGATAACTTTGAAGGCACTATTTTCGCCCACTTGGTGACCGCTATCAATCAAATGAGCAAAAATAGAACTCCTTATAGATTTTATTTGACATTTTCCGAACCATGAAGGAAGATGCTCATTAATGCGTTTGTTAAGCCGTCTCGTTGTTCGCCCTATATAGTTCTCTCCACAGGAGAAACTAAATTTATAGATAAACATAGAAGTGGCACAGCTAGGTCGCTTTCCTTTCACTTGCGCAACCATAAATGGTCGGCTGGAAAATGACAAACAAAGGGTGGCGGCAGTTCAAGTCCGTTTTATCGCTCTCGATAATCTCATATGTAAGACTTCGCTAGCCACGTCCCCATCAAATTGCAGTTTCATGAACAGTTGTTTCTTTTAACTGTTGTCAGTTTCTCTTTACTGTTCCTGGTGTTCATGTGTCTCCTTACAAATCTACCAGGATAACCCATTTAGACTAACGTATTTTGGATGTATCCTAGCTCATTTTCTAGGGAGTCATCTGTGCAGATACGTTTGCTCATTTTCTGAAAGCGACATTTCGGAAACCACAAGTCTATCGCTCATGAGCAGTGTTACTAAGAAACACATTTAGTCTCATAAATTTCTTCTCGAAATGATACACCACATTCCAACTTATGGAAGAAAAAACAAGAGGATACAAATTACATTTTGGTGATATATACAGATACTACTAAATACCTACTACTGAAAAATGTAAATTTATACTCAAAAGATAGATGTGACACTATATCACCGATCGACAGAAGCTGAAAATCATTAATCCTCTGATTCCAAAGCCAGTGGTTGAATGGAAACATGCTCACCTTGCTACCTAACAGTCTTAGATACGACGTCTAACATGGATTTCATACAACAAGAGTTACCGAACTTGTTTTTGTTTTCAGAAACGATGACACGTAAACACATGAATATCAGGAAACATAAGAACACTTGCTTCTATAATAATTGTGCGCATATTCTTCAAGTATACAATAGAAAAAACCTGGGACTTTCATGTTTCCTGTCAAATTTTATTGTTTCTTTTTTGACAAAATACAAATGGAAAACAAAAACAAACAATCTGTAGTAGAAAGATCTTCAAATCATGACGAAGACAGTTCGCATGGATGTTTTTATTTCTTGGAATACACTATCACCCACCTTCGTACCTATGAAATGCATAAAGGAAGAAGCATACCACCCTGCTCAACAAATGCATACAAATTTCTGCACAACTGGCGGGCCTGCTTAAAACTTGGGCTATCAAAAACTTTCATCTCCCTAGTGCATGCATTTCCTCTCATTCAGTTTGTTATAAACGATTAAGATATGACCTCTTTTGGTACTATCGACTCCGGTGTGTATTTAAAGTGTTTACAAGATCCTGATTCTCAAACTCCTAATAAACTTGAGGAACGGCCTTATTGTGGGTGAGTGGCAACATGTCCCAATACATGAGATAACTGTTCTTCAGTTATGTCGTTAGGTCTCAAAATGTACTTCTGAGCATCTTACAATTGGCTTTCATCTAGATCGATATCGTAGATTTCTTGAATGAAACAAAGCAGATATATCATATTGGAATAGCTTGTGATTCAACTCAGGGAGACTATTGTGTCACAGGATTTACTGTCAATTAATATTTTACTTGAAGATATTGTACGAAGGGAAAATATCATGTAACAAACTGTTCATTTTATGAATACTCTCCAAAATACAAAGATGTTATTATTAAAATAATAAATATATAAAAGCAATCTTTAAGTTAATTGTCTAAAGCTCTGTAACATGGTTTGATCATTCATGAAACTAACATTGTCTCCTATAATAGTAATAGTATTAATAATACTCTATTATCAGAAGCCTGCATGAATCACTAGACTATCTAAACTTTCAGCCAACACATAATACATCGAATTTTCTCTATTTCTTATTGTTCCAATCATTCATGTATGTGATTGGTCGTGAAATCTACTCATGCACATTTTTCATTGACTTTCAACCTACCGATCCACTGTGCATTTCTCAGAGACGAAGAAACAATATCATAGGGCATTAATTAGTCACTACAGGTGAACATAGGGAAAACAGAGGTGATGAAGATTCCTGACCAACAACAACAGACAAGAATCAGCCAGCATAAATTGGAGGAACCTGAAAGAAACAACCACCTTTACCTACGCCACCCAGGGAAGCATCGTTTCAATTACAAGCGGAACTGACAAGGATATCAAAGCAAGACAAGCTTTCATTACTCTTAAGTCTGTGTGGAGGTCAACAGCACTCAGCATCAAGAATAAGATCCAGATTTGCAACTCCAATGTGAAGTCAATCAGTGCTACTATACGGATCAGAGATTTGGCCAGTGCGTCATAAAGAGCATCTCAAACAAACTTCAGACCTTCATTTACAGTTGTCTACGCTCAATATTACTCAAGATCAGATGGCTGGCCAGAAAAGATCAGCAACAGGGATCTTTGGCAATGAGCGAACCAACCAGGAACTGATTGTGAAACAAATAGGAAGGAAGAAATGGAGATGGATTGGCCGGCCATACTCTGAGGAGACCATCAAATTGCGTCACTAGACAAGCCATTGCTCGAGTGGAACCCGAAAGGGAAGCGGCGAGTTGGTCGTCAGTGCGAGGGTGACTTGGATGAGGTCATGTGAAGAGGAGATGAAAGCTTGTGGGTAGACTTGGAGCCGGGTGAAAACTCTAGCAGAGAACCGAACGCAATGAAGACGCACAGTTGAAGCCCCATGTTCCTCAAGGAAAAATAATAATTAATTAGTCGAATTGTGAACAGCATTGTATCACATGCTATTTTAGCTGAGATCCTGGATGAACAGAAAGTGTATTACGCAATAAATTACTCTAAGAATTTTGAATACTGTGTAAACATTTTGTCCAGAACATAGCTATTGTTATTATTTTAAAATAGGGAAAACAGGCAAACATTTGGTATATATATATATATATATATATATATATATATATAAACTAGAATATTCAACCGTTTAAAATACACATTCTAGGCTGACAAGATAAGATACATTGAGCATAAAAACACTATAGTATTTATTACCTGACGAAAACCTTCATAATACTGAAATGGTATAACATGTAATTCTCTATGAATAACAGTTATCTGCCCATTACTACGTTCTTGTTTATCACAAATAGAATAATGCAATACTGCTGAAGATGAAGATAATGAGGATGAAGAAGAGTGAATAACAGAAAGTCGTCTATCATGATCAGTTGTTGCAGAACAATTGGAATTACTCCCCTGTTGACGTGCACCAACATTGTATTGTACAAGATCTAAGTCTACAGCAACTTGACGCGAAAAAAAAATAATAATCAGAGGGTATGAAAGTATACACAGATAGTAGCATTAAATTGAATAACACTAATGTGAAATAATAATAATAATCGCAACTAACTCGCAATATCTACTTAGACTTCGTTAGCAAGCGAAGTGAATTAAAGAAGTTTATGGACAGTGGGGTTCACCATGTTTGATGTCCAAAAGATTCTGATCTATAGCATTAGTTGAAAGTGTCAGTGTATCGCAAAAAGATAAAAACGAGAGTTGGTGCGTCATTATTACGCCAATGCTCAGTGGCTAAATGTTTAACGTGTTCGCCTAACAACCTGAAGGTTCTGGGAGTCCAACCCTCGTTGTGATCGTGTGTTAGGAAGACAGCTGTAGAGTGGTGCTTTTGGTTTCATTTATTCCCTAGATGATGTACATCCGTGATGAGATCTACGTTGAAATTATTATAATATCTACACAAGGTAAAATTCGAATTCATAATACGTTTTGGGATAGGATAGAGAGCAGCTTTATGAAAAGTTTAATTGCTTGCTAGTACCATATCCTCCATGCGTGTGGCTTGCGAATAGCTTTTTAGGCTTCATTACTATGCACCAACTTAATATTCTGCTTGCTTTTGTGATAGCAATTTATGATACTAACCAGATAACAATACATTGTGATTTGAATACTCTGACTTTATATTATTATTATTAATATTTATTATTTTTGATTACAGCTTGATTCCACACTGTATTTTTGGTACAAGTATGGAATTTTCAGCGTGGATATCGGTAGCCCAAATTTCGCACGCCAACCATAGATACCAGGTGTGCGCCAGCGTGGGCTCGAACCCCGGACCATGTAGATGGTCGGTGAGAGTCCTAACACCATTGTGCCACCGACGCACACAGAGGAAACCATGGTGAAGTTTAATCTTCACCTGTGTAATTTGTTAAACATGGTATTTTCTCACAAACCATTGTTTTATTTGAAAGCAAGTGAACATAGAAAAGACGAAGGTGAAGAAGATAACCAACCGACAGCAACAACAACAACAACCAGCACCAATCACTAACGATTGGAAAAATTCGAAAGGATTGGAAATAGGATATCTGGGGACGAACAACCAAGAACCTATTGTCCAACATATATGATGAAGGAAATGGAGATGGATCGGGCATACGCGAGTTGGGTGTGGGTCCGAAGGTGAAATACAGCTGATCGTGTGACGAGGAGCTCATGAGCAATCTTGAAGTCAGCTAAAGAGGACTGTAGAGAACAGGACAAATTAGAGATGTGCTGCTGACGCCCTATGTCCCACTCGAAACCCATGGGAATAATAATAGTAACGTAACGAAAGCCTATTCGTTTCATTCATTCTGTGCTGAGTTTAAGTTACTCATAACCTTAAGATTCACACAATAAAAAATTTCATATTCAAACAGAAATACCCATCATTCTTGAACTTAATGGGCAAACATTAGCATATTTCATCATAAATATGTCAGACAATGTAACCGCGCAATTTTTCATTCATATATTGAAAGGTATGTACTGTCATGTACACTGAACGATCTATACATAAAATCATACAGACATACATAGTTATTGTCTCATTATCCCACTGAAACAACAATATTAGTATTAATCAATCCATAGTGACTCAAGAATGAATAATGGAAAACAAGATAAATTCCAGACGTTCAATGGACAGCCTTCTATTACGGTTCACGGCACATTAGTAAATCCTAGCAAACATATGTTTCACCTTCAAAGAGGTACGGTGATCGTTTCCTTTAGCATTCTAGACTCATCTCATCTACTTGCTGACGTACTATTTAAAAGTGAACGACTAATCATACTGAGATGCAAATGATGAAGAAACGTTTCGTTCTGACAAATTATTTCCAACAACAAAAACATCACACTGTGCAATAGAATTTTTTGTGTAGACGAAAAAATAAGCCAAAATCACGAGGAGACGTGTGGTGCATGCTAGAAAACAGTTGCACAACAAAATGAAAAATTCTACATCGGTAGGAAGGGAAAGAATAGCTATTACGGGAGAAGGTAAACTTTAGACCTCAATGCCCATGAAAAGCCTAATCAACAAGTTAGTGAAAGCAGATAAATAAATAACATCATTATTAGGGGTAAAATGTGCTTAATGGAGTGTTGTGATATTATAAACGGGATACCTGGTTAGTTATAAGTTGGGCCAGAAGCAAGTTAGGGACAAACTGACCTAACTAGAGAAATATTGGTGTGTTAGGTTAGGAATAGATTAAGGCAATGGGGTTAGGTTACAGACATATTAGGATTAGCTTTAGTAGACTTAAATTTACCTTTCAACGCTACAGCTTTTTCCAAGGTATTTAGTGTGTTCGATCCTCTTTGGTGCCTAAAGTTTAACTTTGCCGCATTATGTAACGGATGTGGAAATAAACTATCTAAAAGTACGAAAATGGAGACTCAGTTGGGAGTAGGGTGAAGTAAAATACTTATTAAAACAGGGAAGCAATCAGATAACAGATAGTAAGACTATCTGAGAACATATGAGATGAGTCAGAGCACTGTTATCGATATGCGTGATGGTTTAAAAGGGAATGAAAACTTGGATCTCGTGATTCACTATGTGATTAGGATTGACAGAAGAAGACGCAGTTGAGCAAAAAGTAAACTCTATGAACGGAATAAATTTAAAAGAGGTTACTTCCTTCACTTATCTAGGAAGCATCGTTTTAACTGCAGGCAACAGCACGGATGAGGATGGCAAGGAACACCGTCATCACTCTGAAATTAGTTCAGAAATCTTCTGAACTCAGCATGAGGGACTAATTCAGATCTTCAACAACAATATCAAGTCAGCCAGTTCGTCCGTATTGGTTAGAAACTCAACACGAGAGTTACAACAACATTTCTAACAGCGTGTTGCAAACTTTTATCAACCAGCTGTCTTTGCTAGCTCCATATTGAAGATCGGATGGCTGGCCAGAAAGAATTGCCAACAAGGCACTCTGGGGAAAAACAATAACCAAGAACTTATTGCTCAACAAATATTCCAAGGAAAACAGCGATGCATCAGACATATGTTGAGGAGATCGTTGGATGGCATCGCTCAAGTGGAAGCCGTGTAGGAAACGAGTTGCGTGTGGGTTCGAGGGTGACATAGAGGTGATCTTGTGATGAGTATAGCACTATTTATTGAACATATAGTCAACGCTGGTCACTCAATATGCACAGAGAATTCATTCAAAGTCATCTACAAAAGAAGCCCTCCAAAAACGGTAAACTTTCGCACACTTTACAATGTCGACACCTTAGCGATCCGGATAAAAAACCCTGATTTATGCACACAGAAGGAACTTCTCCACCCCATTCTTTTACTTTAGGCATAACTCCAAGTTGTACAACTTTGTTAATAATGTTTTGTTTTCTTGTTTTAGTTTTTGAAGTTTTTCATGGCAGCTTAGTAATACCTTCTTCTCTTAACCAAAGCTTTATTTATTCTTTCTACCTATTACACAGTTTATTTTTTGAACACATGTCTCCATTAACATTCTGTTTCATATGACTCAACCCTAGTCAATACTTACCAATCTCCACTCCTCTAGTTACAAGTTTGATTATTCATCACATTTTAGGCACATTTTGATGATGTGAACAGTAACCTTAACTAATTTGTATTTTATTATTGTTTGGAAATCCTGATGTACACTCACATACACACAAAAAAATTACATACGAATGTGATTGTACAGCTAACTGAATGAATGCGCCTAAAAGACATTCTTCACTGAACTTTGTTGTTTTTATATCCCTTTCTGGATGGGTATTTTCCGTGAATTTGTAAGTTAGTCTATTTTTAAGTGATATAATCCCATTTTCTCGTCGTAAAAAATAGCAACACAACCCCTAAGACCGACTGAGTTTTAAAACAGACACTTCAACTTGTCTCAGCTAATGTAACACACAGAAGTGGAGAAAAAAAAAGAAAAAAAAATTCGAGCCTTTAATGGACTTGAAAAACTACAACGACTGAAAGCATTTGCACCATTGAAAACGATTTTGAGCCATATTAACAACAGTCTCAAGTCACTGGTTCTTAGAGTCTCGAGAACTCTAACCATATACACTAAACTTCCCTCTACATGGCTCAAACCAGCAGTTAAAGACTTGATGAACTAATCCCAAGCTTTAGTTCGACCGACTCTAACTCTTACCCAACCTAACTATATGTCAGCTAATATCGTCCGACAAAGGTGGTGGCTCGATTTGTGCAAAACGTACAACTTTAGAAAATTTTCTTGAATGTTATCCTTGTTATGTGCGATAAAGAAAGACCGAGAGAATCTTCTACACACTTTCAACAAAATTCATTCATTAAGGAAGTACAATTCGGTGGATAAATGAAAACAAATGTACTATCCACTGCACATATACCTCATCGACTTAAGCACTCGTCTTTCAGCCGATGGGCCTGGATTTCAAGCTGCACTCTTCGCCAACGCCAGCCTCGGCATGTGAGTAGCATCACCACGCCTCATACGATGAGTGTGACTTATTCCAGTTCAAATATTAAATTATTAATTGTTACTCAATAAAAATAACTGCAAAATGTGGATTAAGAATATAGTTTCAATTTGAATTATGATCAATCTTTTGTGTTCTTAAAAGGAATAATAATAATAATGGCTTTATTCCACACACCACAATGAATGTGCAAAAGTACAGTTTGTGCTCAGTGCAAAGCATATTTACCAGTTCTTTAGTCCGCGACTGACTGGTTTCAACATATAAACCTGCACAGATGTGCACCACCTCGAGTTGCCGAATTCCACATACCACACGGAGCAAGAGAAGAGAGTAAACAGAGGTTCAAAGAGGATAAAAAGAAAAGTGAGGCAAAAAGAAGAATAATATGGAATAATAATAGCAGTATGGAAGAACAAAAGTTCTACTGGATATAAGAAATCACAAAGAGTGAATACATCTGCGCTAATGAGAGTGACCTTAAGCCATATCACAGATAGTCTTCTACCACTGGGTATTTATCCATCCCGAGGACTGTCTGTCTATCTATTTTTGACGTAGAACTTTGCACCAATGTGCACTAGTTCGAGTCGCCAAACTCCCTCCCTGTAGTACACAAAGCAAGAGAAGAAAGTAGAAGAAATGTATAATAGAGACAGTCAACAGAGGTGTGAGACAAAGGAGTAGTAGTAACGAAGAACAATATAGTTTCAATGGAAATCATAAGTCACAAGGAATGGATGCATCTGCGCTGGCCACTGAGAACGGTTTTGAGCCATGTCACTAATTGTTTCCAACCATTGGTTTTTACCGTCCCAAGGACCCCAACCAGTCAGGAAGTCTACACCTTCCTACGTGGCTAACTTAAACTAACTGTTGTGGATTTCATTGACTGGTGACATGTTTTGGTTTGACCTCCGCTAGCTTTTTTCTAGCCTGACCCTATATCAGCTAACATTGCCCGTTGTCGAGGAAGGCGATGACTAGGCATCCGTAACACATGTCCTAACCATGTCAGTCGATGTAATTTTGCAGTCTCATCGATTGATTTCCCCTCCCTACTTAGAAGTCAATGCCTAACCTCAATATTGCTCACCTTATTGGACCACTTCACACGGGGGATAGAGCGCAGGCACCTATGATCAAAGACAGCTAATCTCTTCACTTCCAAAAGTACACGAAGCCTTTCTGAGCAGCCCGAGGACTTCAACTTCTTGTTCGTGTAGCGTAGTGTCGTATATATATATATATATATATATATATATATATATATAATGCTTCTCTATGGTTCATTATTCTTATTGAATAATGATTTTCTAGCGTACACTACTATTATCCAGCTCACTCTGAGTAGCTGCAAACCGCAGACTTCCTGTTGTTAATTCATGATGTCTTTGCCTGGTTGAGGCCATCGCGAAGCTAACCACCAACAGCTTCAGATTATTAATGACATGGGTTAAAATTGTTATCAATGGTGCAGATGAATTCACTCCTTATAACCTCATAGATCCATTAAATTCTCATGTTTTTCCAATGTTACTATTCTTTCTCACCCCCCCCCACACACACAAACACACATCTGCTTATTATGGATCATTTGGATTTCTTTCTTTTATATAACTCTGTTTTTTATTACAGCTTGATTCCACACCATATTTTTGTTACAAGTATGGAATTTTCAGCATGTGATATCGGTAGCCCAAATATTGCAGGCCGGCCATAGATATCAGGTATGCGGCAGAGGATGGAACTCCGGACCATGTGCATGATCGGCGAGAGTCCTAACCGCTGTGTCACCGACGCACAAAAATGGGCCAATCCTCGAGGTAATGCAATATGAGTCCGACCCATGGACGAAGTTGAGCAAGCTCACAGCACCCGTCCGTAAGGGAAAAATACAGGTAATTTAATTGGTCTCAGTTTAGAGACCATTGCAGAAATTACACTGCAAAGAACAGATACTGCACATGATCTTAGCTCAGAGAGCCAAGGAGCGATCAACTCGTGTGTGGTATTGTGAAGTACGGCTACTTGGACCACTTGACTTCTATGCAAGGTTCTAATGTTGAAACTCGATGAGTTATCCACCAATTTATTAGAATTTTATTATCTGTAGACAACAAATTCGATTGCATACTATTTCAGAATGATTATCTCGAAACGATATTCTCTTCAGTGTATCGTCAATTTTTCAAAAGCTGATCAATTGTAAGGATAGAATTAACTTCACCACGTATAAATAAATATCACAAGTGATAAAAGGCGTTAACTAAATTACTTCCACAATGACGTTTGATAACTTTGAATATAAGCGTTATTTAAAAAAAAGAAAAAAAGAGACATGAAAACGCATAACGAAATAGGTGTGACTTATAATCTGATATAGTGTAGACTGTGAGTGATACAACAAATCTATAGCAGCACTAACTAAAAAACTACACTTAAGCGCCAATCGCAACGTTAAACACAAGCACAACGACAACAACTACGATTCCACTAGGGCACAAAACAAGAGCAGATAGACACTGTGAACAAAAAAAGTCGTAACTACTCGCAAAAAAATAACACTGACGATAGTTGAACAGAGATGATGTTTTTTTGTATTAGATTTAAATCACCTTGACAACACCAAATTTACTGATAAGCTTAAACAGATGGCAACTACTAGTGGTAGTCCAGTTTTCATAAAAGGTGGCAAATACAACAAGTGCTACAACTGTATGACAATTTCACAATTATAGTTAGTTTAAGGTTATAGGTTATTCCAACAGAAAAGTTTAACATGTGACTACATACACTAAACAAATTATGTTTACACAGTATGGACACAACTTACCCGAACGTTTACGTTTATCCTCTTTCATTAGAACTTCAACTTTCTTAAATCCAAAAGGAAACTCACTAGAAGAAGAAAAAGTGGGGAGATAAAGAGAAGCAGTAATGAGAAAAAAGGGAATTATCATGATTTTACGGGGAGGGGGATCAGAAGAGTAGAAGCCTTATACTCTTCAACAGTTTACATCATAGAAAAATTGTAATCACATGAAAAGGATAGATTAAGTGAGAACAAAAAAAAGCAACTGATCCATATGAGCAGGAACCGAGATCCGAAGAAACTTCCATCATTCGATCTAAGTGAAATATTGTAGATGAGTAGGCATTTTCTTCCAATGGATAGAATGAATCTACACCCATTAGCTTAGAAAACAGATCGAATATTACATAAGCTAAAGGAATGGATTCAGTTGAAAGATACTAATAACCCTACAATAACTAAACAAAAGATAATAAGTTCAGACCAATCAAACATTGTGAATAACAATGTGAAATTTAGCACTAAACATGATAAACTAAACCCATTCACAATGAAATACCAAAGTTAGTAGAATACAGAGAGAGAGAGACAGAACAACTTTCACCCTTTATACTGAGATATGAATTCTCTCACTCATCAACGCAAAGTTCTTTTGAATAGGACACAATTGTAAAGACTTTGTTAGCATTGATAGTTTCCACTCCAGGACAATTTTCTTTCTGAGTGGAACATTTATGTGATAGAATAGTCTTTCCAAAGGATGAAACTTGATTACGGAACGTGTAGGATTATAAATGCATAGAAACTGTGCAAACATTAAAATGCTTACACTCTCAGACTAGATTAAGAAATCTTTATTATTAAGCCAAAGCATTTCAAACATGACAACAGAAAAACAGTAACTAAATAAGCATGTGTGGTGTGTGCTACTGATAAGAATATTGCTGAGAATAATGTACTGTGTCACATCAACAAGAATGTTGAACAGAGGAGTGTAGGATTAATTTGAGAAGAGAAGATCCTTGTGAAATGATATATAGAAAGCATGGAATGAAACTAATGCCTGTTTAAAACAGTCGAAAGAAATTGAAATGAACCTCCAAAATCTATACATCGTGTTTACATCGTCACTTGTCAGCAGGATACATCTGCAACTTCCTCCAGTGAATCGAACGAGAGTCAGCCAGAGCAACAGTCCGAGACGTCGCCACTGAACTATTCAGATCTGCATCACACCAAGACGACATTAGTTCCTCCGACATGGTAAATAAGCTTTATTGACAAGCGACATTAACCACAAAGCATTGGCGAATGGCTTCCTATCAACAGCCAACAACAATTTAGCATCTGTTTACAGTATACCACAATGACGAGTCGCTTAGCTTATTTATCAATAAGGAAAGCTTCGCGTTTTGACAGTCGTTTTCATTTTTTTAATTTTTTTTATTATTTTTTATTACAGCCTGATTCCACACTGTATTTTTGGTGCAAGTATGCAATTTTCAGCATGGATATCGGTAGCCCAAATTTTGCAGGCCGACCATAGATATCAGGTGTGCGTCAGCAGAAGATCAAACCTCGGACCATGTGCATGGTTGGCGAGAGTCCTAACCACTGTGCCACCGACGCACAGCAGCATTCTACACTTACCACCTCGATACACAACAAACACTAAGGTAAAATGGCACAACAGAGAGCAGTTCATATAACTCCATTATGGATAAGATTTATTTTGATAAATCACACAGTTATGTTATACTGTAATATTAACTGATGACCACGTTTCGAGCACAAACTATCGCCGCTCATAATCATATCAAGTCACTACTCACACAACTTTTTCCCTTCATTTATATATACATGTGGGGAATCGATTAGATATTGAAATAAAAGTCAATATAGGATAATGTACATTCAGAAATAATAATATGAGTGTTACAATTACAATCAGATGGTTAGTTTTGATATAACTAGTCTTTATACCAGCATACCAATCAATATGGCCTTAAAAGCAGTTAATAAAGAACTAACTACAGATCCTGAATTCACTCATAGGACAAAGCTACCCATTGAAGAAATTATTTTAGGAATTCAGTTATGCTGTCTCACATCTATTATCTTTAAATTCCAAGGCAAAATAATATGGACAAACTGAAGGTGTAGCAATGGGATGGATAACCAATATCTTTATGGACAGTTGGGATAATATTGCCCTTAATACATTTAATCCTACTCCAAAAATATGGTGGAGATATGCGGATGACACTTTCACAGTGTTAAAAACAGAACATATCTCTAGCTTCTTGAAACCTATAAACTCACAAGTAAAGGGAATAAAATTCACATTTGAATCGAAAAATGAACAAGGAAAATTAGCTATGTTAGATTGTGAAATAAAACGAACAGAAGAAGGTAAACTGCACACCAGCGTTTATAAAAAGCCAACGCATTCTAATAGATATTTAGACTTTAATTCATCTCTTCCGTTGTCTGTAAAGGCAGGCTTAGTTGAGTGTCTATCAAACCGAGCACTAGAGCTAAGTAGTACAAATAATACCTAAATAATGAAATAAAACAGATAGAAGGAGTGTTGTTGTTAAATAACTATCCTATAAAATTCATCAAGAAGATCAGAAAAGATCGAAAGCAAAATTTTAAAAATGGCGAAACTAATAATGATAACATAAATAAGAAGGAATATAAGGCATCTGCAATCCTACCATATACGCAGGGAACACCTGAGATCCTATGTAGAATTCTCAACGAAGCAGGAATTAGGGTGGTCTTCAAACCTAAAAACTCTCCCAGAGACAAGCTCTGTAGGCTAAATGACCCAGTTGACCCAATTAGACAAAATACTATAATTTACAAAATACCTCTCAATAACTGTGAGGTCAACTATATAGGTCAAACTAGTAGACCGGGAGTAATCAAATTGTCAACAGGACTGGACTACATCGACGCCTAGTTTAAAAATAGGAAGTGAAGTGGTAGAGCACGTGCGGATATAGGGTCAGGCTGGAAAAAAGCTAGCGGCGGTCAAACAAAAGCTTGGCACCAGTCAATGAAATCCACAACAGTTGGTCTAAGCCACGTAGAAAGGTGTAGACTTCCAGGCTGGGGTCCTCGGGATGGTAAAACTCTATGGTTGGAAACAATTGGTGACATAGCTCAAAATCGTTCTCAGTGGCGCAGATGCATCCACTCCTTGTGACTTATGATCTCCAATGAAACTGTTTTGTTTTTCTTTATTACTCCTTTGTCTCACCCCTCTGCTCACTGTTTCTATTATGCTTTTCTTGTACTTTCTTCTCTTGCTTCGCGTGCTACACGGAGTGTGGCGACTTGAACTGTCGCACATTTGTGCAAAGTTCTATGTCGAAAACAGACGAATCAATTGTCGAACATAAGAATTTGGCTAAGGTAAGAATCGTTGACCACAAGAAGATAAGTAATTTAGAAAAAAGCTCAGCACTACATTGCACTGCATGCATTAACACACAACCACACAATAGGGTGGAAGAGGGTTACGATTCTAAGAAGTAATCTAGGTAGGCGGAGAGAGAGATTGATTACTGAATCCTTGTTCATTGAGTCTACACCCAACAGATGCAACAGAAATGACTCAATGCAGATACCAGAAATATAAAAGATGTTATTACCACCAGTCAAATCAGAAGAGGATGACAAATGAACTCAAAATTCTATTTCAATTCAAACACATCACAACATTCTAACAAGTTACTCATTATGACTATAAAAACACTCGTCTTATTTTCCATCAGATTGTAATTGATCGATAACACTCATATTATTATTTCTGAATGTACATTATCGTATATTGACTCTTATTTCAATATCTAATCGATTCCCCACATGTATATATAAATGAAGGGAAAAAGTTGTGTGAGTAACTTGATATGATTATGAGCGGCGATAGTTTGTGCTCGAAACGTGGTCATCAGTTAATATTACAGTATAACAAAACTGTGCGATTTATCAAAATAAATCTTATCCATAATGGAGTTATGCTCTACAACAGTGCCCAAGTATTATACTTATATCAGCAGGTGATATAAGTGATAGACGGAGTAGGGCTGTTCAGGTAGGAAGATTACGAACTCCAAATAATCTCTGGTGATAGATTTCAGATCTTACAGCCTACAACCATTTGCATTTTGTCGACTTTATAATACCAACAGTCTGCAATTTCAATGTAACTTAAATAGATAGTCAATATGCATTTACATCGGTTTCCAGTTTTTTTTCTCTTGACCATGCTTATACTGATGATGATAAAAGCAAAAGAATAATAAAATTCACTAATCAACTTACTCCAAAAAGACAGAAACAACTGATGAACCAGAATAAGCACGTGCAATTTCTAAACCATCTAAATTAACAGAATAAACTGATTCATCTCGACGTGATTTAGATGATGAGGATGACGAACATGAAGTTAATCTGGCATTATTGAACTAACGGAATGAAAAGAAAAGAAAATGAAAAAAAAAAAATGGTTAAAATAGTTAAATGATTCCAAAGCAGTCTGTAAGATTAGCCAAAATAAAATAATATTGCCGACTAACTATGGCAATAATTTATTGAACACAAGATTACAGATCTCAGTCTTAGTAGAAAGACCAATCGCTCATTGTGGATACAAATACTTCACAGTTGACGAGTCCAAAAAAGGACGAAATGTGTATTCTAAATTCACCACAAACCTCCCCCCCCCCAATCAACCATATAAGATATGAATAATCATCATATAGAAGGGAAATTCCAACACTAATTTTGATGAATAAGTGGTACTTTAAGTTGTATAATGAATATGTTCAACATTCCCAAAGAGTAGCTTTATTTTTGTGACCTCATTACATAAAATCATGCATAAGCATTGTCAGTGTAGTTGAAGATTGAACGATCGATTCATGGTTGTTTGCTCAAACCCAACTCCTTCATATTTTTCGTGGGAGTCATCAATACGGCAGTCATCGTTTCATCGTTCGCTGTTCGGTGGAAGAGAGAAAACTATCAGAAGTATTATCGTGATTATTGTTATAACATTTAGTCTTAGAACTTGTGTATAATAACCTTATTGTTGGTTACATATTGGCGTAAGAATAAAGGATTCTCGAGTCGCCAATCTGTGTTCTGGTTTTTTGCGTTGGCTATTACACATTGTTTCTGAAAGTCTTCCAAGGACAAGGTGAGGTCCAGTGTAGTAAGACCTGGACATTGACAAGCCTTCTTAATCATATTATAAATAAGGCTTTGTTAAAAAACCAAATGAATTATGCTTCAACTTGAACATTCAAAAAGATACATAAGTATGGCATTTTACCAGCTTACTATCTGTCTAATTATCACTAAACAGTCAAATGTAGGAATAGTTTTAGAGATAGCTAAAAAATAGTAATGATGAACTTGCGACGAAATGGACACAATCATCGAAACTTTTGACAATGTAGATGAAAACAGTGGAGACACGAACAATTAGGCATGTAATAACCACACTGTTTGCCATTTAAATATTACTTTATGATAAAAGTGGAATAGTATTTAGCTAAACAACTAAACTTCCCACTTCTTCACATAATACTTTAATGACCCGAATGAAGGAGGTGAAGTGACTGAAAACACGACTGATTGGCTTAAGCATTAATAAGTACTCAGTCAGTCAATGGGTTCAAGGTACAAAATTTCCCCACATCTACGTCAGCCAACCCAAGCTAGGTAGTATTGCCAGCTCCTAAACGGCATAATTGTGGCTCATGAAGTCTAAATCATGCAGAATTTATTCCGATCAAATAAAATAGTGGCTGTTGTCTGATGAAACTGACTGAGAGATGTGGATTCAGAAAATAACCTCTACTTTGGATCTGCTTCAATAGTGTATCCCTGATGAATGTTACTACTAACTGAATAACGTTTCTTTGAAAAGTCTTTAACTACCTTACACACTCAGTTGTATATTAATTTATATCGTTATATATGTATCCTTTACTAGCATTCTGAAAGCCTTCCACATAAAACGTCTCAAGTAGAGTGAAAGATTGACTTGATATACCTTTGTCAACACACTAATAAATAGACGACAAAAAAATTGAATAATTCTTTTTTTATTAATTTCTCCACTAATTAGACGCTGCTGATACACATCCTAAAGTTTTGTATAATACTATGCCTTATACTATACACGAAAAAAAACCCATTAAGACAGCCGGCAGTAAGCATTCACAGCTGAATAATCACTTGAAATTATTTTGCATGACTGTAAAATACCAATACCTACACTAATATATATTAGTATTATCATTCCCTTAGGTTACTGATGGAACAAAGGACTTTGGTAGTACATCATCATCATTTCATGCTATTCACTACATTTCTTTTTAGCTGGCTGTTCTTTTTCTCCACTTTATTTTTCTCTCCTTTTCATAAGACTCCCTTTATGACACTCAGAAGCCCAACTAGTTGTTGCCAATTCGGGTTCCACTCAAGAGAGCATCCTTTCAGTCTTTCCAGGATGATTCACTTCACACTTCACTTATTCCTTTAAGTTTACAGTGGAACATAAGGCTTGAAGCTAGAGCCTTGAAGTTTCTGTAGCAGTGGTGATTATTTTTACACGATGGGGTTGCTAGCCTCATGTCCAACCTTCCCTTACCTTTACCAGTTTTATTACTGGCTTAGCGAGGTAAAGGAGTACGTCGACCGGGGACCGAACCCCGGACCACATGAGGCGTGGTCGGCGACCATTCTGCCGCTGTGTACCAGCGACGCACTTTCCAGCATGATGCGGCTTATTATTTTGCCTGGAGCATGTTTCCACGCCAGTTGTTGCATAGGCTTAAGTCACCACTCTTTAGAAATTTGATAAAAGGTAACCCTTCTTTGCAATTGGCAGGTATCCTTCCTTCCTCATAAACCTTCTGTAACAGTGGTGTGATGACATAGTGAATGAGTAATGGTGACAGTGTTCAATATGTGTAAGACTCTCTTTACATGCATACATTCGTGACAGTGTATAGAACATCAATGAAGACATCTTTTTGATTATAACCTTTGAGTAATGATACACCTGTGTATTCCTGGCAGCAATAACAAGAATATGACATCTCGAATCCAACACCTACAGCAGTAATCTGTTTCACCTCTACATGCAGTAGTGGTTTGCTTCAACTGGCTTACCTCATCTGACCTAAACACTATTAGGCCAAAAAAAATTAAACTTCGCCAAACATACTTCTCTCTTGCCAACTGAGTAGTATCATACACTGTCACAGAAGAATATGGTCCGAAGTAAAGTGCACATTAACCTTCATCAGATGAATAAACTGCCTTACCTAATTTTAGTGTAACTATAGAAAATAATGAATAAATAAATTAGGACAGACTGCCTGATTGAGTTTCAAGGCAGAGCTTGGCGCAAAAGTGAGGCAATTCAAGTTGTCACATGCAATGTAGCACACGAAGGTAAAGAAAAAGGAAATGCAATAGAACTACATAAAAAAACATGTGCATTTCTTTTGTCAGTATATACAAGACTTGTAAAACAATAAAGCAACAAAAACCTACCTTAATTTCCAAACTTCGATAACACCTTAAGTGTGTTTGTCTTAATGAGACATTATCTTCTGTGGCTGAATCAGCTTTTGTATTACGACAGTGTCTTTTCAAACTTGTAATCCAACGTTGATAAACTGTCTCTAAAGTCGCTGGTGGTAGATTACAGTTTGCATGACAACTGGTGTCTTGTGAAATCGTAGCAGAAGTTGTCAGGATTGATGTTGACAACGATGGCGATCTACTGCTACTAGGATTATTATTATTATTGTTATTATTATTACTATTTACAGACATCAAGTTTGAGCGAGCAGCCCACTCACATGAATGCCGACAACAACCTTAGGATAAGAAATAAATAAAAAAAATTAAAGGTTTTATAGATATAAATTAATGACATGACAACTTTTCAGCTCAGCTTCTTGGAAACTGTTGACAATAGATGGACCAAATATACTGTCTGTCTGTCTATCTGTTTTCGACATAGAACTTTGCACCAATGCGCAGCAGTTCGAGTCGCCAAACTCCCTCCTGTAGTACACAAAGCAAGAGAAGAAAGTAGAAGAAATGCATAATATAGACAGTAAACAGAGGTGTGAGACAAAGGAATAGTAGTAACGAAGATCAAAACAGTTTCATTGGAGACCATAAGTCACAAGGAGTGGATGTATCTGCGCTGGCCATTGAGAACGATTTTGAGCCATGTCACCAATTGTTTCCAACCATTGGTTTTTACCGTCCTGAGGACCCCAACCAGTCAGGAAGCCTACACCTACCTACGTGGCTTAAAATAACTGTTGTAGATTTCATTGACTGATGCTAAACAAAACACATTTGTGGTGGATACATCATTCACGAGTCTAACTTAACGCACCCAAGAAACATAAAAGATGAAAGTAAACAAAGTGGGAAAGTTACAAATATTGATTACCAGTTATGTTATGTCACGCTTAAAACAACAACAGTAAACTCTATTAACCAAACCATGTGAAGTTCAGTCAGCTCGATTCAGTTTTCTCCTTCAGTACGACAGCAGATGTTCATAAATAGTGAAACAAAAAGATCAGAAGACCAACATCAGGCTTCTGTACACAAGGGTTTCACCTAGGGGAGTATCAAAACTCTGATTCAATATCAATTGTGTATATACGGAAAATGGCTGAACAACAGTAAAGACGCTTACTCAACGGATAGAGCTGACGACTATTTAAATGTTAGGCGAGCTTTATGGGTCAGTAATAATATTAATTCCACAACTAGTTCATCAGTGACGGTAATAAATTTCAAATAAATAGAGTGAACACCGAAATCGATAGTTTTAATTCCTACTTTACAATAGGATTCGCTAGAGTGGGACAGCTGTGTACTGTTCTCACCAAAAATGGTAGGTGGGCAAATCTAGTGCACCTTTTGAACAGTTAAACTACTTCTACAGGTGTTCTCCCAATGTTTCGGTCGTGTCTCCTGAAAAATCACCATAGATCTTAAGGTTTATTTCAGAAACCATAGACTTTATTAACGTGTCTGAGTCTTCCACATAAGCATAAACTGTTGATAACAGTTACTTCATAGAGAAGTCCTTTGCAAGATAGTTATAAAGACTTTCAATTAACCTATGTTTAGGTAGTTCCCGCTTTTTGGAATCAGTCTCTTTGCAGCAAGAGAGTACGAAAAACCAAATAGTTACCAGTATCCATGGTTGCTTTATAAAAGTTAATGAAATTGTCTGACTGCTGAAATCCATGCTACGCAGAGTGGATTTCATGCTGTAACTGAAACTGCAAAGTCGACGACACTCCACTATTATTTTTGATCAGATATTTTATTCTAATTATACATAAATAACGTGCACAAATATGTTTGGTCAACTACTTAAAACAAATCCTTACAAATATATCAACACTTAGATAGATTTGTGTTTGTTTGTAGGGATTTGATTGGTTTCAGGATTTCATCATGAGCTGACATTAGTTAGATAACCATTGGGAAACCTGGGAGCACTGGACAGCTGTTTCGTCAGCATAGTTTGGGACTCTTTATCAGTACGTACCCACCGCCACTGTTCGAACCCAGAACCTTCTGGTTACAAGGCGAGCTCGTAGACCATTGAGCCACTGGGACCCGATCCAACGGTCCTTGAATTCTAACTTCTGCCAATTCACGACATAGCGCGACCATTTCGTGGAATATTATTTGAAAATAACAAAGAAAAGGTAGGACAAATAGTCGAGATCATAAACTGAACTTTCAATGTGCACACCTTGGCATAAAAATGCAACAGTTCAAGTTATCACACTTCACAAAACCACACAACAGCGGAAAAAAGGCGAAGAAACTATCGAAACGCAAAATGTACCGGAGAACAATGAAGATTCCGTAGGTCTGATAGATCACACAGCGTGAATGAGTCTGTGTGTTTGAGCCACATCACCTACACAGTCTCCAGCCATTCTTTTTACGCATCTCAAGGCTAGCTATACCACCCTTTATGGTTGGTTCAGATCAATAGTTAGAGGCATGATTGCATGGTCTGATATCATGTTTAGTCCAAAACTAATCCTGTATCAAGACAATATCGCTCGTCAAGAAAGATGATGATAGCTTGGCATGCGTAACACATGTTCTAGCCATCTCGATCGATAGAACTTCATAACCTGATTAATTTATTTTCATTCCTCACCTGACCTCAACATTACTCACTCACCACAATAACGAATTATGAAGGTAAACGTGCTAATGAAATCGATTACAAACCATATTATCGCCCGCATTCCTTAACTATCACTTTTAATTATCTTTTAGGCCATCATTCATGTAATTTATACTACTCTGTGAGATTAACAACATTTACTGCACATTTTGAAGAAGATAATATTTTAATATGCACCACACATATCATAGCCAATTGACTGACTTAGTTTCAACATAGAACTTTGCATAGAGATGAAGCACTTCAAGTCGCCACAATCCATGTAAAACACAAAGGTAAAGAAGCGGCAAAAAAATTCAAGAGAATTATAATGCGTAAAAATACGCACGAGATATAAATCGAACATCGAGAAATATAAGGAGTAAGTGGATTTGGGAGATTACAAAGACTTAATGCATCTACACACCACTGAGAACAATTTCGGAGCGATATCATCAACAGTTTCCAGCCATTGGTCGCTAGCATCCCCGGAACCCCAAACAGAGAGTCTACTTAACTACCTAACCAGAAATCAAAGGGACTTCATGGACTAATGCCAAGTTTTCGTTTGACCAGTCCTTATTCTTTTCCAATCTACCTCCTAACCAATTGAATGAATGGAAGTTTTAAAGCTTGTCAACTGGAGTGATGCATTTACCGAAAACCTAAAATAAAACCGGCATATATTTTATGTAGTGATTACAACATGTTGAAGATAATACAGAGAGTATGGTGAAACGTTGATAAAGTATATAGATAAAAAATAATTAGAGGGTTATTCTAAACCGCTAAGCAAATCTACAAAGTCTACGCCTATCTGTAAGGAAGCATAGGAAGTTAGTGGTTTCGGTTTCACAAAAGCTAAGAATCAGTGATTTGGTAACTCGTGATGACATGGAGTACACATGCATTCATTCACACTTAGTTATCTTCAAAACCCATGTAATCTTCAGCAAAGTCTAACAAACATGTTTGTTCATTGTACTTCTCCAATTGTGTACTGCCTTGACAAGTGTGACAAAACATTGAATACTGATCATTGTGTCACTACTCGCTATCTCCACATATCTAATCTTATGCAACTCATGAATGTACACTAACATTACATTATTCAAACCTTGAATTTTCTTGCATGTTGGCAACACTTGGTCGTGTCTCAACACCAAGTAAGCTTGCAAACGAACTTCAGAGTCATTCATAGAGTACGCGAGAATCTTGGCAAAGGTTAACGAATCAAACTTTTGTAAACCGCAGAAGCTGTGGAAATCCTTAACTCTACACATGCATTTCGTTCACTCAGTGAACTTAAAATAGACCTAATTTATCTACACAGTTGACCCGTAACTTTTTCCCTTCCCTAACAATAAATGAAATGAAGTTTAACTCAAAAATTATTTGTATATCCATGAACTTGGAAATCAGCCACACCTATCTGTGTGAGGGTTGACGCTTCTGGTAGTAACACCTAATGTAACGGTAGAATAAAACAGTAGTTGGCAAGCCAATTATTCATTGGCAACTCAACGTAGAGATATAAGCAAAATACGTCTACCACATATTTGAGGCACAGTTTGCACATGTCTTCGGTACTGCGCTACTTTTTCTTTCCTTCGTGTTTTCCAGGTTGTTTCAGATGTTTATGTACATGTTTATATCTCTGCCTATACACTACTTATAAATCTTGTCGGCAGAACAGGTCACCAAACCACCTGACTGCTCAACCTTGGTAGGCGAAGCGGTTCTCTGAACCCGTGATCCACAGGGTGGAAGGCAATGAGCCACAGCTACTTAAGACGCTGACTTTGGCTTGACACCTATCCTCAGCTTTAGTTCGTTACCAATTAACCCTATCACTTAGTTTACTTACTTAATTTTGTCTCAATCTCGACCTAATTAATGTTTTTTTGTAACACATAACTTTCCATACAATCTCTCGACTTTTATCTAAAACTATCAGGTGTTTTTTTGGTAAGGATTTCATCAAAGATAATATCTATCGGCTAGAAAACCAATGACAACTAGAGAGTACTGGAAAGCATCTCCGACCCAGTTGAAGAATCTTCTGCAGAAAGCAAACGTGGTCCCACCAGAGACTGAATCAAGGACCTATGGGTTACTGGAACAGAATTCAATGCCCCAATGGCATTAAGCGGCATACAGCTCAACTGCCGCCCAATGTCGTCGTCGAGTGTTTGTTTTTACATGCTACTTCGTGAACTCCAATGCTCACAGCTTCACATTAGAACTTCAGGCAACTTTATCCTGCAGTCAGTCAGTAAAACTCAAAAATTTTAATGAAACGACCTTGGAAACATTCCTTAAAAATATCGCTGAACGCCTTCTGTTCTTCCTTTATAATTGTCTATCTGGCAGTAGAGAACAATTATGTGTACATTTTCATACGGAAAATACCAAAATCCATCCATACTTCAGATGAAACACACGAAAAATATACACGTAAAATATGTTATAAGTTTAACGTGTTTACCTGAACGTAGTAGACATGGATGAATATGTGGTGGTTCTTCAGGTCGACCAGCATATGATGTTGCATCTAGATCATATCCACTGAAGAAATTCAATCGACTAGATACTGTTGTTGACGGATTAATATAATTTGAGTTGAAATTACTACTGTTATTATTTCCAGAACATGGCGCTTCGACGCAAAGAACAAAGTCTTCACGATCGCCTGCTGATGCTCCATACAAAATTAAACCGAAACAAAACTCTTTGCTAAATACAAAAAAAATTAAAGTGAAGGAAAATGATGATGAAAAAGAAATAAGTAGTTTTCGAAAGGAAAAATATTAATGTGCACTTCTCTTTGCAAAGAATCGAAGCCAATGGATTATACTTTCTTAAAAAGCATTAACGATACGACTATCGGTTGCTGAAGTATAGGTGAGTAAGACAGTGAAATTCTGGACACAGGAGCAAGGCAAGACTGTCTACCATCACCGGTGATATTCCTAATTGTGGTGAAATGGATTGTGCAGAAGCATGTGAGTATTTTTTTATTATAGCTTGATTCCACGAAGTATTTTTGACACAAGTATAGAATTTTCAGCATGTGATATCGGTAGCCCAAATTTTGCAGGCCGACCATAGATATCAGGTGTGCGTCTGCAGGGGATCGAACGCCGGACCATGTGCATGGTCGGCGAGAGTCCTAACCGCTGTGCCACCGATAATACGCGTTACTTACTTTTTATTAAATTATTCATTTCCTACACAAAAACTTCTTTTTACTGCACCGTCATCATTACGTTTCTATGCCCTTTGCTAAATAACTTGAATTAGTACATGCCTCTGAATAGCCCAGCATTGATTTATCAGTTATTCACTCGAATTAACCTAAAAAAATCACAGTAATCACTGATGTCATGCTCCGAGAGCTTTCAATACATTTGAATTGGCATCAAGAACTCCCTAATAGGAGTTCATGTAATTTCAGCTAGTTCTTGGATAACTTAATAACTTTAGTGTAGATTTCATCACAAGTCAACAACAGTTTGAGAACCATTAGAAACCAAAGAGTACTGCATAGCTGTTTCGTCATAGTTCGAAACTCTCTATAAGTACAGACTGACTATTCCACTCGGGATCGAACCCAGGACCTCTCCAGGACAGAAGACCAGGCTTGTTCATCGTTCAGTCGATTCGACTGACATGTGCGCCTCGAAGATAAAATACATAAAAAGTATCCATGCTATTCAATAACAAGGCACGTACAATTCTCTCCAAGGGTAACAAAAATATGCTACACGCATAAAAGTATTTTTTCTATTCATGAATAGTTAATTCAACAATGAATTAGTTCTATTACCTAGCGACAAAAACCATAACACACAATAGTAATGATCCGTATTATAATAATAATAATAAAGATTATGAGTAAATGTGTATGAGGAGTGATTAACAGTTGACCTCATTAAATAAAAAACAACTCTTTCTACAAAATATGCAAATTTTAGCATTAACAAAAAAATAGTAATGTTTTCACACACCAGGTTTAATCCAGTCAAGTTGGTCTGAACCACCTAAAAGCATAAACTAAGGTCGCGTACAACTAATAATACTTTAACAGATTTAATTTCATGTTGGAACAAACCCGCCATACACTCAGTAAAAGAAATATGGCTCTTCAGCCTCCAAGTTTACCTAGTGAGTCCAGAATTCGAATCCCACTAAGCTTACTTATTCGTGTGCGACCTCGTAATGTCATCAGCCCCAAACAATAAGTGTAGCCTATATCCTGGGGATATGGAAAATCTGCATCAGGTGAGTCCGTTCAAAATAAGTCAAAACAATACACTCAGAACAGATTCGAATCATAAATTTGAATTAATAGGTATGTGATGCATTAACTTTTTGAACACACCAACTGACAAGAGGATCTTAACATTCCCAGTACCACATCCATAAAGTCTACATCTCCTTACGCGGGTGTCTCAAAAGAACAGTCAAAGACTTCATGGAATGACTTCACATTATGATTTGATCGCCTCTAACTCTTTTACAACACAAAACTATGTCAACCAACATCGCTCATTGTGGAAGGCAATGAACTCAGCATACATAACGCGTCCTGGCCAACTCAATCTATGTGACTACAAAACCTCACCGACTAATTTATCTACTTTGTCTAACACTCTACGCCTATCCTGAATATTACTCACCATATCATATTACGCGGCACGTTAAGTTTGAGACAACTTAAACAAATGGAGGAGTCAATGTATTACATCATTCGTTGCACTCCCCTGCCCTTAAAAATAATAGAAGTTAATGCAAGCCAGTCAGTCTTGTAGTGTTATATCTTACATGTAACAGGAAAAGAGTGAACTCCAAACATACAGTTGCCTGCTTTATATATTTCAGCCTGGACGCCTGGACAAGTATGGCCCATAGCCCAACCACCGGGTAATCGAGTTCTAAATAATAGATACTGAACAAAGAGTACTCTTTTCGATAAATTCATCATCAGGCTCTACATTTATAGTGAATGAATTAGTTAGTGTTATAAACGACATTAATGTTTAAACAACATCAAATCAATAATATTGATAAATTACACCTGAATCGCATCGACATAGGATAAGTTGAATGTCAGAAACATTAAGAAAGATAATAGTACAAATTCATGGGTTTATAGCTTCTACTGAAGGCCAGGGCAATAGTAGGGGTTGGACTTGCTTCTTTTGGACACAGAGTGCTGGTTGTTTGAGGCGAATCGCAATAGCCTACGCTGTTTGGAGCCTGCGGTGCTTCGATGTTTTTGGTAATTTATTTGGCACCTGGTATAATATAGAGAAGGAGTTCTAAATAACCAATTTATATCTAAATCAGAATAAAACTTCGTCATCAAAGATAAACTTGTTGCATAAATTAAAGTATCATTGGTCCAAAGAGTGTGGTGACTCAGATTTCTATTAATCAATTACATTAACTAATTTATTAAATCACTTACTCATACACAGTATAATGAATTGGAAAGAAATCACACTTGGAGAGATCGAATCTTTCAGGTTTGCGTTTTTCACCATCAACCAATGTTAAGATACTTTGCTTTCTATCCAACTGGGCATAATATGATTTCCATTTTTTCCTTTGTTGTGACCCTTAGGGAAGAGAATATAATAAAATTGCTAACTACATATAAGTGAAGCGATACGTAATACATATATATATATATATATACATCTACCCTTGTGTTCCTTTTTATTTGCGTTACTCGATAGCCACGCGCATTTCCATGTATTTCGCAGTAAGTTACACCTATTGTGTGAGGACTAGTGATATTACTTGGCTGCCTATACGTTGGTACGTAGTAGGACAGAGTTGGAATCCGTGATTCAGTTGTAGTCTAGTAAGCTGCACAGCTTCTCTGCATTCCTTTCGCTGTACACATCAAACTGAGGAGGGGCATTGGGCATCACAGTGATCAACCATGCGAGTGGTCTGAGGTTCAATCCCGAACCGATGCACTCCTGAAACATCGCTTAGGAGTAGTAGTAAGCCAGGTAAAGAGGAAAGGTTGGGTGTGAGGGTTAGCAACCCAACCCGTATAAACAATAGTGATACTGAAAATTCAGAGCTCTAACTTGAAACCCCATGTTCCACTCAAAACGCAGAGGAATAAAAAAGAATGCCTACCAGTCCTGTGTTTTTAACAACTATTTAGCTGATGACAGTGATTGGTGAAGACAACAACTACAACAACACTGATGGATTATACTTGACGGTAATTAATTTTATGTATCTTTTCCTGAATGGTGACTAGGTTCTGTGGTTGCCCAGATAGAAAACCCATGATCGAGGTGTACTTTAATAAAATTATGTTAGGCAGTAAACAATCCTGTCCTGAAGCTAATTAACTAGCTGACTGATTTTAACATAGAAGTTTGCACAGATGTGCACCAGTTTGAGTTGCCACATTCCATGTAGCACACAAAGCAAGAGAAGAGAATGAAGAGAGATTCAAAAGAGATATATGAGGAAAGAAGAATAGTAGTATGGAAGAACAATAGAATTTTATTGGATATTATAAATCACAAAGAGTGAATGTACTTGCGCCAGCTATCCAGAACGACTTTGAGCCATATCACTGATTGTCTTCAGCCGTTGGTTTTTACCAACCGAGAACCCCACAACCAGTCAGGAAGTCTACACCTCCCTACATGGCTTACGCTAACCATCATGGCTTTCATTGACTGATGTCATATTTCGGTTTGACCACTACTAGCTGTTTTCCAACCTGCTCCTATGTTCGCTAACATCACCCGTTGAGGAAGACGATGCCTAGGCGTGCGTAACCAACTGCTTCTGTGCCCTCATCCACAAGGTGTTACTGTAGCACAGAATTGATGACACTGAAGTAAAACCAGGGATTCAAACTTAAAAGTAGATGGAGATGAAGAAATTATGTACTTTTTCAGGGGTATTATGTTTTCCTCCATCAAGAGAAAAATCCAACAGTTTAAACTGTGATTAATTCACTTCATAAATGAGTTAGTTACAAAACTACCAATAGATATCAGTAACTTACATGCATACCTATTTTCCCATACTTTAAAGGGACTTAACAGAAATGAAGACTTCATCACTGTGCTTTCATGCTCCAAAATTTTAATTAACATAAGAAATACAGAAAACAGAGGGAAGTTAAACTATAACACAGCGACGACCTACAAGAATGACTTTGAACAACCAATCAGAATAAATAAATGCCAAATCTCATTAATCCGCTAAGATTAGAAGATAAAGTGAGATTAGTGTTGGTAGTTAGGTCATATTTAGGTTCCAATGATCTATATAACTTAAAAACAGATCTATGTATTATACTGTTCATTTGTATTCTATTTGGTTGTTTTTCAAAGTCACTTTACATTGGTGATCGCTATAGTTTAACTCCATCATTTAATGTAGCAGGACGCAGACAGAGACTGTTTATAACAGAAGAGTTTTGTTTATCTAATTGACCGAAAACATGTGAAAGAGGAATTATCGAACATCAGTTGTTCAAGGTAGGTGTCCATAAATTCTACTATTGAAACTCTGAAGAAGGGATTAGAACTGTGCAAAGCTGTGAAGTTACATGAGATATGAGTATGAACAAGAAATTTTATTTCATTGTATGATATATCTAATAGATAAACAAATATGGAATACTTGGATGTCCAGATGTCGGTAGGTGAGGCAGGGTTTGAACCCAACGGGATGGGGTTGCAAGTTGAGTGCCTAGACCAATGAAACCATAGCTCTACAACTCAACACTTACAATCACAGATGTTTTCATAACACTTCAAAACTATTATCTCTTGTTCAACCTTAGTAACCCCCAACGACCCACCCACCTACATCGTAGTATCTGAACAACACACTTTAGTCAGAAATAATTGCACAAAAGTGCCACATTAGTCGTCAATAAATAAATCCAAACATTTTTGAATACAGAGCAAAAGTAAAGGACCCAATACGAATACACTTCAGAAAAAGAAGCTTATGAAAACAGTGGTCACTTACAGACAGATAGTTCCCCATGGATTTCAGTCAGTGTTTGATGAGCAGCTGGAGGTTGACGTGCATAAAACATATCCATATAGATTGTAGACGATGGAGGATGTATCTGAGGCTTGAAAATAAAAAAAAAGGACGAAATCATTGAGGTAAGGCCATGCAGTTTAAATTTAAATTTTTGATTACAGCTTGATTCCACACTGTTTATTTTGGTACAGGCATGGAATCTTCAGCTTGTGATATCGGTAGCCCATATTTTGCAGGCCGACCATAGATATCAGGTGGGCGTCGATGAGGGATCGAACCCCTGACCACGTGAATGGTCGGCGAGAGTCATAACCACTGTGCCATCGACGCACAGTGTGGATGAGAGTCGTATATCGATCTACCTTATTACACTTCATTATAAAGACTGGAGGAATAATAAGTAGGCTGAAACCTGGTGCCACTAAACATGACATATGAAGAAAGTAAAGAAGAATAGACGATAAAACTGTTTAAATCGTGAACACGATGGAAAAAAGTAGGAGATATATCTATACTGATTTCAAATGATTATCATTTCGAGTCCATCGCGATCTAATAAGTATGCTGGAACACTTTTCAACAATTCCCAAGCCAATAGTTGGCAATTAATGGATTAAAAATGAGTCAGTAGTTTAGTGATAGGACACTAACTAGCCAAGCAAGTGGTCCGGGGTTCGACCCACGACAAACGACCATAGGCGACAGGACGAATGAAGATGTCAACAGCAACTAGAATCCGAAAGGTAAGACACACCTTCATCCACCTGAAATCGGTTAGGAAATATTCTCCAATCAGCATAAACAACAAAATCAGTCAGTCAGTTCTTGTATATGGGTCAGAGACTCGACACGACCATCACAAAAGCATTTCCAACAGCCTACTGTAAACTTTTATCAACAGCTGTCTCTCCCGACTCCATATTGAAGATCACATGGCCGGCCAAAAACAATTACCAATAAGGCACCTAGCAACGAAACAACCAACAACCTATAGCTCAACAAATATCACAAAGAAAATGGAGGTGGATCGGAAACACGCTGAGGCCGTTGAATAACATAGCACGTTCGACACTCGAGTGTAACCCGAACGGGAAACGAAGAGTTGGGCATAGGTATGAGGGTGACATGGAATTGATCGTGCAAGAAGATGAGAGATTATGGATAGTGGTGGATCCAGGTCAAGACAACAGCAGAAAATAGAACAAAATGGAGGGGTGTTGTTGAGGCCGTGTTGCACTTGGAAAACAAGGGAACAAAAATAATAAATAGATATTTTCTCCATTATTTCAAAAGATAATTAAAATACAAATAAAGTTGTTGAATTAATAATAAAAAGTATCCACAAACTTGAGAATAAAAAACTAAGTTCAGCAGTTCTTCTCAAGTTTTTGTTTGACTGATTTTAAGATTTATCGTCAACTGATTTCAAGAAGAAAAACAGTGAGAACCATGGAGTACTGGACAGCTGTTTCGTCCTTGCCTGTTACCTTTCAGCAGTAGTCAACCATGACCCCGCCAGGGGTCGAACCCAGAACCCTCAGGTTACAAGACCAGCTCCTTGACCATTCAGCCGCCGGGACTTAATCCAACAGCCTATCAGTTCTCGCTGATGACATTAGCTGGCCAGTGTATTATAAATTGCGAACTGATGGACCAGTGAATTCCGTCTCGGTGATTGAATAGTCAAGGAGCTCGTCTTTCGATTCCTGGTGAGGTCGTAGTTGCGTGACGATGAAGAGTTTCAAACAAGGGTGAAACGGCTGTCCAGTACTCCTCGGTTTTCGTTGGTTCGTAATCAATCTGGAAAAAAGGTTGTTACTACGTATAAAAGCACATTATAATTCATCATAAAAAAGACGTACTTTACGTTCTCTGTTGACAGGTTTAAAAACAGGCAAGTTAGTGTGCATATTTGAGCCATCCGTTGAATGGAATTCATTCGACTGTACATGATGATTTCCTGATACTGTGCCATTCGTTGAATGGTTAGCAGATTCAGTATCCATTAAGCAATCTCCAGTAACAGGTACATTTAGAGTACTGGATTCTTCAGTATGAAAAAGTTCGGAATGATGTGATTCAATCGCTGCGACTACAGCTTCTACACTAGGAAAAGTTGTTCCACTGTACAGAATTTTAGTTGTTGTTCGATAGAGAGGAAACTGAAAATTTACACTGAGTGTTGAAGTATCATTTGTTGAAGAATCTTGATTGTCTAATCTCCTAGACCCTGAAAATGTTTCATCTGATCGTCTTCTATGCACATCTGATTTATCGCCTCCGCTATTATCAATCGCAGATGATTCTTCGCCAGTATCTTCTATGTGTACATCTGAAGGTCCACTGTTTCTACGATCAGAATTTGTATTTTGATTATTTTTATTTGTTGTTGGTGTTACATTGTCTCGATAGATTAATTCTGATTGAACAACCAATTCAAGTCGACATTTACGTACTCTTATACCATCGTACAATAGTAATGTATATAAGCCTGGACGTGAATCACACGGTCTTAACAAGTAACTAAATGCACCAGCTGGAAAATAAAGGGAAACAAAAAGTTAATAAGAAAATCAATACAACTGCAACAAAACTAAAATTAAAGACAAATATGTATTCATAAGAAATGTATATCAGAAGTAATGGAAATATAGTCTGTCGTGGTTCAATTGTAAAATGCCTCCCCCAGCCATGCAGGAGGTCGTGGTTCGATTTTCCAGCCGACGAGTTCCTAAACCTCTACTAGTTCACTTACCCGTAGTAAGCTGGGAAAAGAAGGAGGTTCGGATGGGCATCTAGCAATCCTCCCCAGTAAGAAACAATAGAACAGCTACAGAAATTTCAAAAGTTTAAAACTCTATATTCCAGTCAACACGCAGAGGATGAAGAAAAAAGATGGGAGCGCAAAACGTCTTGATACATATTTAAAAATACAATAAACGCTACAATCGCCAGTCTTTTAAAGTCAAATCTTAGACTTAGGACCGCTTAACTAACAAATTAAAGATTGTGACATAACATGATGCTAAATCATGCCATTGAGAACCTTCTCTTAACAAGTGAGAAACCTCGTAGAGATGGCTAATATGTAATCAATAAAGTGAAGCAGTTAATATCTAATTAGACATTCTCCTATTAAAAGCCACGCTTAACCCAACTTTCTTAAGACTTAAGTCTTTCGCAGCCAATATTATAGCCCAATATAAAAGATGATTCATCAAAACTTATCGTATAACCCAATGGATTGACTCAACACTGCTAAAGCCTGAAATTGGGCCTAAACTTTATGAATAATAAATACTGTTGTTTTACGACACATTACACATACAGATACTTATATACAAAGCACATAATATGGATTTAATATCTTCAACTTCAAAATGTTATTATAATTATCAAGAAGAATTTTCGATAGAAACAGAATAAGAAGCATATTGGACTTTAAAACGGAATGCTTAATGCTTAAACTAATAACAATCATATACAATTCTGAGTATTAAACTATGAGATATACAGCTGTCACAAGGATGGAGAAATTATCCAACGGAAAACTGAAAAGGCTGAATGACACTTCCAATACTGGCGATAAATTAGCAGCAACTAGTTGGACACTTGTCAAATTAAGTCATCTTTGGTGTAAGTGTGGTATCCGCCTAACCAATAAGGGACCTGTTTACTGTGCAACAGTTCGCTCTGTTCATCTTCAATGGTTGTGAGATGCCAACAATGAAAGTGAAAGAAATGAAAAGGCTAGCCTTCTTTGATCACAGATGTTTGTATTCTGTTTTCCACATTAAGTGGCATAACATAAAGCGCAATATTCAGATTAGACATACAGTATTATATAAGGAAAGGAAATCGATCGATGAAGCTGTGAACCAACACCGATTCAAATGACCGGGGAACGCGTTATACACACACCGAGCCACCACCTCCCTCGACGAACGGTGATCTGTTAGATGACATACAATTAGGTTGGAGAACTGGGGGGGTGATTAAAACAAAGCCCAAGATCTATTCATGCAGTCTTTGACAGTTGGTTTGGACTATGTAAGGAGATGCAGACTGTTTGGTTGGGGTCCTCAGGATTCTAAGAACTGTACGTTGCAGTCCTTCCTGGGGATGATCAGTTACTATAGTGCGTTTCTGCCAGATTTACATCGTCTCAGGGCCCCAATGAATCAGTTGCTCATGAAGAATGCTAAATGGAACTGGTCAGAAGAATGCCAACAAGCTTTCATCAAGGTCAAGAAATTACTCCAGTCTGACCTGCTGTTAACACATTACAATCCAAAGCTGGATATAACATTAGCTGCAGATGCGTCCAACTATGGTATTGGCGCTGTCATTTCACATGTGTTTCCAGACGGTGTTGAAAAGCCAATAGCATATGCATCGCGAACCTTGACAAAGGTAGAGCAGAATTACAGTCAGGTCGAAAAGGAAGGATTAGCGCTCGTGTTTGGGATTCAAAAGTTCCACAAAATGCTGCTTGGCCGAAAGTTCACACTTTTTACTGATCACAAACCACTATTATCGATTTTTGGCTCCAAGAAAGGTATTCCAGTCTATACAGCCAATCGACTCCAACGATGGGCGACTATGCTACTAGGATACGACTTTCAGATCAAGTACAAATCTACAAAAGATTTCGGGAATGCAGATGGCCTCTCGCGTTTACTCAGCTATAACAAGCCCGCAAAGGAGGACGCTGTGATCGCCGGCGTTTCTGTCGATGAAGACGTGTGCCACGTATTGATGACGGCAATAAACACTTTACCTGTCTCAGCCGACATGGTTCAACGAGAGACGCAGCGTGACCCGACATTACAGTCAGTTCAACAGTATCTGCGTTGTGGCTGGCCCTCGCGTATTGATTGTCCAGATTTAAAACAGTTCTATCAACGACGACATTCGTTATCCCTGGTCAATGACTGCATTATGTTTGGCGAACGTGTGGTCGTGCCTCGAAGTCTCCAACAAAAAGTCATGAGTCAACTACATTTTACGCATCCTGGTATTGGCCGTATGAAATCGTTGGCACGCTGTTACGTCTACTGGCCAAATATCGATCGTGAATTAGAAGTGATGGTTCGCTCATGTTCTCGCTGTGCTCAGGCTTTGAAAATGCCTATCAAGACAGACCTACAGCCGTGGCCCAACCCAGGAAAACCGTGGTCAAGAATCCACATAGATTTTGCCGGCCCAATCAATGGCAAACAGTTTCTCGTGGTAATCGACGCGTATTCCAAGTGGCCGGAGGTTTTCATTATGCAAAATACCACAGTGACGATAACATTAAATAAGTTGGTTCAGCTTTTCAGCAGATTTGGTGTTCCAGAGATCATCGTTTCCGATAACGGACCTCAGTTTACAGCTGAACAATTCAAACAGTTTTGTGAGCGGCTAGGTGTTCAGCATATTCGCAGCCCGCCTTACCATCCTCAGTCAAATGGACAAGCAGAGCGTTTTGTTGATACACTCAAGCGCGCACTTCAGAAGTCAAACGGGGAGGGATCGATAGAGGATGTATTGCACAATTTCCTCTTCATTTATCGAACCACAACCAACCCATCATGCCCAAATCAAACATCTCCCGCAGAAGTTATGTTTGGAAGAAGATTACGTACTACTTTGGATACAATTATCCCGATCCCATCAAGACGGAGCAAATGTGGTCGAAATAGTGAATTTTGGTTCAATAGACGTCATGGCACCAAGCAAAGAAGTTTCATGGTTGGTCAGTCGGTACTGGTTCGTGATTACATACGGAGAGATCGCCCATGGGTTTCTGGAGTGATCGTTGGAAGAAAAGGCCAAGTCATTTACAAGGTCAAGGTTGGAGACCTTATTTGGGTCAGGCATGCCAATCAAATAAGAAATAGACTAGTTGGTAAACAGTTGAACGATTCCAAGTCCGCCGACGTACAATTTGAGCTATTGATAGATACGACGGATCCGAAAACGTCACATGGCCAAAATAGTCGAAACAAAGGCAAAGTGTCCCAGCAGCCAAGGAGATCACAACGACAACCAAGACAGCCAAAGTACCTACCTACAAGTGATTCCGCGATACAAAAGCTATCGGTAGCCCTATCTTAAAAGGGGAGGTGTCTGGAAGAGGCAAAACACATGCAATTATCAAGTTATTATCATGTCGTTGACATGTATTTGTTTCTGCTTTCTGATTGGACGCTTGCACAATTCCAAACTCTCAACCGGATTGGTTGATTTTCAGTCTACCTTATTTTTGTATAAATACAGTCACTTTTGTTATAAATAAAGGATTCTGGTTTTACCGCTGATTGTCGCGTGTTCTGCTTTACCAATTAAGTGGGCACTGGTCAGTAGTTAAGCGGTTACCTCGTGACAAAGATCTAGCATCATAACAAGAACTAAAAGCTGGAGACTAATGGTGATATGATTCTAAATAGTTTTCTCTGGGACAGATGCATTCACTCTTTTTTTTAATGTCCAATATCCACTGAACCGTCATGTTTTATTTTTGTGTCACTATTTTTTTACCCCGTAGATTTCTGTTCATCATCGTTCTTTTGAATTTTTTCTCTTTTTCTCTACCTTCACGGAGTGCGGCAAATTGAACTGCCATACTTGTGTGCAGAGTTCAGCACTGAAACTCAGTCAGTTGTTAGTCATTCGATATCCAGTCTGATGATGTACATAGTGTATGTCGTATATGTACATATTTATTAATCTCTTTGATAAAAATACAATTACAACACCAGACATGCATACATTAACATTGTCATCAGGTATGTAAATACGCAGTAAAAGAAAATTTACAAGAGAATAACATCAGACGGGTGGATGACGAAAATTCCTCACTATTGCTTGTGTGTGTGTGTGTGTGTGTTTATGCATATAGCCCATCGACGCAATAGACACACACACGTATATATGATGTATTTATCCCCTAGAAGCACAAATTTTCATATGCTTAGTTATCGAAGATAAAAGACAGTGTCTATCATGTGTATAGTTGCCTGTGTGTGTTTGATTTTATTGAATTTAAAAGCAGTAGCTCATTGAAAAGGGACAGTTAGCATTACTATTGTCTAAAATTATTATTTAATTTTTCCATAGTTGCTGTAATTGCTTCTTCTTCTTCTTTGTCCTACCATGATTACTTTTCTAACTTACTTTATACATAAATACTATATACATATACATACAAAAACAAATTATTAAACGCCATTCATCATATGTTGTGTACATCAATCTTATCTTACATATGTGATAGTCAATTTCCACTGAGCCTTTATCCTACAGATATATCAGTTTCATATATGTGCATATATGTACAGTAGAAACATGAAAATAAAAATTTAAATATAAGTGGAATAAAAGCGATTTCTATTATTAATACTGCTACGACTACTATTCGTCCCTTGGGTCCCGAGTGGAACATCTCCATTTTACTCAGTTCTCTACGCTCACTTTTAGCTGGTTACACACACAACTGCTCTCATATGATCTCTTCCACGTCATCTGCGAATGTGCACCCAACTCGTCGGTTCCTATTTAGGTTTCACTTGAGGGTGTGGTGAGTAATATCAATCAATCAACAGTCTCCTCAATGCATATATCCTATCCATCCTCATTTTTATCTCCATATCTGATGAGCAATGGTTGTTGGTTGGTTTGCTCCCTGCCAAAGTCTCTTTTTGTTAATGGTTCCCTGCCGTCCATCTGATCTTCAGTGTCGAGCGAAGGCAGTTATCGACGAAAATCTGCAGTCTATTAAAAATGCTTTCGGTGACGCGCGCTACAAGTCACTGAGCCAAGTAGAAGCACTGAATCGACATCAATATCAAATCCAATTCCGACTCTTTTCCATTTGCTGAGTAATGAACGCCTATCATCCTTTCCCTACCGAACCTCGTCGACTCTGACATCATTATATGTGCCTCATGTAGTTAAGACGATGCTGCTTATTCAAGCAAATCAAAGAGGTGACTCGCTTAAGATCTCTTCCGCTGATGGTGATTGGTGTGGTTTCTGTAGTTGGTTGTGCAGCTTCATACTCTCTATCTTCTCTTGACTCACATGAAGTCTTGTCTTCGCTGCCCCCACTGCCGACGTGTTGGTTTCCGCTTGTCATTCTTCGACTATACGCGACAAGTTACATAAATCATCTGCAAAGTCCAGATCACACGTTGGATCGTTTTCTCGCTCTCAGAGGTCTAGTGTGTAATCCAGTCCACCGCAATGAGGGAGATCATAGGTGATAAGTAAGCATCCCTGTCTTACTCTCGTCATCAATTCAAAAGATTCACTGAGCTTTTTATAGCGAACCACTTGTCATGTGGCATCCTCATCTAACAATTTCTAAATGACCAAAATTCATGGCACTAAGCCTAGTGCTGAGATGAAGAAGACGATGACAAATCAAGGGGCATCATGATAAAATGTAACTCAAAATCAAATACATTCATATAATGATTGCTACATAAGACGAAATGCGAGTTGTACATTCCACCGTTAGCCAAACAAATAAAGTATCCAGTGGTACAGTAATGTATATCAGATATAACATTTCAAAGCACAGACATTAATAATTTAAGGAGATAAAAATAAAAAATTAAATGAATCGTGACGTTATACTTTTTCCTACTGAGTTGTTAAAAGGATAGTGCTTTGAAATGAAGAAATATTGTCTAATTTTTTGCGTGACTCCTCTAATTTACTTATCAGAGTTGTTTTTTTATTTAAATTCTCTGAATAAAATAATGAAAACCCAGAAATTACTTGAACATCAATTCCCATTACAAAACAGACTTATGGTTAAGTTGTAATGTACTGAGATATCCTGAAGAAGTTAACTGTCTTTGATCACAGATGTTTGTGTTTTATCTCCCATATTATGTGCTACATTAGAGTGAGTAATACTGCGGTTAGAAATAAAATGGTAAGTAAGGAGGGTAGGTCATTAGATAAGGTTGTGCATCTACGCCAACTGAAATGGTTAGGACACACGTATTGCGCAATCGAAGCCAACGCCTTCCACGACAAGAGAGATGTTAGCTAAGTTGGGAAAGAGCTAAGAGTAAATCAAACCAAAACCTGTAATCAATCCGTGAAGTTGTTGACCGTCAGTATGAGACACATAGTGAGGTATAGCCTGCTTGGTTGGGGTCTTCGGAATTCTAAGGACCGATGGCTGGAGAATTTTGGTGATATGGCTCTAAGGCTGTTTTCAATGGCGTAGATGCACTCATCCTTTGTAATCTTCAACATTTATTAAATCCTTATATTTTCATATGTTACTCTTCTGCACATTTGTGCTTGTGATAGTTTTTGTTTAACTGTTTTTTCTTTCCTCTGCCAACCTATACCGTTCACGTCGAGTAACGTTAGCTGACAGAGGATAAGATCGAAAAAGGGTTAAGGTGCTCAAATGAAAACCTAGAGTCAATCTGTAATGTCTCTAACTGTTGGTTTGAGCCCACCCTGTAGGAAGGTGTAGACTGCTTCGAGGTGCTAATGCCTATTGGCTCGCTATATGATGTGAGGTGACTTGAAATGCTGCACTTCTGAGTAAAGTTCTGCGTTGAAGCTCAGTCAATCAAACATGTGTTGATGAGGACTAGCCTAGGCTTTTGATTCCATTTCTGCACTGTTACCTTTGACTGGAGGACTGACAAAATAATAAAAATGCATTATTCCAATCAGATGGAATACCCCCTGAAGCACTAAAAGCGGACCCAGAGACTACAGTAGACATGCTGACTCCATTATTGCAAAAGGTCTAGAAGGAGGGAAAGGTGCCTACTGACTGGAGGAAAGGTTACCTCGTGAAACTACCAAGGAAAAGCGACTTGAGACTCTGCAAGAACTGGTGAGGAATCATGCTCCTGTCGACGCCAAGTAAAATCCTGAGTCGCATCATCCTGGAGAGAATAAACGTCGCACTGGATACAGAACTCCAACCAGAACAAGCTGGATTCAGGAAAGGCAAATCATGTTCTGACCAAATTGCAACTCTACGCATCATCATCACAGAAAAAAGCATGGAATCGCAATCAAACCTGTACCTCAACTTTATAGACTTTGAGAAAGCCTTTGACAGCGTTGATCGCGAAGTAATTTGGAAACTACTCGAGTACTACGGCGTACCCCAAATATTCATCAACCTTATTCAACAGCTGTACGACAACGGCACATGTCAAGTGATCCACAACGGAAAACTCAGCGAGGCGTTTGGAGTAAACACAGGAATCAGACAAGGGTGCTTATTATCACCAATGATATTCCTAATTGTGGTGGACTGACTGGATAATGCGTCAGACAGTGGGAAACGAGCAGACAAAGATATACTGAACCGACGTGAAGAACCTAGAAGACCTGGATTTCGCGCGTGGATGGTTTATGTTTGATGTCACACAAAATCGAAGACTTACAAGCGAAAACCGACCGACAAACTGGTGGAAGAAGCAGCTGGAGAAGACAGGACTCCAGGTGAACATAGACAAGACGGAGATTATGAAAACAACCAACCAACAACAACAGCAGCATCCAGTGTCAATCACCATCAACGGGAGGAATTTGAAAGAGGTTACTTCATTCATTCACTTATCTAAGGAGCGTCTTAACTGCAGGCAGTCGGAACGGACGAGGATGTGAAATCGAGCGAGAATCGGGAAGGCGAGAAACACATCAACATTATCAACCTGAAATCAATCTGGAAATCTTCGTCACTCAGCCAGGATCAACAACAAAATTCGGAAGGATTTTCAATACAAACGTCAAGTCAGTCAGTTCCTCTATATGGATCAGAAACTTGGCGGGCGGGCGGGTCACAAAGAATATTTCCAACAGCCTGTTGCAGACCTTTATTAACAACTGTCTTCGCTCTATACTGAAGATCAGATGGCCGGGCCGGAAGGAATCACCAACAAGGAACTATGGGAACAAACAAAACAAGAAACAATTGCCAACCAACAAATATGCAGGAGAAAGTGGAGATGGGTCGGACACTCGCTGAGGAGACCACTGGGTGACATCGCGCGTCAGGCCATCGCCCGAGAGGAACCCGAAAGGGAAGCGGTGAGTGGGACGTCAGTGCAAGGGTGACATGGAGGAGATGTGTGAAGAGGAGTTGAAACAGTATGGACTAACATGGATGCAGGTGAAAAGTACAGCAGAAGACAGAAGTCGCAAGTGAAGACGTGCAGTTGAAGCCCTATGTTCCACTAAGAACCAAAGGGAGGAATAATAATAATTATTATTCCAATCATAATCATCAGGAATCACGAATGAATTACTAGACAACGAACAAGATGCATACATCAAAACCCAGTGAGTCGAAATATTCTTTATTGACTTTCGCTATAATGTGTTGCCTTGATAAAAACTGAGACACAAAAATAAGGGAAAATATAAATTAGAGTTCAAAAAAAACAGCTGAATAAACTGATAAGGCTTGCTTTTCTAATGAAAACAAGATTGTAAATAACAGATGTTATGATGACCACCAGGTAGACTACAACACAAATTATACACCGCATACGAATATATAATATATATATATATATATATATTGCAATGTTTGCTCACACGATGATAATTTTTTGATTTTGGTTGGAAATGAAAGCACTTAAAGACCTAAAAATCGATAAATCCATTGTAATTGTTCAAGCAGACACAGGAAGTACAACAGTAATCCTTAAAAATCCCTTACTCCCTCTTAATGGCCAATTCATCAGATACGAACACACAAACTACGAAAACAAAACGGTGAAGGAAAGGCCAATTGCTGGTGGACAGATGAAACAAACAAATAATAAGTCGAAATGTTTTGAAATTATGCCGAAAGTGTGTAATATACTTAGGCTATAAGGTATGATAAAACTGCATAAAGAAGGTTTTCCGGTAAGACAAATGGTAGATTTCAAATACACTCCACTGTATAACACTAGTAACTAGTGTTATGTGTTTAGTCCTTTCTTCGCTGTGGACTGAATTCTATCAGTCAGGTTTGTAATGTGGCCATCATTCTAGGTAGCTTACTTCCTGCTGATTGCTTCCAACCATCTAATATCATCAAATCAATGTGCACCGTGATGGCAAGCTACCTACAATGGTGGTGGCCACATTACAAACCTGACTGATAGTATTCAGTCCGCAGAGAAGAAAGGACTAGACACATCACACTAGTTACTGGTGTCCAATCAAAATATCCACTACAGTCCTACAGGAGGTCAATCGCGAGCTCGAATAGCTCAGTGGTAACGTCTCTGACTGCAGCACTGGGTGACGCGGGTTCGAATCTCAGAAGGGACATGAGCTCCTTTAAGGTTGCATATACGCCTTGCTGATGAGCGCCAACTAGCACGAAACCTAGGTAGGTCCAAGGCTTCCTGCCCATTGCGTCCAACCATCTAATACACTCCACTGGATATGATGCTGTCAAGACTTCTTACAACAATAGTAACAATACCTGCAAGGGAATAATTGTTTGGCGAATTCTTCCCCTGAAAGACATAATAACAAAACTTATACTTATTTGAACTGGTCAATTAACTTTGTATTTATTATCCATCTTTCTCGTTAACCGCATGTCATTATTCTGACATTTAAATATCTTATGCCGAATATTCCCTGCTTAATCTTTCAGTTTAATCCTTCTCTTTGCGGTTGTACGATACATTGATCACGTATTATTTTACTATGTGATTTTGTTTGAGTGAATCAAAATCATTCTAACCTTGGACTGCCTGTAGGGGAGCAGTGATGTGTGATTCTTGTGGACAGAGTTTCGACCTCATCTTGTTGAGGATATTCTAATTGATTCTCAGGTACTTCCTATGGATGAATCTCGGTTAACTTATTTTGTTCTACAGAGTAATTGTCTTGTAAATTAGAAAGTTACCTTGACTGTATAACTGCCTAACGGCATTTTTTACTGCTGAATAGAAAGAACCACATAGATCCCAACAACAAAAAACATCTTTTGGCAGTCTTTGGAGCGTTTTGTGACTCTGTGTGTGTGTATGTCTCAAGGAGGCTTTGGTCAGCTAGCAGCTATGCAGCAGAATGCAGATATGCGCTTCATGAGTTCAAACCACAACGAGTCGGTTTTATTCATAACAATATTAACACGAGAGTCAATTCAAAAGTTAAATTAGTAGATTCATTTGAATAAGATTGAAAAGAACAAGAAGTTCAGCAGAGATGGCGATCATTCCAGAGATTTCATTCTCAAAAGCTGGACAATCGCATTTATATAGATTAGTTTACATGGATACAATTATTATTTATTTAATTCCACTTAGTAACTAACGAAGGAGATAATAGTTTTTCAACTTGAAAAAAAAATCATTTCTCCAGTTATCAAATATTAATTTTGCATACGTTGTAACTTTTTTCTAATCCAATGCCATTGAGAGTGGAAGACACGAAAAGATTAGCTGTCTTTGATCATAGATGCCTGCGTTTTATTTCCCGTGTAAAGTGGTATAATAAGGTGAGAAATATTGAGGTTAGACGTCGAGTTTTAGGCAAGCAGGGGAAATCAATCGACGAGGTTGTGAAGTTACATCAACTGAGATGGTTAGGACATGTGTTACATATGTCCTGGAATGAAATCGCCGAAAAGATCGCCATCTTTGCTGAACTTCTCGTTCTTTTCCCCCACTAATGTCCCGATGGGTATTTTCCATCAAATTTGAATTAATCAAACAATCTAAAGACAATAAAAGTGACAAAGTGGCAATATATTGTAAACAGTCTACATCCTAAAATACCTACTAAAAATAGCTGAACTGAGAAAAAAAATCTAAATAATAAAGATGATTATCTAAAGGAACACAGAACAGATAATGTGAGTGGGGCGAAATTCACTCTGGTAACAATGCACTTCACATTTGTACAAAAGGTATACACCAACAGAATGAATGAATGTATAGCCATAGCTTACGTATGTTCGGGAAAAGCACTTAGACCATAGTCATGTGATCAGTGTAAAATGATGGTTAAGATATCGCAATCGGTAACTTATCTTAGTGTGCGTGTGAACAACCATTACAATATAATTACAATTATAATTGATCTCTGCATATCATATATATGCAAGATCTAATGTGATGTGATGAAGACAGTCATTTTAGACTGATACACACAAACAAAGTTATAATATAATCTAACCTTTTTTAAGCAGCTCTTTGGGATGTGAAGTTGAATCAGGATGAAAGAAATCCAAACGTTCAATAATTTCAGGATATTCTTTCTGATAATTTGAAAGTCAAGATAACACAGAATATAAATAATGTATATATTAAATAAACAAGATTATGAATATGGTATTATTAAACATTAGATTTTGTTGTAGTTGTTGTTAAAAGCTTTGAATTGATGCTGATATTTGATTCAACATGATAAATTAATAAAGCGTGGGAATGCATAGTATAATGATGAATTATTTATTTCTTCAAGTTTGTCAGAATTACTACTTCAAGAATATCATGGATGACATAGAAAAGAATAACAACATAATGTTTACGGATTTGAAGGAGGTATAGTTTAGGTACAACTAATCACCTCCAGCTTCAGTGGTAAAGTGAGTTCTATCACAAGTGTTTCATACAGAGGAATATGACCACATGAGTCTATGAAATATTCTTCAATACAGAACTACTGTAGCGGTTATATACCAATGATTGATAAAAATAGATGGAAACTATTCACATCAGATGGAATTCATCAAAACACCAGATAGTTGTTTCCATCGTTAAAATCAATTGGGATCATATCTATATGTACTTGGCAGCCAACCAACGTAGAACTTACTGCTGAACAAAGAAGTGAAGATGGGTGGGTCACTTACATAACATGAAAACAGCTTCAAGTAACATCACAAGAAGCACTTCGAAGGAAAGTCAGTCTAATGCAACTCTATATAGTCTGTAGCTGATTTCAATATGCAGTAGATAGACATAGTGATAATGACTTTGAGAATTTGTTTCTGGATAGAAAATGGATTGTAATCCGTATGAAACTTACTACGGAATAGTTTACAAGGGTTGAAAAACAACTTTTCTGCAGGTGGACATTAGCTTAAACCCGAACACACACACACAAACACATCTGCAATCAATACTTACCTCCCTTACCTGAGAAATAAACATTAGTAAATTTTTTCTGTTAATATTAAAAATGTATCACCCCATACATTGGTTACTTTTTGGTCACAACTGCACTCTACTTTAAAGACAAACGATTGCAAAAAGTGGTTCATTTCACTGGTGTAGCTTTGCTTCCAGTGCCTATTAAAGCACTAACATGTTGTGAAGTTATTTTCCTTAGTTGTGCACTAGCAGTGGAATACACGTTGCGCGTATTGTCCAAATTTTGAGTTCATCAACTGCATGTATCTGTATTCCCAGGTAACTGGTGGCATTCTCACTGGGAAGCAACGACGGGAACAGCATAACTTACTGGAAATGCAGATACACTCACTTGACGAGTCCCAAATAAGACGAAATGTGCATCCTGATTCTACAGTTAGTCACCATCAACAAAATAACCATGATAATCCTTAGACAATGCCAGTGTTCATACTAGGAGCCGACATTTCAACAGAGATCGATCATTTCTGTCTAACATAACAGTGATCAACAGGAAATGCAAAATTAACCTGAAAACTAGCATACAGATGACAAAAGACTTGGTAACGGAAGTGTTTATTTGGAATTCGCTATCTCTATATTGTCAATTCATGTACACCTTACGTGGAAATTATCATTTGCATAGATCTTGCTTGTTGTGCTACTTCTACCCATAGTATCGTGTTTCTTTGTCTTCTTTCCGTGTCAATCATGTTTTACCGCAACGCTGGTTCATTCGCTTTCTTTGATCTCCAATCTATCTCTCTGCTATTTGATATTTTCATGCGATGAACGTCCCCTTATATACTACTGATAGATCTTATCAGCAGCACAAGCCACACTATGTTGAGAATGTACTCGGATGATAAGTATATTTTTAGACTACGTGGAGTCACATGCTATGTTTAAAACACCTGTGTATACGAAGAAAACAATATAGACAGAGCGCACAAACAAGTAACGTATGTGTTACTTACTGGACTAATGAGTCACACATTAGTGATACTACCCAGTTGTCTATGCTAAAGTAGGCGAAACGGGAATAGAACCCTGGAGTTGAGTACTCAAACCAATGAGCTATATCTCCACACTCTCCAACAGGTAGAATGAGCGTTAGACAACGCCTGCGAATATATACAGTTATACTCAATTTCTATTTAATCTAAATATTGTAAAGGCTGTACTGCCACCTAAGCGGTTAAAATAGAAACACGTAGTTGTTATTTGAGTATTCACCTCATGTAAGTTGAATTTCCTTTTAATTCATACACAAATTAGGATACCATAAGCAATACTGGTCACTAGACACACTGATAAGAAAAACCATCTACAGGGAAGATATCTTATTTCCTTTAGGAGAATACATATCATTGTGCAAATCAATTTAGCACAAAGAGAAATTCTGTCGTTTCCTTTTTCAGTTTTGTTAAGTAGCAGAAGACAGTATTTGTGAAACCAGTTAGTTAGAGATCAAATTACTTAGAACTTAATTGCCTGAAACAGATTTTTATGTGCCGGACTATGAGCTACGCTTTGTGGGTGTAAGTGTGCGTGTGTGTGTGAGAGGGAGCTGAAGATTCTAGCTAGTCTCACAGGTTGAATTAGGTACAACAGAGAGATTAGAGTCGGGTAACCAGTAGCAGCTAGATAACACTCACACCAACCAGCACTGCTTGCTAGCCAGATCGAAATGGTCTAAATTACGGAAGGACACTTTGTCTGTTTACTGCCGAAGTTGGTGGAGGATTTCCTGGTTCTGGCCCAGACAGCCCGACCGAAAGCTGCTACCTTGACGTGGTGGTCGGGCTTGAACACCGCAATGACCTAATCAAGCTATACTGGCTGAGACTTATGTCTCTTGAGGTTCTACCATGCCAGGCAGGTTGTTTGGATAGCGGTTAAACAAAAAGCAGCTACCCAATCCAACATCATGTCCAATACAAAATTACAAAATTTCATGCCGGATCGGCCGTGGCCCGGATTAACAACGACCGCGCTTCCTGCTGCCGTGTCACAGGGCAGGAGTGATAAATCTGCTACTGAGACACACCAAACAAAAAAGAACAAACAAAAACAGGCCGCGTGTGACCGGCCTCAAGCAGTTGTCCCTTGGGCTCTGCGGTCACGCAACCAACTTCCACGGTGTGGGCAGCCGGGAAGTAACAATCGCCCTCACAATCCGAAATGCACACGAAACCTCTCTATTACTCACTCATCTTTGTCTTCATCTTCATCTCTATCATCTTGCCTTCCTTCCACTGATGCAACTCCTCGACTTGATAGCTCTCCACTTCCTCTCCACTCTGCGTCCACTAAAAACGATGGAAGCCAAAAAACCACCACCGACAGCCTCTTAAAGCCGCGCCACCAATTTCATATAGGAGCTCTTAATGTTCGGACACTTTGCCAAATAGGACAACAAGCATCACTATGCAAGACCCTGGCATCACAAGCCATTGATGTATGCTGTGTTTCAGAAACACGCATACAAGACCCAAGTGTGGTTATTCACCTAACCCCACCTGGCCAACAGGTTGAATCTGCAAAATCCACCCTGAGGGTGTCAGGAGATGCCACAGCTAGTTCACGAGGATTAGCTGGCGTAGGGATAGCTTTGAGTACTAGGGCAGAAAAGACATTGCTAAAAAAAGTCCCAATAGATAGCCGAATGTGTGCTGTCCGCCTGAACGGATCAGTAAGAAGGAGGAGGCACTGCACTACTCGCCGATGCCTTTTCGTAATCTCCGCCTAAGCCCCCACTGACTGCAGTTCAGATGAAACGAAGGATGAGTTCTACCAAAGGCTGTCTAGTTTGGTGGAAAGGCTAAACGCTCAGACATAGTCGTTCTAGCTGGTGACTTTAACGCTCAAGTAGGGAAATTGTGTCAATCTGAGAAGGATGTCGGTGGCACCTATGGAGCTCCGTGCCAGCGAACCGACAACGGTGACCGCCTCCTACAGTTCTGCTCTGATAATCATTTGTTTCTTGTAAGCACTAACTTCAAACACAAGGAAAGACACTGTTTGACTTGGAGACCCCCTTCATCAAACCAACGCTGGACACAAATAGACCACATAGCAATAAGCTATCGTTGGCGTGGGTCGGTAGGAGATTGTCGCTCCTTCTGGAACACGTGCGTAGATACCGACCATGCACTGGTCCGCGCTCGGGTGTGCTTACGACTGAACGGACGTAGGAAACAGCTGGCGGTAAAACCATCACGTCCCCAGCTCGATCAGGAAACTAAATCCGTATTTCAGGAAGAACTAGCTAAACACATATCTGTGTTCGACAGCTGTGCTCACCCTGAAGAAGCTTGGAAAAATATCCAGGCAGCCATAGATACAGCTGTAAAAGCTGTGAATAAGGTAAACCCAAAGGTGAGTAAAAACCACTGGATCTCCACCGCCTCATCCGAACTGATAGATGCTAGAAGACTTATTCCGGCGAGCTCCGAATTCAATGAGGAGCGAAAGCTGCACAAGAGGAAACTTACGAAAAGTCTCCGCAAGGACCGTGAACAGTGGTGGGCGACAAAAGCCAAAGAGATGGAGAAAGCTTTGAGGATAGGCAACACCAGGCAACTCTTTGGACTCATCAGGGAAACGGGTGGGAGAAGACAAATCATTAGTGAGACAATCTCGGAAAAAAATGGCACTATAATTAGCTCACAGGATAGACGACTGGATCGTTGGAAAGAGCATTATGAGGAGCAGTTTAATTTGCCCACAGCCACGCTCAACCTTCCGAGCATCCAACACCTCCCTGAATGGGATATAGACACAGGTCCTCCGTCACTAACTGAGGTTACTAAAGCTGTCACCAATCTGAAACTAGGCAAAGCAGCGGGACCTGATGGAATGACTCCAGAGGTATTTAAGTACGGTGGAGACAGCTTACTGTCCGGATTAACTGTCTGTCTGTCTGTTTTCGACATAGAACTTTGCACAAATGTGCGGAAGTTCAAGTCGCCACATTCCGTGTAGCACGCGAAGCAAGAGAAGAAAGTACAAGAAAAGCATAATAGAAACAGTGAGCAGAGGTGTGAGACAAAGGAGTAATAAAGAAATACAAAACAGTTTCATTGAAGATCATAAGTCACAGGGAGTGGATGCATCTGCGCCACTGAGAACGATTTTGAGCCATGTCACCAATTGTTTCCAACCATAGATTTTTACCGTCCCGAGGACCCCAGCCTGGAAGTCTACACCTTCCTACGTGGCTTAGACCAACTGTTGTGGATTTCATTGACTGATGCCAAGTTTTTGTTTGACCGCCGCTAGCTTTTTTCCAGCCTGACCCTATATCCGCTAACATTGCTCGTCGAGGGAGGCGATGGCTTGGCATACGTAACACATGTCCTAACCATCTCAGTCTTTGTAGCTTCACGACTTCGTCGATTGATTTCCCCTGTTTACCTAGAACTCTACGCCTAACCTCCATGTTGCTCACCTTATTATGCCACTTTACACGGGAAATAGAACGCAGGCACCTATGATCAAAGACAGCTAGTCTTTTCATGTCTTCCACTCTCAGTGGCCAGGTCTCACAACCATAAAGGAGGACGGAGCGGACTGATGAGCAGTACACCCGCCCTTTGGTCGATAGTCGAACATCTCGTCTACGCCAGAGTCGGCGTAAACTAACAAATGCGAAACGAGCCCCTTGTATTCGTGCTGAGATTTCGTCAGAGATCAGCCCGTTGGGGCTGATGGTACTTCCCAAATAAGTGAAGCGGTCAACGTGCTCTACCACTTCACTTCCTATTTTTAAACTAGGCGTCGATGTAGTCCAGTCCTGTAACATCATCTTGCATTTGGCGGGAGCGAATCGCATGCCAAACATTCGTAGATTGCGGCTCAAGGTGTTTAGAAGACTCTGCATTTCGTCAGCGTCTTCGCCTAGAAGGACTATATCGTCTGCATATTCCAAGTCAACGAGATTATTCCCCGGTAGCAAGTCAATCCCTGAGTCGCTGAAGTCACCTAGGGTTAAGTCCATTAACACATCTATGATGAAGTTGAATAGAAAAGGAGATAATGGGCATCCTTGACGGACACCACTGGTCGTCATCAGTTCAGATGACAGCTCGCCGTAAGCCCTCACCTGGCTGTATGAGTACGAATAGAGTGCCTTAATCAGTGCAATATATTTTCTTGGAATTCCCTTTACAGCCAAGCATCTCCAGAGAACTTCCCGATCGACAGAGTCGAATGCTGCCTTTAGGTCAAGAAATATAATGACTGTTGGACGCCGGTAGGAATGCCTATGTTCTAGAATCTGTCGGAGGGTGAAGATATGATCAATACACCCTCTTCCTGGTCTAAAGCCTGCCTGGCTCTCTCGTGTTTGTGCTTCCCGAGCACCACTCAGTCTACGCATGATTATTGAGCCTAAGACTTTAGATACTATATTAGTCAAGCTAATCCCTCTGTGATTATCACAGGAAGACTTGTCTCCCTTCTTGTATATGGGGATAATCAGTGACTTACACCAACCCGATGGGACTTCTTCTGATTCCCAGACGCTGCCTAGTACCTCAGTTAATCCGGACAGTAAGCTGTCTCCACCGTACTTAAATACCTCTGGCGTCATTCCATCAGGTCCCGCTGCTTTGCCTAGTTTCAGATTGGTGACAGCTTTAGTAACCTCAGTTAGTGACGGAGGACCTGTGTCTATATCCCATTCAGGGAGGTGTTGGATGCTCGGAAGGTTGAGCGTGGCTGTGGGCAAATTAAACTGCTCCTCATAATGCTCTTTCCAACGATCCAGTCGTCTATCCTGTGAGCTAATTATAGTGCCATTTTTTTCCGAGATTGTCTCACTAATGATTTGTCTTCTCCCACCCGTTTCCCTGATGAGTCCAAAGAGTTGCCTGGTGTTGCCTATCCTCAAAGCTTTCTCCATCTCTTTGGCTTTTGTCGCCCACCACTGTTCACGGTCCTTGCGGAGACTTTTCGTAAGTTTCCTCTTGTGCAGCTTTCGCTCCTCATTGAATTCGGAGCTCGCCGGAATAAGTCTTCTAGCATCTATCAGTTCGGATGAGGCGGTGGAGATCCAGTGGTTTTTACTCACCTTTGGGTTTACCTTATTCACAGCTTTTACAGCTGTATCTATGGCTGCCTGGATATTTTTCCAAGCTTCTTCAGGGTGAGCACAGCTGTCGAACACAGATATGTGTTTAGCTAGTTCTTCCTGAAATACGGATTTAGTTTCCTGATCGAGCTGGGGACGTGATGGTTTTACCGCCAGCTGTTTCCTACGTCCGTTCAGTCGTAAGCACACCCGAGCGCGGACCAGTGCATGGTCGGTATCTACGCACGTGTTCCAGAAGGAGCGACAATCTCCTACCGACCCACGCCAACGATAGCTTATTGCTATGTGGTCTATTTGTGTCCAGCGTTGGTTTGATGAAGGGGGTCTCCAAGTCAAACAGTGTCTTTCCTTGTGTTTGAAGTTAGTGCTTGCAAGAAACAAATGATTATCAGAGCAGAACTGTAGGAGGCGGTCACCGTTGTCGGTTCGCTGGCACGGAGCTCCATAGGTGCCACCGACATCCTTCTCAGATTGACACAATTTCCCTACTTGAGCATTAAAGTCACCAGCTAGAACGACTATGTCTGAGCGTTTAGCCTTTCCACCAAACTAGACAGCTTTTGGTAGAACTCATCCTTCGTTTCATCTGAACTGCAGTCAGTGGGGGCGTAGGTGGAGATTACGAAAAGGCATCGGCGAGTAGTGCAGTGCCTCCTCCTTCTTACTGATCCGTTCAGGCGGACAGCACACATTCGGCTATCTACCGGTATCCAGTCAAGCAATGTCTTTTCTGCCCTAGTACTCAAAGCTATCCCTACGCCAGCTAATCCTCGTGAACTAGCTGTGGCATCTCCTGACACCCTCAGGGTGGATTTTGCAGATTCAACCTGTTGGCCAGGTGGGGTTAGGTGAATAACCACACTTGGGTCTTGTATGCGTGTTTCTGAAACACAGCATACATCAATGGCTCGTGATGCCAGGGTCTTGCATAGTGATGCTTGTTGTCCTATTTGGCAAAGTGTCCTAACATTAAGAGCTCCTATATGAAATTGGTGGCGCGGCTTTAAGAGGCTGTCGGTGGTGGTTTTTTGGCTTCCATCGTTTTTAGTGGACGCAGAGTGGAGAGGAAGTGGAGAGCTATCAAGTCGAGGAGTTGCATCAGTGGAAGGAAGGCAAGATGATAGAGATGAAGATGAAGACAAAGATGAGTGAGTAATAGAGAGGTTTCGTGTGCATTTCGGATTGTGAGGGCGATTGTTACTTCCCGGCTGCCCACACCGTGGAAGTTGGTTGCGTGACCGCAGAGCCCAGGGGACAACTGCTTGAGGCCGGTCACACGCGGCCTGTTTTTGTTTGTTCTTTTTTGTTTGGTGTGTCTCAGTAGCAGATTTATCACTCCCGCCCTGTGACACGGCAGCAGGAAGCGCGGTCGTTGTTAATCCGCGCCACGGCCGATCCGGCATGAAATTTTGAAATTTTGTATTGGACATGATGTTGGATTGGGTAGCTGCTTGACTGAGGTACTAGGCAGCGTCTGGGAATCAGAAGAAGTCCCATCGGGTTGGTGTAAGTCACTGATTATCCCCATATACAAGAAGGGAGACAAGTCTTCCTGTGATAATCACAGAGGGATTAGCTTGACTAATATAGTATCTAAAGTCTTAGGCTCAATAATCATGCGTAGACTAAGTGGTGCTCGGGAAGCACAAACACGAGAGAGCCAGGCAGGCTTTAGACCAGGAAGAGGGTGTATTGATCATATCTTCACCCTCCGACAGATTCTAGAACATAGGCATTCCTACCGGCGTCCAACAGTCATTATATTTCTTGACCTAAAGGCAGCATTCGACTCTGTCGATCGGGAAGTTCTCTGGAGATGCTTGGCTGTAAAGGGAATTCCAAGAAAATATATTGCACTGATTAAGGCACTCTATTCGTACTCATACAGCCAGGTGAGGGCTTACGGCGAGCTGTCATCTGAACTGATGACAACCAGTGGTGTCCGTCAAGGATGCCCATTATCTCCTTTTCTATTCAACTTCATCATAGATGTGTTAATGGACTTAACCCTAGGTGACTTCAGTGACTCAGGAATTGACTTGCTACCGGGGAATAATCTCGTTGACTTGGAATATGCAGACGATATAGTCCTTCTAGGCGAAGACGCTGACGAAATGCAGAGTCTTCTAAACACCTTGAGCCGCAATCTACGAATGTTTGGCATGCGATTCGCTCCCGCCAAATGCAAGATGATGTTACAGGACTGGACTACATCGACGCCTAGTTTAAAAATAGGAAGTGAAGTGGTAGAGCACGTTGACCGCTTCACTTATTTGGGAAGTACCATCAGCCCCAACGGGCTGATCTCTGACGAAATCTCAGCACGAATACAAGGGGCTCGTTTCGCATTTGTTAGTTTACGCCGACTCTGGCGTAGACGAGATGTTCGACTATCGACCAAAGGGCGGGTGTACTGCTCATCAGTCCGCTCCGTCCTCCTTTATGGTTGTGAGACCTGGCCACTCAGAGTGGAAGACATGAAAAGACTAGCTGTCTTTGATCATAGGTGCCTGCGTTCTATTTCCCGTGTAAAGTGGCATAATAAGGTGAGCAACATGGAGGTTAGGCGTAGAGTTCTAGGTAAACAGGGGAAATCAATCGACGAAGTCGTGAAGCTACAAAGACTGAGATGGTTAGGACATGTGTTACGTATGCCAAGCCATCGCCTCCCTCGACGAGCTATGTTAGCGGATATAGGGTCAGGCTGGAAAAAAGCTAGCGGCGGTCAAACAAAAACTTGGCATCAGTCAATGAAATCCACAACAGTTGGTCTAAGCCACGTAGGACGGTGTTGACTTCCAGGCTGGGGTCCTCGGGACGGTAAAAATCTATGGTTGGAAACAATTGGTGACATGGCCCAAAATCGTTCTCAGTGGCGCAGATGCATCCACTCCCTGTGACTTATGATCTTCAATGAAACTGTTTTGTATTTCTTTATTACTCCTTTGTCTCACACCTCTGCTCACTGTTTCTATTATGCTTTTCTTGTACTTTCTTCTCTTGCTTCGCGTGCTACACGGAATGTGGCGACTTGAACTTCCGCACATTTGTGCAAAGTTCTATGTCGAAAACAGACAGACAGACAGACAGCCCAATTAACCCAAACCTCACGATTTCCATCTAACTGCTTGGACAAACTAGTAATACATTGAATCGAACTCGCAATATGTGATCTTCTTGATACCATAAATGACATTTAAGAAAGCAATCACGAATTCATGACGCTACACACTGCTGACTGATCGATAACTTGCAAATCGTGAATTTGAGATAAGGTAAATCAATTCCACAACAATGCAACCGACAAATTGTAACGTGAAATCACTCGACATTAATTTGACAGGCGTTCTGAGCAACATCACAAACTTTTGAGTCTATAATGGTACGTATGCAAAATATGACAGTGTGCCATAGTATGTACTGCAGAAAGATAGAGTGCTTATAAAAGTAAAAAATTATACATTCAATAACATGTAACACTTACCTCAACGCACGATTTAGGTAAGTAACCTGAATGACGAGATTTCAATGAAGTGGCTAGTAACCAATCCGAGTTCGGGTCTTCATGAACCAATAAGAAACGATCGTCAACAGCACATCTAAGAATGATAAAGAGTAACAGTAGTTACTACAAGTTAGGAGTGAAGCGTGCCTATAACTTGGGGACTTCCGAAGCGAAAACTGAACTGAAATTTCAACGCAGAACTTTGCATAAAAGTAAGGTATATCAAGTTGCTAAAACCCACTAAATGTACACATAAAGATAAATAGAAAATATACAAAGAAACTATAATGGGCAGAAATGTACGAGAAAAGAATAATCAGATGGAGAAAAATGAGGAATTAATCCATCTAGGAGATTATAAAGAGTGGATTCTTCAGCACCATCGAGAACGATTTTGAGCCATATCAACAATAGTCTGTAGCCATTGGTCCTTAGAGTCTTGAACATCCCAGCCAGGCAGTCTATACCTCCCTACGTGGTTCAAACTAAGTGTTATGTACTCGTCGCTAAATTATTGTTATGGACTGGTCGAGAAACTAATAGTCCTGACGCAAGAAGGCGGAAATCAGAAGACCACTAGGGTTGCGATGATACTTCTATTTTCCAAACACAAGAAGAATGCAAAAGTGGTATCGCACCAAAGTGGTAAGTAAGTGTAAGTAAGTAGGTCACACAAATTGTGAGGACGAAATAGAAAAAAAACTAAGTCACTAATCCATTTCTGAATACTTTTTGTAATAACGTAATGACATATTTTACTATGCTTCTGTAATTATGAATACTGTTGTGTAGATTTCAGAAATGATGAAGACGAGATGGGAACTTTTCCCACAGGACTCATTTCATTTTAAAGTTCTTCCTCAACTGAATACAGTTTGACGTCCACAAATCATTCAAACTAACTGTTGAATAACATACCGTAAAGATAAATGCTCTAAATCATCGAATAAGTGAAAGAGGGTAGTGAAGAAATACGCAAATGTGTATCTTCGTCATGGCTTTATTCCTCTCTTCTTCATTTTTGCAACACTTATTTTGAAGTTTCATGGCATGTTATAGAACAAGTGGTTTTAATAGTTTAGGGCCATCTGAATCTGATGGGAAGTTATTCAACTTCTGAAAATACGTCATAAAACAATTTAAAAAATTTAAATTTACCAAATTAAGTTAATTTACTCACCCAAGTCGATCATAAGCATTATCTGGCTCAAAATCCTGAATAGCACGTAAGCGTTGTGTATGATATTCAATAGGAAGCTGAAATTATTCGAAAATAAAAGTCTAGCAAATTAAAAATGAAAATAGATAATAGCAACAACAGAGGCAGTGGTGGACTTCAAAAAACCTGAAAATAATATTGTTAGTCCGCTTGTGATTGATTCATTTCGTATGGTGCACGTTGGTGTTAGTACTTAGTTACCAGGAATAGATTTTTCATTTGGCAGACTATAGGTAACACTGATTATGTGAAGGCTGATGATAATATCCAGCCGTCCATATTGTAGTAGGTGGAAGGGGTTGAGAATTCTGGGCCTAATAACTGATAGCTGAGTGCTTAAGCTAATAAAATATACCCCTATGGCACGGAATGGTGTGATACTGCTTACTGATTGGTGACGTCTGTAGGACAGTTAGTCTACTGCTCACAATAATGTTTTTTAAAGAATCACACACTCGCTGGCTTGCCTTCTATCCTTTGATATTATTGATGTAACACTATTCCATCAGATATCTAGCATTCCTGTTGCCATTTTCATTGCAAGTGTTTAGTTTTGTTTCAATGAACAGACATTCATTGATCAGCGCCTTCCTGCAGCTAACTACACTACTCACATTAAGAATGCTACTCTGTCCTGCTCTATTGTAGAACTGTTACCAATGTAAGTATGCTGTTATTCGAAATTAGGCGCGAAAATGAGTGCGAATATTTCAAAGTATCCATAAAATAGGCGTAAAATGTAGTTTGATAGGTCTGCAAACAACTGAAATTGTACGAAATACTTATGTTTCACCTATTCATTTTTTTTAAATAAACTTTGAACAGTATTAGCACCAAGAAGTGAGCTTCATAAAATAACCGAGTAGAGCTTTCTATTCAAATACAGTTACACATTTTATGTGACATTTGAGATACTGCCTGGAATTACAGACAGAAACAGATGGTTACCCGAAGTCACTAATTCCCGCGCCTTGGACTCACATCTGATGCCCACGGTGATAGAGCAGCGTGCTTCCGTGAGTGTCAGTGACCATTTGTTTGCACCATAGATTCGGAATCAAGGTTTCCCGGTTCTCTTAGGTGAATCCATAATTTATATCAATGTCGTAGTGGGGAGCGGACTCTAGCATTACCCCTTCCGCTTTTATAGTAATACTCAAAGGCAGTGTGGAGGCAATAAATACAGCTCATCAGGCATGGGATACGAATATGTGGCTACATAAGAGTAACTTGAAGGGAAGAGCGAAGTCCACACACCCACAGCTGTATTAGCTAATTTATGGAAAGCATTAACGAACAGAGGAAATATCACCCCTAATGTAACTGTTAAGTATAGTCTCCCCGGCCCACAGAGGAAGCATTGACTGAATTTGGTTAGCATTCTGCAGTAATAACATTTTATGATCAAAACGAAGTGTACACTCCACAGAATACTCAAAAATAGTTTACGGAGAACATGCAGACCATTCACGTAACTTCGTATGAATGGTTAGATATTGTAGGTTCGTAGTAGTGAAGAGAATCTGACTGGTAAATAAAATTTTTCGTATGAAACTTTCACATACTGATTTCTAAAATATAATAGTAATAGTGGCGATGATAACAACACTAGACATGAAATGCAGAACAAGACCAGTAGAAACATGCAACTCAGTCAGCTTACAACAATATAAAGGGCAAGATTTAATAGACTAGATGTATAAGGTACTATGTGGGGGATAATGTAAATCTACTTATTATAAAAACTGAAAATTAAACACGTACTGTTCGACATTACTTATGTACGCTTCATAAGAGCCATAAATTCTTAGTTAACTTATAGAACAAAAAAATATTTTACGTGGTACACAACCATTCGAATATTTCGAAAAATATTTTATGTACTCACATCAGACTTGCATTATAACAGATTTATTTAGTGTTTTTAAATATTGACCAGCACTCACAATCACAATATTTTCACTTCCGTGACTTACCAATTATGCTTTGTTGTTGTAAGTCATTTTAGTGATTATTGGTGGCGAGCTACTAGGAAAGAAACCTCCCATCGTCAAGTTATAACAAATTTACACCCATCTGACTACTTACATTTAAGTTACAAGTTACGTACAAAGCTTTTACTAAGCACTATGGGACAGACCCATTTAACTAGGAGTCCGAAACAGATACTATATCTAAGTCTTCATTGAACTACCTGTGTCCATTTTTTACACCAAGCTTAATATATAAACATTACGTAGGAATATTTTTACGTTGAAAATATAACACTACGTATATGAAACTTGGAAAACACCATGAAATACTGATATGAATGCAACAAATAAATACATGTATCAACTTACACTAGTAGGTGGGATGGGATGTTTAAGGCGTTCACCTGTCATTATGTCACGGGTGTAATACCTCGACAAACAGCCATCTAAACTGTCGAAAAATCTTCCACCAAGTTGAAAGCAATGGAAACGTGGGATAAGTCTACATAATACTTAGACTGGTGACTATATATTTATCTACCTGAAGTGAAAACAGACACGCGCTGAGGAAAGATATGATAGGACATATATGTTCTCCCATGTATCATTGCCATGAGTTGTACGGCTTAGACGTAAAAGATAACTGTTTGGTATATTGAAAGTTTGTAGGCGCTTCTCTGCCTCAGCCCGATCAATGTAACCGTGATAGTAGCTACAGTGCAATTAAAGAATTGACATATCAAGTATATGAAATATAAAATTTAGTAAATAGGATATTTGACAAATTAACCAGTGAATATCAAAATTAACTACGGTTGGATTTTTATTGGAATTCATCTTTCATAAAATTATGTAATTTTATTTATTGGATACGGCCATCTTTCTTAAAATGTTATAGAAATGAACACATAAATACTACATAAATGCATTAAAAACATTTTAATAAAACAAGAACTCATTTCTAAGTGAATTGACAACTCTAGGATATAGTTTGATTTTTGCATTATTTCTAAAGTAAAATACGTCAAGAAAACTTATTAACGGTTTAACTATTAAGTGCTGTACGAAACGGATAACCACATATTAGACTAACTGTGTGTGACAGAAAATAACAATAGGTGCTTGGTAGTAGGTGATTTTAAGACCACATATTAACAAGAAGGAACCAACAACAGCTGGCTCATACAACCGCTTTAACGGTGAGCTCTTGTCAAGTGTGTACTAGTAAACTTTATGATCGAAGGTTTCAGCTTGGATGGCATCTGATACTACTGGCTTGAAGACCACCAACGTACTAAAACTAAGTTCTCTGAGTCGCACCTTTCATGTATTAGGCCATCAGCAACATTTACTGTATGACTTTACTGCACTACCGGGTGCTCAAACTTCGGTAGGTCAAGCGAGCTTCAAACTCAGAACCCAGTGGTCGGGAGTGGCTAGACAAATCCCCATACTCCATTCAACGCATGTTAGACCTTACCTTTACAACAGCCTACAGGCTGTCACACTACTTTAAGAACGGAACACGTCTTAGAAGAAGTACTAAAGTAAGGCACTAGACTGGTAAAGGAATCTGTTGCCTCGACTACGAAAAAGGATGGAAATATTAAGTCCAGCAGAACCATACTGTGGAAGGACATGCGCCCCAACTTTGATATATCGTGAAACAAATTGTGTAGGATATCTCTAAAACATGACCACAGATAGGTAGTTGAACTTTGGCCAAATAATCTGGGGATGGAATTCAGACTCTTGTAAACGGTAGCGAACTAATGGAGTTCATTACTGAGACTAGTGGTATCTGTTGCTTTATTGAACGCTTCCATAGATGCTCGATCACAACTAAGGACGTCATCAGGCCTACTGCTTCACCCCATGAAGACTAGTAACTTTAATCAAATAAGTCTTCTAGTCGGAACACGATGACGCCAGTCGAACTCACAACTCCTAAAAGTAATTACGAAATATGCCCGTTAATTCATAAGGAAAAACAGTTTTCGTTCAGCGAAGAAATGTATCTTTTTAACGACTTCATTTTCAAGCTGTAGTCGTAATTACACTACGGAAAAAGGCATTAAGTGGCACTAGAGATTGCTCAATTAATGCACATACGACAAGAATAAGGGTAATTAAAATGTATTAAGGGGGGTAGAGATGAAATGGGTTAATTATAAAACTTAAAAGTAAACCAAAATACACATCACCACATATATTTTCCTATTACCCTACGAACCCCACCTTAAGTATGTAGCTATTGCACTTCCAAGACAACATAAGTATTAAAATAACACCTTCTGCGCAAAAAGATATCTCCGGCTTTTACAATTGACATGGAAAATGTCTCTAAAATGTATTCCCTGATGGCGAATTGTTCATAACACCGATTACTGTTCTAAGCTTCTTCAACTAATGAAATCATACCAACCAACCAGTTGGTTGCACTGTAATAGCTATTACAATGCTCTCGTACAGTGATCTGTAATTCAACAGTGATGAATTCACAGTTTTGTCACGTTTTTAGGTGGACATTGGCTTATTTAGTTGTGACAGTCCATTAGAATCTAACAGTTCTCAAAAAGTACATGAAAGACGAAAAAGTATAGAAAGCTCGCCCTTACTGTTCTAATGATGGAAGGTTCTGAACAACGCAGATATCCTCGGTTGTTGCCTCCGGCATACAGTAAGACAAACGGTTTACATGTAGTGACCTTCCCAACGAATTTCCCACTTCTTATTCAATATCCAATAGCCTATTGGTTAAGTTCTGTTAACCTTGTGAATTTCGACTCTCACTTCTTGTTGTTTCAGAGGTGTTCCAGGCCCTTTTTGAATTCCTACTGGTTGGAATACTACAGCTTCGCTAAACGCGATGAGATGAGAGATATCCAATATCGTTAAAGGTTCCTGGTCTTCGATAAATTTCTGCGTAGTTCGTCCTACCACTCGACCGACGTAACTTCGGCTGACTCCAAAAGGTTATAGATATAATTAGTGTTGGTTTTGTAGACTAAAAAAGAGGGAAAGAAAACAAAAAAATAGACATATAATGAAATTTGAAAGTGAAATATGTGTATATAGTGCGTGTGTGTATACAACACTAATAATAGCATAGGTGAAGTAATATTTTGAATAAACAGGAGAGTAAGAAACGAGAGAATCTGAAGAAAACGATGGGTTTACGTATATGTTCATTAAGTTTGTGAGATTTTTAGGGGATTTCGTATCCTCTGATAGAATTGGTGGTGAATTATAAACTTTCAACTGTCTACACATACGTTTTTATAACTGCATCAGAAGTCCCGGCGTAAGTGCTATGAACTGTCTATGCACGAAAGAGACTCCAACGGCAGACATGCCATTGCTCTTGCATATTTGATATTTGTGTTTAGTTTATCTGTAAGGAGTTGCCCTAGGTAACACTGTCCATGTGCTGCAGAGGTTGACTGGGCATTTACGGTGCACGGATGATTACTGCCTAAGCATTTATCAGTGTTGAAAGCCAACCTACTTTCCGAAGTTCAGTTCCCCAGGTTTTCCAGGCCTTTCTGAATTACGCGGTCTAGTTGATTTGAGTTTGGCTGATTTGTTTCGTTTGATCTAGGTGGCTGCATTTGACGTGATTTTTATTTGGCTTGAACTGTGTTGATTTCGTTACGAATAGTCGTCAAAAGCTGTCTCTAAGCCTGAAGGCATTTACCGTGCAGGGGGATGCTTGAGAATTATAGGGTACACCTAAAATCCTTGGTATTAACTCTTGTTTGTGGCGTCTCAATGATTTTTGCAGAGCTTCGTTTTATCACTTGTGTTCATATTTGTCGTTCACGAGAGTGTCAGTCAACGTTTGTGATTATAATCAGGAATTTTCCAAAACGGTAATTATAATAATAATAATTTATTTTCATATAAACATAAATTTACATGAAAATGCATGCCATTTTTACAGGCACGATCAAGGAATTCCGCTAGAATTTCCGAAACAATTCACTTTCAAGTTGCCTATTGTATTCTGTTGGCAATTCGTGAATATTTAATTCAAAAGCTTCTGTTTTCATTTACTGTCAATGTCATTGAAGATTGAACGATCAATTCATTGACAACATCACTCCCCATATTATACTGCTTCACTCATGAGATAGAACACAGACACCTATAATCGAACACCGGTATTCTTTTCATATTTTCCAGCATCAGGGGTTACTTCTCATAGTCTAGGTGTACAATATCATCAGCAAACTGTAAGTTGATGAGACTATTCCCTGATAAGTCTCTAAAGTCAATTATTGGCTATCCTACTAATATACATGTGATTGGATTGAACTGATATAAGGATGACAGTTTAAGAATTCAGTCTTGTGTTACACCCAACTAGGAAATATGTTTTCTGGGATAATTCGCAAGCAGTAACCACTGAATACAAAACATTCTGTAGACTTTCTGAAACTCATAAACTGACGCACTACTTTTGCAAGCATTATAGTGTTTCTTCAATAAAGCGAGATTCGTATATTTCGGCTGCATAAAAAGAGTAAGTGATATCCTGGGAATACCAATGACTAAAACAAGTCTCGGAATTATTCACCAAAAATTTTACTTTACTAACTACTCCAGCAGATTTTGAATAAAGACTTGACAAATATCAAATTTATGCAGGAAGAGAGGAAGATTTAGTCAACTAATGGAACCTTCGGTTTACATAAGAGTTCTCCATGAGGAATATCTTCCTTTAAGGGCCTAAACAGATTACAACTTCTCTCAATGTAGTTGAAGATTGAACGATCAATTCATGGTTATTTGCTCAAACCCAACTCCTCCATACTTTTCGTGGGAGTCATCCATCCAGCAGTCATCGTCTCATTGTTCGCTGTTCGGTGGAAGACAGAAAACTATCAGAAGTATTATCGTGATTTATTGTTATAACATTTAGTCTTAGAACTTGTGTATAATAACCCTATTGTTGGTTACATATTGGCGTAAGAATAAAGGATTCTCGAGTCGCCAATCTGTGTTCTGGTTTTTCGAGTTGGTTATTACAAATTGTTTCTGAAAGTCTTCCAAGGACAGCGTGAAGTCCAGCGTAGTAAGAGCTGGAATTGACATTTACAGTGATACCGGATGAACGCATTGGCACCTGGAGACAATGGCAACCAAATTGCCCTCTCTGTATCAGTGGACATCAAAAAATCTTTTGACAGAATTATGTTTAGTCACCGGTATACTAGTTGGGTTAAAGTAGAAGATGCCCTTAGTCAGCTAGAATCAGTACGATATAAATAATAATAATAATATATTCTCATTTGTTACATGAGGGACGCCAGTTTACAGGCATCATCAATATGATAAATTACATATACGATTAGTAATCATACTTAATAATAATGTTTTAATACAATACATATTTTTTCCTACCTGTGCAAGACACATCAAATGTACAGGCATGGATAAGCATGATTTAAATTTCATAAATTTAGCTTATAGTTAAATTGCATGGTTGCTGACGTTTTTGTCTTCTGTTTGTGGGAACAATATGATAACCAGTCATTCAATGGAGCACATCATGAAATATAGAAATATTGTCTTCGCATTAACAAAAAACCCGAGTATGTTTTGGATGGATTAAAAATACTCGGGAAAAAATAAAGCTTGAAGTAATTCCCCAATATAACTTAGGTGTGCACAAAACCGAAATTATTCTTGATTTATATCCAAATTTGGTAATAAATAAAATAAGTGATACACTTGTATAGTTTTGTCAGCATTTTCATCGTAACATCACGAGTGAATGTAGAATGATAATAGTATATATTTTTTTATACATGGGTGTTTCCAAGAAAAGAAAGCCATTTTTACAGATGCGATCAGTTATGTTATGAATTACAATCATGACGTTGTACTACGAATTGATACTTTTCCATTGGTATTAGAGTAAATTCCACAAATGTAATCCGCGTTGCGTCGTGAAGGAAGGTAATACGTAATTCACGAAGGAATTGTAAGATATGGGACCAATAATGTTTGCAGATCATTTGTCATTGTAAACGGTCAAATATCCACATACTTCATTCTCATAGAAAAAGTCAAATGGAAGCTAAAATGGTGAGACAAAAAAGAAGACAAACAACAGCAACGCAAAAGAAAGCAAGAGGAGTCCTGAAGGAGTGATTAATAAATATATACATATATATTCTGTTTAGTAACTATGGCTATTTTTGTGCACTAACTAACTAGTCCCGTTATGCTAACTTTTATATTATGTGTGAACTAATATTACTGTCCTGTGTAGAAGTGTTTATCATCTAGTTCCAATAATATTACAATTTATAATTGTAGTTTGTTGTAACTACACGTTTAATGAACTTAAAATATCTATGTAGGGTGAAAAAGAGGGTGTAAGAGTCAGGCGTAGAAGTGCATTGTCATCTCTGAGCAGTCTGGTGACTGAGGAGATGAACACTGGAAGTGTGTTTGCATCGCGCACATTAGCTGGTAGTCTATTCCAAATGACTGAAAACTTATTTAAGAAGAAGTTGTACCGCACGTAAGTCTGACAGTGCTCTATAGCAGCTAGGTTGTGATGATTTTTAAGATTGTAACTGATGACAGTGCTAGGTTTAGTTATTGGCTCGGAGGAATGCAAGAGAAGATTAGTTAGCTTGTAGTAAAAGATAAGGTTTAGCTTAAGACGTCTTTTCCAGAGTGGTTCTAATCTTAGTCTTCGCATCGCTCATGGTATTCCAGACCACTTTCTAAACCAAGAGTTCTTGAGGTAAACTGCCGTTGCACTCCCTCTAATTTAAGCTTGTCATTTTGTCTGAGTCCGCTAAGAATAAACGGGCAGTATTCTAAGATAGGTCGGACACATACTTTGTATAATAAAACCCTAGTTTCACAACAAAAGAAATTGCGTGTTATGCATCCTATCAGCCTTCGTGTTTTACGTCTGGCATAATCAGTCTGTTCAGCGAACGTTAGGTTACTAGAGTATCTAATACCGAGATCTACGACTGAGTTGAGCTTAGCTAGTTTTCGCCCATTTATTTCAAGAGTTAGATCAAGGTTACTGTTGCCGATACAAATCCAGCCGCATTTGTCAATGTTAAAATTTAGACAGGATTCAGCACACCATGTTGCGAGACTACTTAGTTCAAGATGTATTTATTTACCATATCGCTTAATTCATGAGTGTAGCAGGAGTAGACGACTTTGAGGTCGTCAGCATATAGGAATGGTTTACCTGAGGTGAAGCACTTGCAAATGCTGTTAATGTAGACTGTGAATAAAAGTGGACCTAGGACACTACCTTGCACGACCCCACTTGAGATCTGCCTAGGATGAGACAATACAGATCCAACTTTGGTTATTTGTACCCTGTTGCTTAGAAATGATTTTAACCAGTTCAGTAATGGGTTGCGAATTCCACAAGAGTACAGCTTCTCAAAGAGAATACTGTGAGATACCATGTCAAATGCCCTAGATATATCGAAGTAGAGAACAACGACTAGCTTACGTGCTTCGCGACTACTAGTGATGCAGTTGAAAAAGTCGAAGTGGCAAGTAACGCAGGATCTATTTTTGAGAAATCCGTGTTGAGACCTTGTAACAAGATCTTCCCTAATTAGGTAGTCTGACAATTGATCTTTTACAACTTTCTCCATGATTCGTGAGATAACTGGGGTTATATTTATGGGTCTGTAATTGCGGACGTTTGCCTTATCACCAGATTTGTAATGTGGAATTATGAAGCTAGTTTTCCACTCACTAGGGTAAGTGCCAGTGTCCATAGATATTGAGAAGAATTTAAGAAGTAACAGGGGTATATCACACCCACTGTTTTTGAAAATTATCGAAGCGAGGCCATCCGGTCCCGTACTAGTGGAAGGTTTAAGGCTTTTAATTGCTTGTACTATTAATTGATTAGTGAACACAATGCTTTCAAGGGAAGAGCTAGTAAGGGGGCGATTTCACCAGGCATGCGCGTTTCTAAACTAAAGTTTGCAAACCAATCACTGAAAAGTTCACAGATGGTGGCAGGCTCATTGAAGATTACTTTGTCGTGAAGTAATTAGGAGATTTACCTCGTCGACTGCATTCGTTTTTTAGGAAGTGCTGTTAAGTTATAAACTTTGGAGGTACTTTCAAGTGCCATTAACTCTTCGTCGAGGTCCTTTTGAGAGCGTAGGTGCTTGACAGATTCAAGAGACTCGTAGATTGAGAGCAGTAGCGATATATACTTGGTGAAATAGTACTGTTTCTTCAACTTCCTTGACTTATTGCGGTGTGCCCTTGGAATATATTCAGCTTGGTGTCTGCTTAATTTCACTATTTTCTTTGGAGCAACTGTATCTAGACAAAAAGGTACTTTCCTGTAAAATGGGGACACTACAGCCTCCAGGGGTCCATTGAAAATTACTCATCCCATTGACAGAGTCGAATAAGTTCTTGGACTAATCCCCAGTCTGTATATTTGTAACTACGACATATCATGCTTCCTGAATCTTGTTTGTCTCCTGTATTTAGTGGTGAGAAAGGCAGAGAGCAGAGTACCATTCTATGGTCACTACTGGAAAATCTATTACCAACGTAGGTGGAGACTGGGGTTTTGTCATGACAAAAAACGAGGTCCAACATGTTGTCACCACGAGTAGGTGTCTGGACGTGTTGTTGCCATCCATAACAGTCGATAGTGGCAAATAATTCGTCGAAGCGTTGGGGGCCGGAACTACTTAACCAATTGACTTCTGGGAGATTGAAGACCCCTGCAATCATTTTGTAATTATCACTAAACGAGGAGGCGTGTGCAAATGAATTAGCTAATAACGCATCAGTTTCTTTTGTTGCGCTTGGTGCTCGATAAACGCAGCCTATGAGAAGTTTGTACTTATCTCCGTGTAAGACAACCCAGATTGAGTCAGGTACTGTCAATGTAGTTGAAGATTGAACGATCAATTCATGGTTGTTTGCTCAAAACCAACTTTTCCAATTTTCGCGGAGGCATCAATACACCAGTCATCGTCTCATTGGTCGTTGTTCAGAAAGAAGTCAGGAGACAACCGTCAGAAGTAATATTGTGATTTATTATTGTAATATTTGTTCATAGACCTTAGTTGTAAAGCTTAGTTGTAAATTGTCTATATGTTGGTGTTGGAATAAATAATTCTCGAGTAGCCAAACTAGGTTCTGGTTTTTGCGTCCGTTTGTACTAAGCGTTTCTGAGAAGCTTCGAGGAACAGCGTCAGTCCCAGCGTAGCAAGAGCTGGGCATTAACGGTTTACGAGATGTGGCTGACAGGTACCTTATTCAGTATTTCATCTTCCACTTTATAGACTACAAATGAGTTATGTATATATATGAGACATCCTCCACCACGCTTGCAATCTCTATTTGCACGGTGTACAGTGTAATCATCGATACCTATATGCACATCAAGTACAGAGGATGGGCACCATGATTCAGCAATCAGAGCTACAGTAGGCTTGGCGATTAATAATAATGTCCTTAGTTCAGATATCTAATTGATTAAGGAACGTTCATTAATTAGCAATATTGTGAATAAGTCACGGGATACTACAAACTGGCTCAAAACGTCACCATAACCTAAATCTATTTGTGCGTCAGCACTGCAAGAGTTTTTGAATGATAGGGGGGTCGGACTGGGTGTCTATACATCGAGGTTGGAGCGCAATGAGGTTGTCCTAGGTGCCATGGGTCGCACCAGTGTTTTGGGACACGTGGAAAATTTCCCACGTGTTCCTGGATATAAGGGTGGTAGAGGTTGGGCCTGGATTGACGATTAAAAAGCACAGCATCAAAAGGTCTACGCATCCAACTGCTATTCGTCACACCGGTACACACCTTAGTGTTGTTTTTATAACTTAGAGGGAATTGTGAGAGAAGGTGCTTTGGTTGCAAGACTTTGGGAGTCTGGGAGCCTGACTTTCTATAAGTTGGAGCATGCTGGAAACCTCCAGACATACTTGTGTTTCGAGAGGAGTTTTCGTAACAAGTGAGGCTTTGTTGATATCCTTCTCTCAATAGGCTTATTGAATACAAAGTATTCTTCCCCATCATTAGACTCAACCCTGCGAAATTTCTTCATCGTGGTGAGTTTATTACGTTTGGGGGAAAATTTCTTAGAACAACCTAAAGAAGTTCTAACTATTTTAACATCCTTCGGTGAGGCTTTATTTACAGGGGTAGTGGTATCTAAATCAGTTCCTAGTTCCATTGGCAGGTGTGGTTGCTGTGTAGTTTGCTGAATGCTAGTTTCAGCACTAGGTGTCTGTTGCTGTGCATGATCCTTATTTGGTAAATCAAAGCTAGAGGAGGTGACCAGGTTATTACTACGCATTATTCTGCGCTGACACGGTGTTTTATCCTGAGCTACGGTTATAGACTTATAACTGCTACTAAGTCTTAAGTGATCCTGACATTTATTAAACTTACCAGCATCAAGGGAGTTACTGAATTTAAAAATGATGGGACGATTATCCTGGTTGGACTTTTTACGAAGTCTTTTGCATTCACATGGGACACTAACATTGCCGCAACAAATCAGGATTTTGTGTCTTACAGTCTTCAGAGGCAGAGAATCTAGGACGTTGTAAACTACAGCCTGGTGAGAAGAGGTTATACGCTTCATCACCTCCGCGGCCATGGAGTCAATCAGATTTTCAGCTTTCTTAAGGTTGTCTGCAGATATTTTAGGATGCTTTTTTAACAGACAGGCTATTGGGTCTAAATCCGAAAGCTTGTTTTGAGTTACATACAGTAAAGACTTAACCTGGCCAACATCAGAACGGCCTTCCGTGGTATTTGAGATTGGCAGTGACATACTATCAAAGTGGCCTAATTTTTCCCGAAGTTCACTTACTTGCCTCTGGATATCTTTCACAAGGAGGTTTAATTTACAGAACTCAGAGTTCTCTAATAGAAAACCTTTCACCTGTATCAAAAGAGTGAGATCTGCACTCAAACCGTTTTGAGAGCTAGTAGTTGTTACTGTATTACCGGGCGATAATGCAGTTATAACCGAATTTGAGCCACTGTCTAAAACAATTGTGTTTCTACGAACACGTTATTTTAGAGATTTGGACCATTATTTCAAGGATTTTATGACAAAAAGCAGTAAATAAATATATATGGCAGAGTATCCCTAGGCAACTCATACACATTGCGTAATGAAGAAGTGCATGCGGAACCATGAATCTCGGGAGTTGAAGTGGAAATTAGTAGTCTTTCGTTGTACATATGGCATGAAGCGAAAAACTAGAGGTTCAGGTTTACGCGTCAAACCTTAAGAATTCTGTTTTTTATTTCTGCAGTGCAAAATACGCCGGTTGCCAATCTGGCTTTCGTATACGCTATAGGGAGGACGAGTTTATCATTTGTGCCGCGAAAACAGTTCACAATCGCAGATAATAGTAATAATATAATCACTTTATTCCACAACAATAACAATTTACAGCATGGAATTTTCAGCGTTTCTTTTACATATTGCAATGGTTTAGCTCTGTTTATAATTATATAAATGTATAAAATGTTAAAATATTGATAGTTAATAGGAAAAAATAAAACCCCAACAAAATCACACCATTGCTAGGCCATAGTGAATAATAAATAGATAATATAACAAATAACACATGCATTAATATGCATCATTACATTTTATAGTTTAGTTAATGATTTAAAAGTTGTAAAAGTTCTTTTCTGATATTTGTCTCTTCACACAATACTCGTGCCAAATATGGTACGGTCGAATTTTTATATTTTGTAGTACGAGCATAAATGTTTATAAAATTTCTTCTGGTCTTACTCGAAGAGATACAAGGAAACAATTGTGAATAAAGAGGATGTTCACTATCAGATAAGATAACTTTAGCTAAGTGTTTACAAGAATTCATATGCCTATTGACAACAGTGTCATTTAGTTCAGTCAAAGGGGTAGCACTGACCCTACTTACAGCCTTCAACGTTCTTCGTATTATATGGTCTCTCTTGAGTAGCCTAGGGAAGAATAATGGAGAACAATAAAGAATGATGGGAAAAACACATGAATCAATAAATTGTATGAGAAGAGATCGGGTTATACCTGAGTGCCTCAACTTCTTTATGTAATAAGTCAGACGGAAAACTTTCTTAGAAACTATAAGAATATGAGACGACCAGCAAAGGTTTGAAGAGAAACTAATGCCAAGATAAGAAACACTTGACTTACTCTCTATCATGGTACCATCAATATTACAACAATCATGAGATTGGATCAATCCATGCATGTCTTTTTCACTTCTCAAGCTGAAATCAACAGTGTTACATTTAGTTGGATTTAGTTTAAGACCATTTGAGCCAGACCAATCCTTAACTTCAGCTAAGAAGCCATTCATATAGGAACAATCCGATGTGGAAACTACAGGGACAGAAACGGTCAGATCATCAGCATACTTAATGAAGTTAACTTTGGGTGAGTTCGGAAGGTCATGTAAAAAGAAAGAGAAAAGAAATGGAGAAAGTACTGCACCTTGAGGCACACCACTTTCAGTTAGCTGAGAAGTGGAGCGCTTTCCAGCCAAAACAGTATGCTTTCTCCTATCCTTAAAATAAGAAGACAGCCATCTAGTTGCCCAGGACTGTTTGTGCTGAAATCATCTTTCCTAATAAAAGTGTCCTAGGAACAGAGTCGAAAGCTGCAGTATAGTCTAAAAAAGCTGCTCGAACGAACTTAGCACCCTTATCAAGGCAGGAAACAATATTGTGATGTAGTACAATGGCTGCATCTAATGTACTTCTTCCACACTTATAAGCAAAATGCTTAGGGTCACTAAAAGCTGTTAAAGAAGGTGTCAGTCTCGTCTCATAAACCGTTAATGCCCAGCTCTCGCTACGCTCGGGCCCACGCTGTTCCTTTGAGTTTCAGAAACGCTTAGTAATAACGGACGCAAAAACCAAAACACCGATCTGCTGCTTGTTATTTCTTTATTGTTACACCAACATATAAAAGGAATAAACGAACTAAGGTTTCTGACGATGTTTCACTCTTCTTTCTGAACAGCGACCGATGAGACGATGACTGTCGTATTGATGCCTCCGCGAAAATTGGGGAAGTTGATTTTGAGCAAACAACCAAGAATTGATCGTTCAATCTTCAACTCCATTGACACTCCCCGGCAAAAAAGGGATCCAACCCCTTTTTCCTTCACGATCAATGCACGTTGACTTGGATGCCATTGCGAGAACCTGGGTCACACGGACAGAGCTGAAATGGAAAACAAACAGAAAAGCCAACACACCACAAGCATACCCACAGCACAATCTCACACATCGCTGACGACCTGCGCGTCCAGACAGAGACCTCCTCTTGACATCTTGCAACACAATCGCCACTTTCTAGAATGACTCTTGCAGAATGCAACGTGACCATAGCAGCACCTCATGATACTCTACGCACATCGTCTTATCTACTCACTACCAATTACCACTGCAATCGCTTGTCACTCATTCTGACTCAGTTCTAGTAGCGGTGACGCATGCGAGCCTCAGTCGTTTACACTCTTTCTCCCCGGCGTGTGGGATCGCAGCTAACAATTATCTCCGTGTGCATTTCATTCTCAGCAATAGCCTAGCCTCCCCGGCGTATACGACCCATCTGCTGTCTTTAACATCAATCAATTCATTCATGGATGTAGAAGACTCGAAACAACTTCAGAAGTAATCACGACGAAAATTTTAACAAAATTACGCAATAACAACAAGATACGAAAACAACGAGTAAACACAATGAATCTAAAAACACCAATTGATATGACACACCACACGTATATACAAACAGTACAAACAACCTCGCCTATCATGTCTTGATTGAATTCCTTTGAAGAATTGCAGGACTTACACCAGTACGCCTGCAACCCTTCTCAGGTTGACGATTGTAATTTGTGGAATGTACGGACACAAACAAGATTAACCAACAATTACATCAATTGGAACTCACACAATTATTTAACACAAACATATGTACAATCAACACATCAAATGTTGTGGATTCAGGCATGACAAACTACCCTTGAAGAACTGTAGGACTTACAGCAGTACGCCTACATTCCTTCTCAGGTTGATGATCCAAGTGGAAGTCGTCCGGACACAAACAGAATTACCAACAGCTAGATGACAGATGATATCAATTCAGTATATACAATATGAACATATGTACAAAATCACACACCAAGCACACTGGACTGATCATTGATGCGCTACCCTTTGAAGAATTGTAGGACTTACAGCAGTACGCCTACAACCCTTCTCAGGTTGACGCTCTAGGTTGAAAAATCGTCGCAGAGTTCATTTGCTAACTTCCTTCTATGAGCTCAATCCTCAAATCTGAACGGTAACACGCCCATGTCATTGTATCGTAGAATATAGATGACGAACAAACACACGACATATCTCATCAACCAAGTGTAGAAACAGAGTAATTTACACCAAAGATAATAACATTCAAATAGTAACTTGAAACTAGAAATGCCTTTATTCGTGCAAGTCAATTTAACAATAACTCTCTCCTTTACACTTGGCTTATCCACACTAAACTGACCATTGATATTCGTCCTTTCAAACGAACTGATACTACCATAGTCATTGCACAAGATACTTGAGTTGATGGGTGTCTGTTTCATTGTGGATGACAGCACCAACGATGACTGAGTGACACAAGGTGATGAACTTAGTGGTGGATCAGAAGCTGTTCTTGTTCGGCTCTCAGATAGTTGTCCAACTGCAAGATTACCACCACTGCTGTCTTTCACTACTAGTTCGGGTTTAGCACTATCATCTGATGATAGGTGGGCTACACGCTGATCAATTACACTGACTGTCTCACAAGTATGCACACTTTTGGAACTGCATCTGCGTTCAATTCTACTTCACGTTGTAGTTGTACAGAACCTTTATTTAACTTAGCAGTAGTAGGCATATCCCTCATCTCATAATGATCAACCAAAGACAACTGTGAAGTATCATGATCATTATCACGAATATTCACTTTACCGTCAAGTTCATCATTTTCAAACTCTTTAATAACAGAAGTAGACAATTTTGGTTCCTCCTCACTAGTCATTAAAGGTTTTATATCTTCACTCTGACTAGTTATACTTTGTAAACTTGTGGAGTCAGAACTCCACTCTGAAGCAGTAACTCTATTCTGTGACACTCTATTCAACAACGGCTTACCAGTTGCAACTACAGACTTCTTCACAGCACCGTTATCGTCACACAATTCGGAGTCAGACCTGGAGTTTACATTTAGCTTATCACTGAACTTGCTCACTGGTTCACAGTTCACTTCTGTATGCACCTCTTGCACACGTGTAAAACACAACCGTGTTTGTCTTGCATCTTGTAACTTATCCGTTGAGGATGTACTACGAAACCTGTTACACTCACTAGGTCTATATGCATTACTAGACATCATGGAGCCTTCTCGATATCCACCTCTCTGAGGCCTACCCGTCATCAATGATTGCATTTTGATCTCAGACTGCTCTATTCTAGGGGTGAGATGTAATAGACTGGCGAACTTGCTCGTAGATTGATTGACGCTATCTTTTACCAGTTTCAGGATATCATCAAATTTCGGCTCGATACCCTCATCCTCCATACGGGAGCTTATCTTCACCCACTTCCTTTGCAGTCGAGTAGGTAGGCGTCTTGCTATTACTTCTAGTATAAAACTCGAGTTGAGGTCACTCATGCAATTCATCGAAATCATTGCATTCTTGTAAATCAGCAAATTATCCAAAAACTCAGTAAGTGCCTTGGAGTCATCTTGAAGTTGACTGCCGCTACCTTTGACATCTTCGTATACGTTCCTTACAATCATTGAATGTCTTCCAAACCTTTGACATAATATGCTCATAGCCTCAGCGTATCCCTCATTAGGGGGCATGAGCTTACAGCACTGTATAGCTCTTGCAGCATCTCCAGTGCAATATCTCATCAAATACATTAACTTCAATTCATCATTTAATAAAAAACCACTCAACATGATCTCAAACTCCTTTACAAATTGTCAATAATCAGCCGGGTTTCCATCGAAACACCGTGGTTCAAATTTAGGGAGTTTGATGTTCCTATTATCCCTGAACGGCGAAACAGTAACATCAACCATGTCATACTTAACATCAGACACATCGTTACAATTAACAGACAAGTCACCATGACTTACTTTCCTGTTTGCATCCAAGAGACTCTGTCCCTTCTTTGACCCAGGCATTGTTGAACTTGAACCAATTCCAAAAAGTTCCAGATATTGCTTGTTCAAAGAGGACTTGATCGGCACCAGGAGAAATGAACGGCGACTATCCAAACTTTCACCAACAGTTTCAATCCGCCAGATCTGTTTCCATCGTCAGAAGCTGTCAGTCTCGTCTCATAAACCGTTAATGCCCAGCTCTCGCTACGCTCGGGCCCACGCTGTTCCTTTGAGTTTCAGAAACGCTTAGTATAACGGACGCAAAAACCAAAACACCGATCTGCTGCTTGTTATTTCTTTATTGTTACACCAACATATAAAAGGAATAAACGAACTAAGGTTTCTGACGATGTTTCACTCTTCTTTCTGAACAGCGACCGATGAGACGATGACTGTCGTATTGATGCCTCCGCGAAAATTGGGGAAGTTGATTTTGAGCAAACAACCAAGAATTGATCGTTCAATCTTCAACTCCATTGAAAGAAGGTTTAAGAATATTCAATAGAAGTTTCTCCATAGTTTTCAAAAAAGGAGATGTCTAAACTTTATCTGCTCCAGAAAATGATTTCTCTACAGGTACAACCTTGATTTCTTTCCAGTCAGCAGGTACCGTTTCCCTGTTAAATGATGCGTTAAAGATTTGAGTAAGAGGATGATACAAGATGTCTGCACACTTTTGAAGAAGAATGCTTGGTACACCATCTGGACCAAGGCTGTGTGTTGGATGTAATGATTTCAAACATAATAGTACATCCTTTTCTTTAAAATCCGGAGAATGACCATTTTCTTGACTAGGTGCATCAGGTACAACCATATTAATTTGTTTCTTGATAAATGATTTGTTTAAAGCATTAACATCAGAATAAGCATCAACAGACATTTGTTTTTTACTTGTAAGTTTATTGAAAAGTTTCCAAATGTTTGAAGGATTTTTACATGATAAAAATTTTTCATTATATAGTCTGTTCAACCTTTCTATTTCAATTTTTATAAGGGTGTTTATTTTACGGACACCCGTATTATCACTATTCTTATACAACTTCTCTTTTAGTCTTCTAAGTTTTTTCAGTTGCACAGAAGAGATTCTGTCAAATCTCGAAAACAGTGTTTCATATGGACAGCAAATTTCCAAACAAAACTTCAGATAATCGGTTATATTAGAGACAGTAGCATCCAACTTATCGTCAGTAAATAGTTCCCAGTTGGTATCATACAACATGCTTCTTAGTGCTAGAATGTTGTCATGGGAATATGAACGTTCATGTATCTTCTTTGTTAAATGACTAAACAATTTTCGTTTTAACTTGCCGTACACTTTCGGTAAAATACGAATAATGCAGTGGTCAGAGTTTAGCAAAGGAGCTCTCCTTCGGGTTTCATATACATCACGGTCATTTATGAAAACCAGGTCTAGTGATTTGTCTAGATGTGTATTAAACTTGACTAGATTCTCATGACCGAGTGAAGTAAGAAAGCTGTGATCACATAAATTAAAATCACCACAGACTATAGACAGCGAGTTTCCGAATGCAGGAGCAGCGAATTCAGTAAATATCATCATCAAACATAACTATATTAGAAAGGCTACAATTAGGTGTTATGTAAATATTTGTTATGTATATATAAGAATATTTACTTAAGTGTTTTGGGCGACACCTGATGGTTATGCAATCTGTATTGTCATTAGAATAATTAAAGCAAACGTGATTTGATGTAGACCAACTTGTGTTTATAAAAGTGGCTACCCCTCCTCCATATTTTTTCTTAGAACTTTTTCTATCTTGGCGAAAAACTTTATATCCATTTATTGAAACTAGATTATCATCATAATTCTGGCGCAGCCAAGTCTCTTGTATTGTTAAAACGCCAGCATTTCGGTAAACACTAGAATACATTAGGGATTGAAGATAATCCATTTTGTTGGACAGGGATCTACAATTAGTGCTAACGAGTTCAGGAACAGTCATTTGATTAATTTGTGTACGTTTCAGTGAACGCTGCCTGCCACAGTGATGCTTTTTTCTCAATTTTTGTGAATGATACAACGCAGTAGGTTGTAATGATTTTAAAAATGCGCGATTATATATAATAAGATTAGGACACATTATTGATAAATTCAAACAAAATTAAAAGAGCAAACCAAAGCAATTTTGCAAAATGTTGTAAGGTGGAATTTTTTGGTAGCTCTATGTTCAAGCAGGCCATCGTATCATGTGAACAAAGTCTTATGATAGGTGATCTTTATTTTGGGCGTCTGTCCGAGAGGTAAAGGAGAATATTGCACCTGTTGTGAAGACTACATCTGAGGTTGGTGATGTTTTGAAATATGCTGAGGAGAATTTTAATGCAATTTTGACGATCACAGATGTAAATAATTTACGTAAGGATGTGAGACCGGGTAAGTGACGCAGTTTAAAGTTATTTTGCAAGCCATGCCTTTGAGATCAGACGTTATGCGCATAATAAGGCAAAACGGTCAGGTGGCTGAATACGTAGATTCGAATACAGAGATAACTAGCTGAATTTGCTTCGCCCTGGATTCACAGGTGCAATTATATCGGAAATATGGGGAGGTGGTGTGTACTGACTCAAAATACAATACCAATAAGGACGGGTAGGTTTTATGTGAAACGGTTGACAAATCTTAATAAGATGTTCTCTGTTTTAGTTGGTGGTAGCAGACAATATTGGTTATGGGACGCCTGTTATTTGGGCATGGACAAGACGAGAAAGGGCATGTGATGTAGTTTGGATCTTGGAAGAATCCAAAAGAATAATGCAGGATACGTCCATTACGGAAACTTTCATAATGGATTTGGCCAACTCTGAGATACCCGCCGTGCGTAATGGTCACATTCAGACGAAAATCGTCATCTGTGCATTTCATGTTTACCGGGCTTTCAGCAGGAAGGTGAGGTGAAGTTAATTAATACTTGATACATTTAGACTCGAAATCCTTTTGTACGCAAGTTTTTACATTGTCTTGTTAAAGCTGCGACACCTGAAAGGTAAATGGATTGATTACTAACCATTTGGATTTCATCACTACCTTAGCGTCATTAGGACCGTTGATCGCAGGGTATGGAATTATGCCAGGCATTACTGGGTGCCTAAGAAAGACAAGTGAGCCGCGGCATATATGCCGAATACTCTATTGCTGTTTAATAGTACCAACAATAGAGTTGGAAGCTCTCACAGTCACCTAAAACGATATCTCCACAGAAGAGATCCCTTACACGCATGTATGTACAAGACGTTTAAGTGGTGTGTAGGCGCAGAGAAGCGTCGGAGTGTTGAAGCCATCGTCGAAAGTTGTCAGATTCATAAGTACCACGCACCAGAACCAGTTATGCGGATATTACGAAACTTCGCTCCTTGTGCCGCTAAGTTAACTGCTAAGGACTACAGCCGAAATCGTCGAGTGAGCATACAGTTATATACGGATGATATGGTTATCATAACTGATGACATCTACCTGCACCAAGTGGATTAAACCAATTCAACTTGTACCTGCAGAATTTTTAGGGCATAAAGAATACCTTGCCGGCATATGCTGCTGTGTCACACTCTAATTCCTCAGTTTGCAGGTAAATCAAACTCTTTCCAATATTTAAATTAATACTTTTAGTTGACAAAGTACTTCGACTGTGCCGCAGACGGTTTTTGCGGGATCCGTTACTACCAAGTAGTGTGCCGTGTGAAAGTTCAGTAAAGAAACCCTGCAGGGAGATACTGCAACTTCACCGGCAATTGAACAGAAGCTTCGCAGTTATGCAAGATAATTATAGTAATGAATACACTATTAGTGCACTGCACGCAACCCTGAATTACTTTGAGAATTTTCTTGCCTGAAAATGAAATCAAGCTGTAAATCGAAAAAAATAAATGTGTAACATAAACACCGATTGTAGCGTCAGTAAAATTTCGACGTTTCGTAAGACAAACTTTGCGGAAGGTAGATGAAATTAAAGGCTGCTTCCAGACGATGCGTACAACGGTGTTTTAGGCAATAACTCACGTGTATGCCGTAAGCGTCGAGCTGAAACTGAAAATAAAACTGTACTGACAGCCAGTATTAGCACTACTCCTAAAAATTCGGTACCCTCTGCTCATACAGAACTCCTCCCTTCACCTTATGCGCTTATGGAGAAACTCCAGCCATCAAGCTCTTTTTCAGTACTATCTTCAGAAATAGAACTTCTAAAGTTGTCTATAGGAGAACTTAAGGCTGAGTTAAGGGAAATAAAAAACAGCAAGTCAGTAAATGCTGGAAACATCGAAACCAATACCGAGATATGCAAATTATCAGATCAGATCAGCGATATCAGATCGCAGGTCTGTGGACTGACACCTCTAACTATCCTCATGAAAACGGTAAACCTTAACAAGCTTGACACAGAATCGGTAACTGAGGTAGATAACCTCATTAACTTTGTTACCACAGAAGTAACAAAACGACTCGACGCAAAACTCAGTGCTATTGTCTACAACGTTCCGGACAATGAGGCAATAAAAAAGGTACAGCGCATCTTACTTAGTGAAGCGAAAATGCCTAACTCCAAGACTAAGTGCTACAGGCTGAAGAAGAGTCAACATGAAAAGTGCTGTCCTATTCGATTTCAGTTCGAAACACCGGCAGAGACCAGAAAATTCATTCACTCCCAACACACCCTATCGCAAGCCAGAAACTACAAACATATAAAGGTCGGGGTGGACAAAACAGTTATAGAAAGGCGCGCACACAACTATCTCACTAAGACTAATTGTGAAATAGGTAATAGGACATTGCAGCAAGCCATTATCCCCAACCCTGTGAAAGATACAGTAGACCCCACCGCATCACCCCTCTCAAAACACACAGAAATGTCCCATCAGAGTGCAACACCAGCCGAAAAGCCACTAGACTGTAACCAAATAAATAATAAAACCATACCACCCATCACCGCAGAATCTAAAATGCCACTAAATAACCCCAGAAAAAAAGTTAAAACCCCCCGAAACTCGACTTTGTCCTCTCCTAGCTATAATTCCATTGGTAAAGATAAGGAAAATATGCCCCTAAATCATACCAACAAAAACAGTGGCAGCTTAAATAAGCCCACACTCCCCACGGTTAATAGTATTAGCACTCACAACGTGCTAAATCGCACCGTGGCACACACTAATATCCAATGTCACAACGATGTCACCCTAAATAGTACAAGCGGTAACAGTCAGAACTCGGCTACCAACAACTCAGGGTCTTCAGAGTATGGCACACAAACAAATTTCGACCGGATGTATGGTACAAGTCTGCTGGGAACTAACCCAAAATGCAGTACACACGAAACCCACACAAGGACACAACTAGCATCAAACAATAGGTGGAATAATAAGCCATGGTCATCACAAGGATCCAATCATTTTTTATCCCCCGCGTCCCTGTCAGCGTTGAAAAAACAGCTGGTAGGGATGTTAACACTCCTAAACCACTAGTGCTGGCTCCCTCCTTGCATGAAAACAGGAACGGTCTAGTGCACCCGTATCCATTGGACACACTTGCACAAGTATAGGCCAAATAAAGAACCCTACCCACTTCTGTAACCTAACTAAAAATAAAAGTTCCTTAGTCTATAGCAAATCCAGTACTCCAACTCCTAATTCTCCACCGAAAACAGCACACCTTGATGCTAGTAAGTTTACTAAATGTCAGGATCACTTAAGACTGAATAGCAGTTATAAGTCTATAACCGTAGCTCAGGATAAAACACCGTGTCAGCGCAGAATAATGCGTAGTAATAACCTGGTCACCTCCTCTAGCTTAGATTTACCAAAAAAGGATCGTGCACAGCAACAGACACCTAGTGCTGAAACTAGCATTCAGCAAACTACACAACAACCACACCTGCCAATGGAACTAGGAACTGATTTAGATACCAGTACCCCTGTAAACAAAGCCTCATCGAAAGATGTTAAAATGACTAGAACTTCTGCAAGTTGTTCTAAGAAATTTCCCCCCAAACGTAGTAACCTCACCACGATGAACAAATTTCGCAGGGTTGAGACTAATGATGGGGAAGAATACTTTGTATTCAATAAGCCTGCTGAGAGTAAGAATGCCAACAAACCATCACTTGTTACGAAAAACTCCTCTCGAAACATAAGTACATCTGGAGGTGTTCCGCATGCTCCACCTTATAGAAAGTCAGGCTCCAAGACTCCTAAAGTCTTGCAGCCAAAGCACCTTCCTTCACAATTCCCTTTAAGTTATAAAAACAACCCGAAGGTGTATACCGGTATGACGAATAGCAGTTGGATGGGTAGACCTTCTGATGCTATGCCTTTTAACCGTCAACCTAGGCCCAACCTGTACTACCCTTATATCCAGGAACACATGGTAAATTTTCCAGGTGTCCTGAATCACTGGTACGACCCATGGCACCTAGGACCACCTCATTGCACACCAACTCCGATGTGCAGACACCCAGTCCGACCTCCTTTTCATTCATAAATTCTTGCGGTGCTGACGCACAAATAGATTTAGGTTATGGTGACATTTTAAGCCAGTTTGTAGTATCCCGTGACTTATTCACGATATTGCTAATTAATGCACGCTCCTTAATCAATAAGATATCTGAACTAAGGACATTATTATTAGTCGCCAAGCCTACTGTAGCTCTGATTACTGAGTCATGGTGCTCATCCTCAGTACTTGATGTGCATATAGGTATCGATGATTACACTGTACACCGTGCAAACAGAGATTGCAAGCGTGGTGGAGGATGTCTCATATATATACATAACTCATTTGTAGTCAGTAAGGTGGAAGATGAAACAATGAATAATGTACCTGACTCACTCTGGGTTGTCTTACATGGAGATAAGTACAAACTTCTCATAGGCTGTGTTTATCGAGCACCAAGCGCAACAAAAGAAACTGATGCGTTATTAGCTAAATCGTTTGCACACGCATCCTCGTTTAGTGCTAATTACAAAATAATTGCAGGGGACTTCAATCTTCCAGAAGTCAATTGGCTAACTAGTTCCGGCCCCCAACGCTTCGACGAATTACTTGCCACTATAGACTGTTATGGATGGCAACAACACGTCCAGACACCTACTCGTGGGGACAACATTTGGACCTTGTTTTTTGTCATGACACAATCCCAGTATCCACTTATGTTGGTAATAGATTTTCCAGTAGTGACCATAGAATGGTACTCTGCTCTCTGCCTTTCTCACCACTAAATACAGGAAACAAACAAGACTCAGGAAGCACAATATGTCGTAGTTACAAATATACAGACTGGGGATTAGTCCAAGAACTTATTCGACTCTGTCAATGGGATGACTATTTTACCACTGACTCCCTGGAGGCCTTAGTAACCCTGTTTTACAGGAATGTTACCCTTTGTCTAGATACAGTTGCCCCAAATAAAATAGTGAAATTAAGTAGACACCGAACTGAATATATTCCAAGGGCACACCGTAATAAGTTAAGGAAACTGAAGAAACAGTACTATTCCACTAAGGACATATCACTATTGCTCTCAATCCACGAGTCTCTTGAATCTATCAAGCGCCTACGTTCTCAAAAGGACCTCGACGAAGAGTTAACGGCACTTGAAAGTACCTCCAAAGTTTATAACTTAACGGCACTTCTTAAAAAACGAATGCAGTCAGCGAGGGAAATCCCATACTTACTTCACGACAAAGTAATCTACAATGAACCTGCCACTATCTGTGAACTTTCAGTGATTGGTTTGCAAACTTTAGTTTAGAAACACATATGCCTGGTGAAACCGCTCCCCTTACTATCTCTTCCCTTGAAAGCATTGTGTTCACTAATCAACTAATAGTACAAGCAATTAAAAGCCTTAAACCTTCCACTAGTACGGGACCGGATGGCCTCGCTTCGATAATTTTCAAAAACAGTGGGTGTGATATACCCTGTTACTTCTTAAATTCTTCTCAATATCTATGGACACTGGCACTTACCCTAGTGAGTGGAAAACTAGCTTCATAATTCCACATTACAAATCTGGTGATAGGGCAAACGTCCGCAATTACAGACCCATAAATATAACCCCAGTTATCTCACGAATCATGGAGAAAGTTGTAAAGATCAATTGTCAGACTACCTAATTAGGGAGGATCTTGTTACAAGGTCTCAACACGGATTTCTCAAAAATAGATCCTGCGTTACTTGCCACTTCGACTTTTTCAACTGCATCACTAGTAATCGCGAAGCACGTAAGCTAGTCGTTGTTCTATACTTCGATATATCTAGGGCATTTGACATGGTATCTCACAGTATTCTCTTTGAGAAGCTGTACTCTTGTGGAATTCGCAACCCATTACTGAACTGGTTAAAATCATTTCTAAGCAACAGGGTACAAATAACCAAAGTTGGATCTGTATTGTCTCATCCTAGGCAGATCTCAAGTGGGGTCGTGCAAGGTAGTGTCCTAGGTCCACTTTTATTCACAGTTTACATTAACAGCATTTGCAAGTGCTTCACCTCAGGTAAACCATTCCTATATGCTGACGACCTCAAAGTCGTCTACTCCTGCTACACTCATGAATTAAGCGATATGGTTACTAAAATACATCTTGAACTAAGTAGCCTTGCAACGTGGTGTGCTGAATCCTGTCTAAATTTTAACATTGACAAATGCGGCTGGATTTGTATCGGCAACAGTAAGCTTGATCTAAACCTTGAAATAAATGGGCGAAAACTAGCTAAGCTCAATTCAGTCGTAGATCTCGGTATTAGATACTCTAGTAACCTAACGTTCGCTGAACAGACTGATTATGCCAGACGTAAAACGCGAAGGCTGATAGGATGCATAACACGCAATTTCTTTTGTTGTGAAACTAGGGTTTTATTATACAAAGTATGTGTCCGACCTATCTTAGAATACTGCCCGTTTATTCTTAGCGGACTAAGACAAAATGACAAGCTTAAATTAGAGGGAGTGCAACGGCAGTTTACCTCAAGAACTCTTGGTTTAGAAAGTGGTCTGGAATACCATGAGCGATGCGTAAGACTAAGATTAGAACCCCTCTGGAAAAGACGCCTTAAGCTAAACCTTATCTTTTACTATAAGCTAACTAATCTTCTCTTGCATTCCTCCGAGCCAATAACTAAACCTACCGCTGTCATCAGTTACAATCTTAGAAATCATCACAACCTAGCTGCTATGGAGCACTGTCAGACTTACGTGCGGTACAACTTCTTCTTAAATAAGTTTTCAGTCATTTGGAATAGACTACCAGCTAATGTGCGCGATGCAAACACACTTCCAGTGTTCATCTCCTCAGTCACCAGACTGCTCAAAGATGACAATGCACTTATACGTCTGACTCTTACACCCTCTTTTTCACCCTACATAGATATTTTAAGTTGTTTAAACGTGTAGTTACAGCAAACTACAATTATAAATTTTAATATTATTGGAACTAGATGATTAACATTTCTACACAGGACAGTAATATTAGTTCACACATAATATAAAAGTTAGCATAACGGGACTAGTTAGTTTGTGTACCAAAATAACCACAGTTACTAAACAGAATATATATGTATATATTTATTAATCACTCCTTAAGGACTCCCGTTGCTTTCTTTTGCGTTGCTGTTGTTTGTCTTCTTTTTTCTCTCACCATTTCAGCTTCCATTTGACTTTTTGAATGAGAATGAATAATGTGGATATTTGACCATTTACAATGACAAATGATCTGCAAACATTATTGGTCCCGTATCTTTCAGTTGCCTGGTTAATAACGAATTAACTTTCTCCACGACGCAACCTGGATTACATTTGTGGAATATACTCTTATACCAATGGAAAAGTATCAATTTGTAATACAACTTCACGATTGTAGCTTATAACATAACTGATCGTATCTGTAAAAATAGCTTCCTTATTACCCAATTTGGATATAAATCAAATCAAAAATGAGATTCGGATTTGTACACACCCAGGTTATATTGAGGAATTACTTCAAGCTTTATTTTTTCCCAAGTATTTTTAATCCATCCAAAACTTACTTGGGTTTTTTTGTTAATGCGAAGACAATATTCCTATATTTCATGATGTGCTCCATTGAATGACTTGTTATATTGTGGAATAACTTCAAGCTTTATTTTTTCCCAAGTATTTTTAATCCATCCAAAACTTACTTGGGTTTTTTTGTTAATGCGAAGTCAATATTCCTATATTTCATGATGTGCTCCATTGAATGACTGGTTATCATATTGTTCCCACAGACCTAAAAAAATGGCATGCATTTTCATGTAAATTTATATGTTTATATGAGAATATACATTATTATAATTATTATTAAAACAAAAACGCCAGCAACCATGTAACTTAACCATAAACCGAATTTATGAAATTTAATTAATGCTTATCCATGCCTGTATATTTGGTGTGTCCTACACAAGTAGGAAAAAATGTGTACTTTATTAAAACATTATTATTAATTACGATTGCTAATCGTATATGTAATTTATCATATTGATGATGCCTGTAAACTGGCGTCTCTCATGTACAAAATGAGAATATACTATTATTATTATTATTATTAACGGTGTTTTAGGCAATAACTCACGTGTATGCCGTAAGCGTCGAGCTGAAACTGAAAATAAAACTGTACTGACAGCCAGTATTAGCACTACTCCTAAAAATTCGGTACCCTCTGCTCATACAGAACTCCTCCCTTCACCTTATGTGCTTATGGAGAAACTCCAGCCATCAAGCTCTTTTTCAGTACTATCTTCAGAAATAGAACTTCTAAAGTTGTCTATAGGAGAACTTAAGGCTGAGTTAAGGGAAATAAAAAACAGCAAGTCAGTAAATGCTGGAAACATCGAAACCAATACCGAGATATGCAAATTATCAGATCAGATCAGCGATATCAGATCGCAGGTCTGTGGACTGACACCTCTAACTATCCTCATGAAAACGGTAAACCTTAACAAGCTTGACACAGAATCGGTAACTAAGGTAGATAACCTCATTAACTTTGTTACCACAGAAGTAACAAAACGACTCGACGCAAAACTCAGTGCTATTGTCTACAACGTTCCGGACAATGAGGCAATAAAAAAGGTACAGCGCATCTTACTTAGTGAAGCGAAAATGCCTAACTCCAAGACTAAGTGCTACAGGCTGAAGAAGAGTCAACATGAAAAGTGCTGTCCTATTCGATTTCAGTTCGAAACACCGGCAGAGACCAGAAAATTCATTCACTCCCAACACACCCTATCGCAAGCCAGAAACTACAAACATATAAAGGTCGGGGTGGACAAAACAGTTATAGAAAGGCGCGCACACAACTATCTCACTAAGACTAATTGTGAAATAGGTAATAGGACATTGCAGCAAGCCATTATCCCCAACCCTGTGAAAGATACAGTAGACCCCACCGCATCACCCCTCTCAAAACACACAGAAATGTCCCATCAGAGTGCAACACCAGCCGAAAGGCCACTAGACTGTAACCAAATAAATAATAAAACCATACCACCCATCACCGCAGAATCTAAAATGCCACTAAATAACCCCAGAAAAAAAGTTAAAACCCCCCGAAACTCGACTTTGTCCTCTCCTAGCTATAATTCCATTGGTAAAGATAAGGAAAATATGCCCCTAAATCATACCAACAAAAACAGTGGCAGCTTAAATAAGCCCACACTCCCCACGGTTAATAGTATTAGCACTCACAACGTGCTAAATCGCACCGTGGCACACACTAATATCCAATGTCACAACGATGTCACCCTAAATAGTACAAGCGGTAACAGTCAGAACTCGGCTACCAACAACTCAGGGTCTTCAGAGTATGGCACACAAACAAATTTCGACCGGATGTATGGTACAAGTCTGCTGGGAACTAACCCAAAATGCAGTACACACGAAACCCACACAAGGACACAACTAGCATCAAACAATAGGTGGAATAATAAGCCATGGTCATCACAAGGATCCAATCATTTTTTATCCCCCGCGTCCCTGTCAGCGTTGAAAAAACAGCTGGTAGGGATGTTAACACTCCTAAACCACTAGTGCTGGCTCCCTCCTTGCATGAAAACAGGAACGGTCTAGTGCACCCGTATCCATTGGACACACTTGACACTTGCACAAGTATAGGCCAAATAAAGAACCCTACCCACTTCTGTAACCTAACTAAAAATAAAAGTTCCTTAGTCTATAGCAAATCCAGTACTCCAACTCCTAATTCTCCACCGAAAACAGCACACAACAACTCGATAGACATAGGTGAGCATGATGCTGGAACTCCTCTTAACATAGGATCGTCATGTCCAGCAGAACTACTGGGTGCTGAACCATATTCGGGGCTGACTAACGAACTTAAATACTTCAAATGCTACTTCAACTCTCATCTTTACGTAATCCTCATAAATGCTAGATCTGTTCTAAATAAATTGCCGATGCTCAGAGCACTCACAGTAATATACAAACCCCCTGTAATTGTCATCACTGAAACTTGGTGTCATTCGGACATCCTGGATGATGAAATAAGCTTAGATAACTACACACACTTTCGGTGTGACAGGGAAGGTGGTAAGGGAGGGGGTTGTCTCATGTACTTCTTGAATGAACTTACTGTATCACAGCTAGAAAGTAGTACACTTAACATGCCTGAGACTCTATGGGTTAATGTACACTTAAATAACGTAACAGCACTAATTGGATGCTCCTACAGAGCACCTGGCACCTTTAGTAACTACGAGACCCAACTCATTAATACTCTGGAGCAATTAACCGACTTACAATACGATCATAAGATCCTATGTGGGGACTTTAACTTACCTGAAATCAACTGGGATATACCCACAGGTCCAACTAAATTTGACAAGTTCTTAGACACACTGGATATACTTGGCTGGAAACAAACTGTCACTACTCCCACAAGAGGTAACAACGTACTAGACTTAATCTTCTGCCACAATATAAGCCCCCTTTCAACGCTAGTAGGTTCTGAGTTCCCAGGGAGCGACCACAAAACAGTAATGTGTGCACTGCCAATTCCGCTGAGTAGCAATGCATCTCATACCTCCACTTCACAACAAGTAATATATAGGAACTATAGTAAGGCAAACTGGGCCTTAGTTGAATCGATGCTAAGATCCTCCAAATGGGATGAATACTTCACTACTGATGACCTATCGAGAGCCCTAACCATCTTCTACCATAACTCAAACATATGCTTAGATGCTGTCATTCCACTCCAAACACTAAAGGTTTCCCCACACAGAAAGTCATACATAAAACCAAAGGATCGTAAGAAACTGAAGAAACTCTCAACAAGTTACTTCAAACACCACGACTTTGGCACTCTAGGTCTAATACTTAAAACCCTTAGCTCCATCACACAAGCTCAAGATTTCCGTATGAGAAAGGAAGAACGCATCGCAGTAGCCAGTCCTGCTAGAGCGTATGCACTCACAGAAATCTTAAGGAAGCGAATGAATCGCAAAAATCACAGCATTCCTCTCCTCATAGACAAAGGCAGGCTATGCACTAACTCTGCAGACATATGTGAACTATTCAACAAAACGTTTGCAGGTAACTACCTTAAGCCCTCAGTCCAGCTACTCGATATACACCCTATTACTAAAATGGCACCAACTCCACTGACACCAAACCAAATTAGCACTGTTCAATTCACTTACGCTGACATTAACCAAACTATAAGAACCCTCAAAAGTTCAAAAGGTTTCGGTACCGACGGTATATCATCTTACTTCTATAAATATGGTGGCCCTGACATTCCTCTACTACTGCTTAAAATATTCACAATGTCCCTAGAAACCCAAACTTACCCTGACATATGGAAGACTACATTCATTATGCCTAAACACAAATCTGGCTCGAAAACTGAAGTCAGTAACTACCGGCCAATCAATATCACACCTATAGCATCTAGAATCATGGAGAGACTAGTCAAAAATAACCTAATCAAACACATGCTTAGCTGCAACATCATAAGTCCGAACCAACATGGATTCCTGAAATCCAGATCATGTTTAACATGTCACCTAGACTTCTTCAATTTTGTAACCAGCAGTCGTGACAGACGGCAACTAGTACTTGTCATCTACTTTGACATTTCTAAGGCATTTGACCGTGTTGACCATTTACTGCTAACAAATAAACTGAACTCCTTAGGAATACGTGACCCATTATTAGGATGGCTTAAATCATTCCTTAACAATAGGTCCCAAATAGTTAAACTCGGGTCTGCAACCTCCAAACCTAGCCCTATCACTTCTGGTGTAGTACAAGGTAGTGTCATTGGACCCCTCCTATTTACACTATACATCAATGACATATGCGCTTGCTTCACGCACGGGAAACCATTCATCTTTGCAGATGACCTAAAAGTAGCTTATACATTCCAACGTGATGACTTAGGGAACTTCGAGAATGTAGTACAGAAGGAATTAGATAAAATGGCTGCTTGGTCGTCCCTATGGAATCTCCAATTTAATCTGAACAAATGTGGCTGGATCTGCTTCGGTGCACCCTCAATCGACCTGAAATTAACGCTCCAATCTGCTAACCTAACAAGACTCCGAAATGTCGTTGACCTAGGCCTGAGGTACTCTAGTGACTTGACATTCTCAGAGCAAGTAGCATCACAGACTAGAAAATCGAGGATGCTCTTAGGATGCATACTCAGGAACTTTCACGACAATGAAGCCAAGCTAATTCTGTACAAAACATGTGTCAGACCACTACTAGAATACTGTCCATTTATTATAAGCAGCACTCGCACACGTGACAAGCTAAGGATGGAAAGTATCCAACGATATTTTACCTCAAAACTGCTTGGCTACGATTGTAAGGAAGACTACATCTCACGGTGCATGATCCTAAAACTCGACCCACTTTGGACAAGGCGACTTATTATAAACCTAATATTCTTCTTTAAGGTCCTTCACAAAATATCTTTCTCAGGTAACAGGGACATACAATTCGCACAGGAAGGTTCTTACGATCTGCGTAACCAAACTTCCACAGTGACAACTCATTCTTTTAAGTCAACACTCCGTGAAAACTTCTTCACAGTCATGTATTCTAAAATATGGAATAGCCTACCCCTAGATATCAGAACTTGCTCTTCGGTTACAAGCTTCAAACGCTCTCTATACAGACTGTTGCACTCTACAGATTATATTAATAAACTATTTACTCCTAGAACGAATCAAGCACTAATCTACTACAGCACCTAAAAGACGCACTTCAACACCCTTAGCAATCTTTAAACTATAAATAAACTAGCAGCATGGATGCATAAAGACATAGTACGGAACATACAGGATTAGTCTACCCTTAGAAATAGGACCTATCCCTCATTGTAACCTTCAAACGCTTGCTATGTAAACTGTTTTATTCTAAAGACTATCCCTACCAGAACCCATTACTTATTTCTAAAACGCATCAGTCATTAGAACAATAAAAACGCTCAGACTATTAATACACATTATGACATTAAATAAACTCTAAGACTTCGCATAAATACGTGAAAACGCAGATACAATATAGAAAAATGTTTACTTAAGTATAATTAAGATAAACATTTATAAATGAATCATGTATTAATGTTCTTTTCATGTTCACATACTTTCTCTTTCTGGTATTTTGCTGCTCCTATTCATCTTCTGGTCGAGGTCGAACAACCCTGCATCTAAACTGAAATGAGGATTAATTCCAAACCGTCTATCTCATAACCACTCAAATTCCATGAACGATCCAATTCTACCATTTGAAGACGCTGGCGAACATGCTGTAAATGAGTATTCATGATCTGAAATGAAGAAGCAACTGGTTTTCAAACAGTTTTCAACGTTTTACTCAACTTACGAATACAGTCCGCCATGCAGACACAAATGGAGCAAATGGAGGATTCTGGAATCGACCTCGGCACCATTTGATGCAGTAAAACAACCCAACATGACCTTATTTAGTTTTCGTATCCACGATCAAATTTCTTTCCTGTTATGAAACTACGATAAGACTGCTGAAAAAATGGAATAAATATATCACTGATCTCAACATAATACATCAATAATCTTTAAGCCATGGGTGCTGTTCACAACAAAGTTATATAAGAGAATTGACTTCAAGCTTTATTTTTCCCAGATATCTGTATTACATTCATCTGATGTCTGGGTTTTTTGTTAATGCGAAGACAATATTTCTATATCTCTTTATGTGCTACACAAACAGACTTTATAGCAGACTGTTCCTACTGACTCTAATGTCAGAAAGAACAACCAAACTGTAAATTCATTATACATTAAATTGTGTGTAATTTATATAATAACTTATCCATGCCTGTACAATTGGTATGTTCCTGCATAAACAGGAAGAAATATATATATATATATAATGTCTACGAAGACGAAAATGATATAATTAGAAGACACCTAAAAATGCATTGGTAAGTCAAGTACCGTTTTGGAATAAAGGAGATTACTAGCATTACTACAAAGTCTTCCACTCATTTCATTTCTTTCGATTCCTATCATTTCTTGCGTCAGCGCTACTCACTTATAGTTCACTGTTGCCTCTTCGCTGCACCCTATTTACACGATGCAAGAAATTGAGAAAATGACTGCAGTACTTAGGATACGGCAATAATAAGGGTATAAGCAGAATAACACTGTGGCGAGGTGCAACAGTATTAATAATAATTTGCTTTGTTCCAAAACAGTATTAATGTTACAGTGCTAAATTTGCAGCGTCTCGTACAATATTGCATCTAATTTTATGAAGTAATATTTGAAACAGTTGTAAAGATTACATTACAGGATTGTTAAGGACACTTCATATTTGGTATTAGTAGTGACAGTGAAATCCCATATGTATATTTATATATATTTATTTACCAGAAAAATTGTAAATAATAGGGTTGGTAGCTAAAATTGTCGGTTAATTGAGGTAGTGTGACCGTAGATTAAAAGTAGATAGTAAATGGGCCACTTATTTACCTAACAACACAGTAATTCATAAGTCTTCCGCTTTACGTTGCCTCTGCCACATAGAACACTGATTGTCTATATCGCTGAGTTGCCACGCTTGGTTGAACGATCATATAATCTTTTACACTGAATTCTGGTTCCATCAGATGAAATTAAAGGGAAGAGGTGAGGATAGAGGGGATGTTGAGGGTTAGACAGTATAGATTTAGAACATTTCTCGATCAGTTTAGCTGTCTTTCAACTAATGCATTAACGAGTCGACTAAATGGTACACTACTTGTACTCATGACAATCTTAATACCCTGCGCAATACGACATAGCGGCTTTTGAGTAATTCTGGAAAGAATGAGAGGGTGCAGTAAAGACCAGTGCAAGGGTTAGCAAATTTTGAAAATAGGGGTTGAATAATTCCTAGTCGTCTTTACTACATAACGTGGTAAACTGCAGTGAAGGTTTTCGTAGAAATCGACATGATATAGAGTTACCAAGAAAGACCAGAGGATAAAACTACTCCAAGGTATTTTATGTTAGACTTAGTTTCTGTTTCAGTTCCCTCTCTGATACGATCATCTTGTGAACTACACAGTTCTCGTATTTCACGCTTATGAGTGAAGGGAAAACTAACTGCCTGACATGTAGAGGGATTTAACGTAAGACCATGTACCTTAGACTACCGATAGGAAGCAGTTAAGTTTGCTGCAGTCACATCATAACATGACAGAAAGTGAGACGGTCAGATCAGCAGCGTATCTGACGAAGTTGCTCTCTTTAGAAAGGGGGAAGTCATGTAAGGCGAGAGAAAAAAGGAAGAGGAGATAACAATATCCTGAGGAACACCAACTTCAGCAAGCGAGGCGGAAGATTCACCCTAATATGCAGTATTCTGCATTCCATTTGAGAAATGATAATGCAACCAATCGACTGCCCAGGACTCGTGTTTGCACGACCGAAACCTTACTCAAATAGTGCCATCTAGGTCCGGCATATGCTGAATGACTGAAAGCTTAGCACAAAAGTGACAAAGCACAAAAAGCACTTGCAAAGTAGGAGACGAGTCCTGAGTGGAAGAAGAGACTACTGGAAGGTATCTATATATCATTCAGCAAAGAACAAGATTAAGAACTACACTTATCATTTGTTGACATTCTGGAGATCATTATTTAGTGTTTTGCATTTAGTTATGCCTAGACTGTGCCATTCTGTCTGGCTTTCGGTATGACTTCGCAAAGAAGTCAAACTGCTTAGTTTACCACATTTCGTACACAACACAAAGCCAGAGACATAAAACTAAATGGAAGATTAACAAGCGAAAGTTTGAGGGGGAATAAATAGTAACGAGGAAAAACATGAGTTGAATAGATACGTGAGATTACACAGAGTGAATGCATCTGTGCCATCAAAAAAGACTTGCAGTATATCTAGTAGCTTTTCTAGCTGAATGTCAACGATTTTATGAACCAATACCATTTTTTCATTTGACCGACCCAAACACATTTTGAAACTTAACATGTGCGGACTAACATTATCCCTCGGAGAAGCCAGTGGCTTAGTATGCCATCAAATATTCTAGCGATCCCAACCTATTCAGCTTCCCTACCCTAAAGAATAAATTACGGTCTCCACTGAAAAGATTATGCGTAACATAAACATCTGTCAGTCAAGTCACATAAACCGTCAATGTCCAGCTCTTGCTACGCTGGGCCTCACGCTGTCCCTCGAAGATTTTCAGAAAAGCTTAGTATTAACCGACGCGTAAACCAAAATACTGTTTAGCGACTCAAGAATCCTGTATTCTAACGCCAACATATAACCGACAATACTGTTATAACAGAGGTCTAAGAACAAATATTATAACAACAAATCGCGGTATTAATTCTGATAGTTTTTTAATCTTCCTTCTGAAGAGCGACCGATGAGACGATGATTGATGGATTGATGACTCCGAGAAAAATATGGGGAAGTTAAGTTTGAGCAAACAACCATGAATTGATAGTTCAATCTTCAACTTCATTGACAACATCACTCGCCATATTATACTGCTTCACTCATGAGATAGAACACAGACACCTATAATCGAACACCGGTATTCTTTTCATATTTTCCAGCATCAGGGGTTACTTCTCATAGTCTAGGTGTACAATATCATCAGCAAACTGTAAGTTGATGAGACTATTCCCTGATAGGTCTCTAAAGTCAATTATTGACTATCCTACTAATATACATGTGATTGGATTGAACTGATATAAGGATGACAGTTTAAGAATTCAGTCTTGTGTTACACCCAACTAGGAATTATGTTTTCTGAGATAATTCGCAAGCAGTAACCACTGAATACAAAACATTCTGTAGACTTTCTGAAACTCATAAACTGACGCACTACTTTTGCAAGCATTATAGTGTTTCCTCAATAAAGCGAGATTCGTATATTTCGGCTGCATAAAAAAAGTAAGTGATATCCTGGTAATACCAATGACTAAAACAAGTCTAGGAATTATTCACCTCAAATTTTACTTTACTAAATACTCCAGCAGATTATGAATAAAGACTTGACAAATATCAAATTTATGCAGGAAGAGAGAAAGATTTAGTCAAGTAATGGAACCTTCGGTTTATATAAGAGATCTCCATGCGGAATATATTCCTTTAAGGGCCTAAACAGATTAAAACTTCCCTCAGTGTAGTTGAAGATTGAACGATCAATTCATGGTTATTTGCTCAAACCCAACTCCTCCATACTTTTCGTGGGAGTCATCCATCCAGCAGTCATCGTCTCATTGTTCGCTGTTCGGTGGAAGACAGAAAACTATCAGAAGTATTATCGTGATTTATTGTTATAACATTTAGTCTTAGAACTTGTGTATAATAACCCTATTGTTGGTTACATATTGGCGTAAGAATAAAGGATTCTCGAGTCGCCAATCTGTGTTCTGGTTTTTTGAGTTGGCTATTACAAATTGTTTCTGAAAGTCTTCCAAGGACAGCGTGAAGTCCAGCGTAGTAAGAGCTAGACATTGACAGTTTCTGAGAGTTTCTGTTCGTCTTTCCTCGTGTCTGCCAGTCTTCTATGGACATGTGTTATCTGGAACTTTTCCGGAATTTCGGTCAAGTTCAGTGATTCCTGGGTCAAAGAAGGGACAAAGCGCCTTCCATGAAAGCGGGAAAGCAAATGTTGAGTTGCCTGTTTCATTTGACGATATGTACCATGCTCAATATGATGAGTCTGTCGCGCATGATCGCCGTCAAGAGATATCAAGGGTCTAAATAAACGTAAATATAAGCCTCCGTAAGCCATTGTTGAATGGAGTATCATAGACGACACCGCAGTTTGTGCAGGAGAAGAGAGTTACAGTTCCAGAGTCCAGTTCTGACTCCACAAGTTTTCAAGGTATTACTAGTCAGAGTGGAGGTATAAAACCCTTAAGGATTTGTGAGGAGGAACCTAAATCATCTACTGCTGTTATTAAAGAGTTTGAAAATGATGAAGTCGACCAGATAGATGATGGTAAATTGAATATTTGTGATAATGATCATGACAGTGCAGATTTTTCTTTGGCTGATCATGATGAGATGAGGGGAATGCCTACTACTGCTGAGTTGAACAAGGATTCTGTACAACTTGAATGTAAAGTAGACTTAAAGGCAGATGCGGTTGCAATAGGTATGGATACTAGTGAGACCGTTAATGTAAATGATCAGCGCGTAGCCCACCTATCGACAGATGTTAATGCTAAACTGGAGCTAATGATAAAAGATAGCAGTGGTAGTGATCTTGCGGTTGGACAAACTTCTAAAGGTCGAACGACAACAGCTTCTGATGCACCGCCAAGTTCATCAACTTGTATCATTCAGTCGTCGTTGGTGTTATCATCCACAATGAAAGGGACGTCCATGAATTCACGTGCCTTATGCTGTGACTATGCTAGTATCGGTTCGTTTGAAAGGACGGAAGTCAATGGTCAGTTTAGTGGGGGTAGGCCAACTGTGTTTGAGAGTGTAATTGTTAAACTGACTTGCACGAATAAATGCATTTCAAGTTTCAAATTACCATTCGAATGTTATTATCTTTGGTGTAAATTACCCTGTACCTACGCTTGGTTGGTCAGATACGTCGTATGTTTGTTAATAATAATAATAATTTTTTATTTCTGTAACAGAAACCAGCCATTTTTACAGGCATGAACATATGTATATTTATGAAAACTTATAGAATATATAATATGATTTGTTAATTTAGAAATAAGTTGAATACTGGTAAATGTGAGAGAAACATTTAAAATGTAGTGTACAAATAAGGAAATAGATATAGCGTCAAATCTAAACTGTGATTGAGAAAAAATACATGTCAATTTCACGCGGGAATCATAAATGATTGCGTTAGTTGAGGAAGGTAAGTGGCATTTCTGTACAGGTGCTGACGTATTACATAAGAGATGCAGAATAAACAATAATTATCAGTAAATCATTCAGAAAGAGTTTTAAAGTCTATTAAACTTTAAATTTACCTGTAAGTACATCATATTTGTGACATTTCCAGTTGTTTATGAGACCCACTTTGAACTTGTCAGCAGATTTTATAATACCGATGATCCCGTTATTCACCAGATGAGCTAGCAATATCACGAATAAGTAGAGAATTGCAGCGCTGTACCTTCGTTGAAAGCAGTATGTTTGAAAAGAGAAGAAGACACAAGAAAACCAGCAGACAGGTGCAGAAGTATTTAAAAGGTGTTAATAATTCAAAATATATAACAGGCATGGGGTTCATCGTTTTTTTTTTCAGGAAATATTATTTTCCCGATATTTTACAGTCTTTTCTGCGAACAATTAGTTTAAAGTGAAAGACAGGTGATAATTTCACCTACTTACGAGGTTTAAAAGGAGTTAAACACAAAAGTCAGAGTGCATGAGCTATGTAGAAGAAAAGCGAGGGCCTAGTAACATATGTTTTTCTGAAGTATACAGTTCGGTGTCCTTCTGAAGCAGCGGACTCATACCATTTACTTTCATTCGGGAGTTTGCGTCTAAACTTCGGCTCTAGGCAATTTTCAACTTCTATTTCTTCTTTCATTATTTTTTTTTTTAGTTTTTATTTATTCTCATTTTGCAGAAGCCATCCGAACTCAGGAGCCATAGCAATAGAGGGCTGTCCCACAGATAAGGGTGGTTCACATATGTCCCCACCATCATATCCGCTGACTAGCAGTCACCACCCTCCCACCTTTTTTGTGCAAGGCCCTGTCGGAATGCTTCATTTTTTTAAAATTATTTATTTTTTTTTTTAAATTTCTGTTGCGAAATGCCACAAACTTTTTGTTTGTCCAACAATTTATTCGTCGACTTACTCAAACTTATGGTATGAATGACTACTTTCAGAAGAACATCACGTATGTTTCATCTTTTACAGCATTTTGAAGACGAAAAATGTAAGAAAGAAAGGCTATCTGAGACTTCATTTTAGATATAAGCAAATGTAGTTTATAAAATCAGGGAGTAATCGTGCAGCATTGAGCAAATAAGCAGTGGTAAGTTATAATATGTTGTTCTAGAAAATTTGAACATACAGGATTATAGTAATAGAATAGTAAGATAAGATTCATTTTAGTCATCTATATTCTGCGATACAATGGCATGAGCGTGTTACCATTCAAAGTCGAGGATAAAGATGATAGAAGGAGGTCAGCAAATGAACTCTGTGACGATTTTCCAACTTAAGGGAGTCAGCCTGGAAAGGGTTGTAGGCGTACTGCTGTAAGTCCTGCAATTCAAGGTTAGTTCCTCAAGGCAGAATCCACAACATCTGATGTGTTGATTTTACATACATTTGTGTTAAGTAATTGATTGGGTTCCGATTCATTTAATTGTTGGTTTGTTTTATAGTTGTTTCATTGTGTGAATCATCTTGTAATATTATTTTAACTACTTCTGAAATCGTTTCTAGTCTTCTAAACTTGTGAACGAATTGAGTAGTGTTATAGTCATTGTGTGCGATTTGTTACGCCGGGGAGGGGATTGTTCCAGAGTGACATGAAGCAATCAACATCCCGTGGAACAGATCAGTGGTGGTACTGTCGACAGAGAGCGGAGGAAAGTTCCGATCACTGAGGAAGATACCACACGCCGGGGAGAGTGTACTGGTGTGACGTGGTATGTTTGTTGTGGGCTGGGCTTTTTTGTCTTGCTTTTCCATTTTAGCCTCGTCCTTGTTGGCGCAGGCGCCCACGTTGGCAGTTCAGTTCAAGGTTATCGGCGCTATGGAAAAAAGATGGACCCTTCCTTACCTGGTAGTGTCAATGGAAGTGAGCATTGAACGGTAGATTGTTGTGAAGTTTGTAGAAGATATTTCGGACAAAGGTGGCTTGAAAGGTTAGCATTTGTAGGATATACTGACCAGTAAAATGTCTGGTGAATTTGTGTAGGGCCCATTGTGTAGCATCTTGAGAAGGAGCTGAACAGGCTTGTACATATAATAGGAGAAAATGCAGTTTTTTATAATTCGGATATTGATATGTATCCACATGATGTGTGTGTTTGTTTTTGACAGTCTGTTATATTTTGCTATGTGTATATGGATCGATATTCCATTATAACTGACATTATGCTTTTGTCTGTCCACTAAGTGAATAAACGTGTATGACCTTATTGTCACATGACATTACAACCAATCATGTTAAGACTGGCTATTTATTGGTTCATGTGTATTAGCCATTTTCATTTATACTCTTGCTTTGCACACTTTTATATATTCTTGTATGCATACACATTTCGTACTTTTAAGTACCCTTCCACTCACACACTTGTGTGACATTTATTTTCCTTGTTTGGAAAATACAAGTATCATCGGGAACATGGTGGTCTTCTGATTTCCCTCTGCCCGCGTCAGGACTATTAACTACTCGACGAGTACATAAAATAATTGGCGACGGGGAAAACTACTACTAACCACTCAGCAGCAGTACATAAGCTATATGTGCAGCCATTACTGTTGATTACACGGCAGGGTCACTATCTGATTCTCAGTTGGTTGCTATCGATACACTATAAAGCTCTACATATGATATCAGTACGATGTACATCAATATTCCTGATCTCATTGCTCCAGTCTTCTGTCGACGAGCCAGCGTCTAGGCCACAACAGGGTTTGTGGCCTCCGACGAACGGTAAACTGGTTCCAGTAAACACATTCATTGAAAGTTCAGTTAGTGTTCACCTTCATTGACAGACGCATCAAGGAGGAACTGAACAAGATTTTCTCGAGTGAATCTTATCATGGTACTGACACATGTTGGTTTTACCAGTCACATCCACGAACAGGATTCGAGTCAACCAAGTTGGTATGGAACTTCATACAACATGAATCACGTTTGTGGAGAACGTCATCTACTTGATTATCAAATGGTGTTATTTTCGACTCGCTGATATTCCTAATTTTCATGAATAATTTCAATCTTTTTAGTACTCTTCAACGCTTAGAGTGCAAGGGAGGACAGTGGAAAACGAGGAAGACTCTTTCAGATTGCTAGAAGACCGTTAACACTTAGGAAATTAAGCCATAGCGAACGGCATGGAATTCAGGTGACACAAAGTTGACGGACTGTTCGCTCTTACGTCTGAAGCGAAAAGAGCTCGAAACTGCTACTGCTCTGACAAAGAGGCTGAGGTCGATCTTGAGACATTTCCACGGATCAGACGAGACAAAAGCATTAAGCAAACGGACGATAAAGATGAAGCCACTATACACATTACGGTCGAACAAAAAGCCAGCTACATATATACCTGAGCTGTCAAACCATATATATATATCTGCAATGGTAAAAAATTCCCCGAAATTATTGACCATAGGAACAGATTATGTCTAAGAGAATAATTACATCGTGACCATAGGAATCATCAGTGAACATTGGATGCTGACCCTTGGATATTAAATCGACTTGTTTAGCTGAAGGCTTCCGGTCAAGCATCCACGCCATTTGGTATTCCGTCGTGCCACTTTCGTGCACGATTACTTGCCAGCTTAGCTTCCGCTTCAGTCCAAGATTTGGTTCCGAAATATATCTTGTAGTTTGGACAATCAACTGTGGTCTTTTGCTTTGCCTTTGGTACACGAGAAACGAATTCTATGGAAGTTGCTGGTATAAGATCTTGCGTTAATATACTCCGTACAATTCGCGAACCTCTATCGTGTTAGCCTTCTATAATCTGATGTATTGACATGCTTATTGCGCCAGCTCGTGTTAGTATGGTCACAGTAAAAGCACTGATAGCCTAGGACACTGACTAAAAATTAGTTCAATCCCGAAATAGCGCAGTGAGAAAATCAAAATTGCACAGTGAGCCAAGAAGGGTTTTAGGAAAAAGCTAGACTCCAATTATTCACCCTTTTACATTTCGTTACTCATTTGCCATAGCTCCTTCAGCTGGAAGCCTCAGTATATGGCCAGAAAATTAGGCATAAATGCCTAATCTGCTTATATCTAAATTAGAGGCAGTTCAGCTATGGACGAATACAGTTTTGATTCACCCAAATATCCACCTGTTTCATCACTTTGAATTTTGTCTTCCTGTTGTGGGTGCTTCTTCACTGTTTGTTTAATTTCTCGTGGATTCACTTGGTTAGCCTAAACCTCTGACTTCCCTCCTACTGCACAGACTTAGGTTTTTAGATGGTAATTTCCGCTGCCCAGGCTCGATTGGGGAAAATGTCAAGTGAATGCCGCAACAGTGATACCAATCCGGAATAAGCCATATGTCAGCCAACTCTCAGAAACTGTCAATGTCTAGCTCTTACTACGCTGGACTTCACGCTGTCCTTGGAAGACTTTCAGAAACAATTTGTAATAGCCAACTCAAAAAACCAGAACACAGATTGGCGACTCGAGAATCCTTTATTCTTACGCCAATATGTAACCAACAATAGGGTTATTATACACAAGTTCTAAGACTAAATGTTATAACAATAAATCACGATAATACTTCTGATAGTTTTCTGTCTTCCACCGAACAGCGAACAATGAGACGATGACTGCTGGATGGATGACTCCCACGAAAAGTATGGAGGAGTTGGGTTTGAGCAAATAACCATGAATTGATCGTTCAATCTTCAACTAAATTGACACTCCCCGACATTAATGGATCCGTCCCCTTTTTACATCACGACCAATACACGCTGATTTGGATACCATTGCGAGAACCTGGGTCACGCGGACAAAGCTGAAATGGAAAACATGCAGAAAATACAACACACCACAGGCATATCCACAGGACAATCTCACTCATCAATGACGACCTACGCCCTACAGATAAAGGCATCTTCTTGACATCTTATTATTTTAATTTTTGAATTTTCATGTGTAATTTTATCTTGTAACGAGATCGCCACTTTCTAGAATGACTCTTCCAGAACTCAACGTGACCATAGCACGAACTCATGATACTCTACGCACATCGTCTTATCTACTCACTACCAATTACAACTGCAATCGCTTGTCACTCATTCTGACTCAGTTCTAGTAGCGGTGACGCATGCGAGCCTCAGTCGTTTACACTCTTTCTCCCCGGCGTGTCGGACCGCAGCTAACAATTATCTCCGTGTGCATTTCATTCTCAGCAATAGCCTAGCCTCCCCGGCGTATACGCCCCATCTGCTGTCTTTAACATCAATCAATTCATTCATGGATGTAGAAGACTCGAAACAACTTCAGAAGTAATCACGACGAAAAATTTAACAAAGTTATACAGTATAACAAAGTTTGAAAACAACAAGTAAACACAATGAATCCAAAAACAACAGTTGATAGAACACACCACACGTATATACAAACAGTACAAACAACCTCGCCGATCATGTCTTGATGGAATTCCTTTGAAGAATTGCAGGACTTATACCAGTACGCCTACAAACCCTCACAGGTTGACGATTGTAAGCTGTGGAATGTCCGGACACAATCAAGATTAACCAACAATTGCAATAATTGGAACTCACACAATTATTTAACACAAACATATGTACAATGACTACATCAAATGTTGTGGATTCTGGCATGACGAACTACCCTTGAAGAACTGTAGGACTTACAGCAGTACGCATACATTCCTTCTCAGGTTGACGCCCAAGAGGAGAAGGGTCCGGACACAGACAAAATTACAAACAGACAGATGAAAGATGATAACAATTCAGTATATACAACATGAACATAGGTACAAAATTACACACCAAGTATGATGGACTGAGCTTCGACGTACTACCCATAAGGAATTGCAGGACTTACAGCAGTACGCCTACAACCCTTTCCAGGCTGACTCCCTTAAGTTGGAAAATCGTCACAGAGTTCATTTGCTGACCTCCTTCTATCATCTTTATCCTCGACTTTGAATGGTAACACGCTCATGCCATTGTATCGCAGAATATAGATGACTAACAAACATACGACGTATCTGACCAACCAAGCGTAGGTACAGGGTAATTTACACCAAAGATAATAACATTCGAATGGTAATTTGAAACTTGAAATGCATTTATTCGTGCAAGTCAGTTTAACAATTACACTCTCAAACACAGTTGGCCTACCCCCACTAAACTGACCATTGACTTCCGTCCTTTCAAACGAACCGATACTAGCATAGTCACAGCATAAGGCACGTGAATTCATGGACGTCCCTTTCATTGTGGATGATAACACCAACGACGACTGAATGATACAAGTTGATGAACTTGGCGGTGCATCAGAAGCTGTTGTCGTTCGACCTTTAGAAGTTTGTCCAACCGCAAGATCACTACCACTGCTATCTTTTATCATTAGCTCCAGTTTAGCATTAACATCTGTCGATAGGTGGGCTACGCGCTGATCATTTACATTAACGGTCTCACTAGTATCCATACCTATTGCAACCGCATCTGCCTTTAAGTCTACTTTACATTCAAGTTGTACAGAATCCTTGTTCAACTCAGCAGTAGTAGGCATTCCCCTCATCTCATCATGATCAGCCAAAGAAAAATCTGCACTGTCATGATCATTATCACAAATATTCAATTTACCATCATCTATCTGGTCGACTTCATCATTTTCAAACTCTTTAATAACAGCAGTAGATGATTTAGGTTCCTCCTCACAAATCCTTAAGGGTTTTATACCTCCACTCTGACTAGTAATACCTTGAAAACTTGTGGAGTCAGAACTGGACTCTGGAACTGTAACTCTCTTCTCCTGCACAAACTGCGGTGTCGTCTATGATACTCCATTCAACAATGGCTTACCGGTTGCAACTGCAGGCTTCTTCGCCGCACCATTATCGTCACACAACTCGGAGTCAGACCTTGATTTCACACTTAGCTTATCACTAAACTTGCTCACTGATTTACAGGTCACCTTTGTATGCACCTCTTGCAAACGTGTATAACACAACAGTGTTTGTCTTGTAACTTGTAACCCATCTGTTGATGATGTACCACGAAAGCTGTCACACTCACTAAGTTTATATCGATTACTAGACACCATAAAGATTTCTAGATATGCTCTTCTCTGTGGCCCTTTCGTCATAAAGACTGCGTTTCGCTCTCAGACTGATGTATTCTATGGGTTAGACGCAATATACTGGCGAACCTACTCAAACCTTGGTTGATACTGTCTTTCACCAAGCTCACAACATCATCCAACCCAGTCTGTCAGTCACGTCTCGTAAACCGTTAATGCCCAGCTCTTGCTACGCTCGGGCTTACGCTGTTCCTCGAAGATTTCAGAAACGCTTAGTAATAACGGACCCAAAAACCAAAGCACCGATTGGCCTCTTTGGAATTCCTTATTGTAACACCAACATATAAAACATATTTCTACTAAGTTCTGTGAACAAATATTACAATAATAAATCACAAGATTACTTCTGATGGTTTACTGCTGACTTCTTTCTGAACAGCGACCGATGAGACGATGACTGTCGTATTGATGCCTCCGCGAAAATTGGGGAAGTTGATTTTGAGCAAACAACCAAGAATTGATCGTTCAATCTTCAACTCCATTGACACTCCCCGGCAAAAAGGGATCCAACCCTTTTTTCCTTCACGACCAATACACGTTGACTTGGATGCCATTGCGAGAACCTGGGTCACACGGACAGAGATGAAATGGAAAACAAACAGAAAAGCCAACACACCACATACCCACAGCATACCCACAGCACAATCTCACACATCGCTGACGACCTGCGCCTCCAGACAGAGACCTCCTCTTGACATCTTGCAACACAATCGCCACTTTCTAGAATGACTCTTGCAGAATGCAACGTGACCATAGCAGCACCTCATGATACTCTACGCACATCGTCTTATCTACTCACTACCAATTACCACTGAAATCGCTTGTCACTCATTCTGACTCAGTTCTAGTAGCGGTGACGCATGCGAGCCTCAGTCGTTTACACTCTTTCTCCCCGGCGTGTCGGACCACAGCTAACAATTATCTCCGTGTGCATTTCATTCTCAGCAATAGCCTAGCCTCCCCGGCGTATACGCCCCATCTGCTGTCTTTAACATCAATCAATTCATTCATGGATGTAGAAGACTCGAAACAACTTCAGAAGTAAGCACGACGAAAATTTTAACAAAATTACGCAATAACAACAAGACACGAAAAGAACGAGTAAACACAATGAATCTAAAATCACCAATTGATATGACACACCACACATATATACAAACTGTACACAAGATCTCGCCGATCATGTCTTGATTGAATTCCTTTGAAGAATCGCAGGACTTACATCAGTACGCCTACAACCCTTCTCAGGTTGGCGATTGTTATTTGTGGAATGTCCGGACACAAACAGAATTACCAACAGCTAGATGACAGATGGCATCAATTCAGTATATTCAATATGAACATTTGTACAAAATCACACACCGAGCACATTGGACTGCTCATTGATGCGCTACCCTTTGAAGAATTGTAGGACTTACAGCAGTACGCCTACAACCCCTCTCAGGTTTACGCTCTAGTTTGGAAATCGTCTCGTGTTTCATCCTCAGACTCTCTACTCTCAGCAACTTCCAGTCGACATAGTTTTCTAATATCTCGCACCAACATTCCACAACTAGTTCTCACCTCAACCGTCCTCACCAATCCATCACCACTACAGATTAGCCTTACTACCACTCCCAAAGGCCACCTACCTGTGGCACATTTATCTGCTACTAATACTATGTCACCAACCTTTAAGTTTCGGCACAACTTTTTCCGCTTGTCCCTGGTTTGCAGTGTTAGAACATACTCCCCCAACCATCTTTTCCAAAATATATCTTTCATGTGCCTGGCTTGTTTCCATCTTTTAATCGTAGGTATTCCTTCCCCGCTTGCGTCCTCTATGCCAGGGTTGCCTCTCAATAACAATAATTTATTTGGGGTTAACACATCAAAATCCTTGACGTCGTCCGTCACAGGTGATAACGGCCGGTCATTTAATATTCGTTCAGCTTCACAAAAAAATGTCTCCAGCGTTTCGTCATTCAAAGTCTGGTTTTTAATTATGGAGCTTAAAATACGCTTAATAATTCCTATAAGTCTTTCCCATAGCCCGCCTCTATGGCTGGCATGTGGTGGATTGAAGTGCCACTCGATGTTCCTTTTCAGTAACTCTTCCTGAACTCTCGTTTGGGGACCTTCGAAGTACTCTTTAAGCTCGGCGTGACAGCCGACAAAATTAGTGCCTCTGTCGCTGAACATCATCTTCGGTACACCCCGGCGATTTATAAATATTAATAATAATAATATATATATTCTCATTTTTTACATGAGGGACGCCAGTTTACAGGCATCATCAATTCGATAATTTACACATAATATTAATAAGCATATTTAGTAAAGATAATATAATAAAGTACATTTTTTCCCTAGCTATGTAGGGTACACCAATTGTATAGGCATGCATAAATATGGTTTTAATAATAATAATATATTTCTCCCTGTTTATGCAGGAACATACCTATTGTACAGGCATGGATAAGTTATTATATAAATTACACATAATTTGATGTATAATGGACTTACAGTTTGGTTGTTCTTTCTGACATTAGAGTCAGTCGGAACAGTCTGCTATAAAGTCTGTTTGTGTAGCACATAAAGAGATATAGAAATATTGTCTTCGCATTAACAAAAAACCCAGACATCACATGAATATAATACAGATATATGGGAAAAATAAAGCTTGAAGTCAATTCTCTTATATAACTTTGTTGTGAACAGCACCCCTGGCTTAAAGATTATTGATGTATTATGTTGAGATCAGTGATATATTTATTCCATTTTTCAGCAGTCTTATCGTAGTTTCATAACAGGAAAGAAATTTGATCGTGGAGGCGAAAATTAGATAAGGTCATGTTAAGTTGTTTTACTGCATCAAATGGTGCCGAGGTCGATTCCAGAATTCCCCATTTGTGCCATTTGTGTCTGCATGGCGAACTGTACTCGTAAGTTGAGTAAAATGTTGAAAACCAGTTGCTTCTTTATTTCAGATCATGAATACTCATTTACATCGTGTCCGCCACCTTTTTTAAATGGTAGAATTGGATCGTTCCTGGAATTTGAGTGATCATGGGATAAATGGTTTGGAATTAATCATAGCAGTTAGAATACAGTTAAACATGCAGAGAAGTACTTTTGATTCAGCAACCGGTGAATTTTTTATTCTTTTCGATCTAGTACCAGAATAACTGCGAACCATTCCATTCAATATGTCGAATAAGGCACGCAGGAGGAGATCATTACCATGGAATGAGTCAACTTGATCTGAGATGCAGCTTTCAGCATGTTTTCGTTATATCATAGATATCCAGGTTTATTGGCGCTGTAGAGGCAGTGATTTGGATTATGACGTATTCTACAAAGTCTCCGTGCCCATTTGAAGTATACATGTGCTTTGAAAGGATTACTTTGTTGGCTCCTACCCCCACTGAGTGTTAACAACAGCTGCTGTGGGTTTATGTATTTCCTCGCCTTTTTGGATAAAACATCGCCGCATTCTTTTTGGGTAGGAGACCAGTTGGTGGATTATATATGATATCCAAGTAACTTTTATCTTTTCATGTGGTGTTGCGGTAAGTTTCTACCTTGTTTTCTCATATTTCATTCGTATGTTGATTATGGTTCGCCCTTTGTATCAGGTAGACATAGTTTGAACGACTCTTGGTTGAATGGGTGTTATTGTCATGACTGCTGCTTTTTTGTCTGGAATTATAAATAGAGACAAAACAAACAACAGGTGTAGTCTCTGAGTTCATACATTAAATGGGCCTATGATTTCTGAAACTCTTACATGGGAATTACCATTGGTATCAATTACAAACTCACTTAGTGTGTCATTAAGTGCCTTTTCAAAGGAGGCCAATGTGCTTGCTAGTCGTATTTTCTCAGGTAGTTTGTTCCATATTTGGGCATACCTAATCAAGAAAAACTTTTGCCTGGTGGCTGTTTTACATGGTTCTATAGCCACTGTACCTTTAGTGTGCCTAAGGTTGTATCCTGTGTTACCTGAGGACCGAGTATAGTTAGCAGGGGTATACACTAATCTATGTAATGCTAGCACGAATGAATCAGTAGTTAGCGAATGAACCATCTCAATATGCACAGCTCTCATTTTCAAACTGGTGAATAAACAGCCATATCTTTTACATAGGGTTCTGCCTCTCTTCACTACAAAAGGTCCGAACAAATCCACTCCAACGTACTCAAATGGATAATTCCCTTCAGAAGCTTGCCACGCTGGGAGTGGTGCCATCATCTGCTGTACTGGACGAGCATTTCGGAGTTTACATTCCATGCACTTATCAATTATTTTACGGACAGCAGTACCTCCCTTCACTATCCAGAACTTACATCGAATACTTGATAGTACTTGCGAAGTACCCAAATGACCTTCAAGAACATGGCAGTGTCTTATAATGAGATCAGTGACTGGATGGTAGCAAGGTAATAAAGCCGGATGACGGGTCTCATATGACGATTCTAACATTTGTAGACGTCCACCAACTCTAGCGATCCCTTCGGAAACTATCGGAGATAATCTATCTAACCGCACCTTGAAATCTGCGAAATCAGGACTATCCTCCTTGGCAATCTCACCCCACGCTTCCCACTGAGCAGCCCTCAAAATCGCTAACTCTGCATTTCTAATATCTTCGACTCTCAAAGGCCCCACATTCATATTTTCGTATCCCGCAAGATGCATGACCTTTAAATACGTAACATATCGTGTCAACCACGCAACAGCTTTCAGTAGTTTGTACCAAGAAGAATAATATTTAAAAAGTGGATGTAAACCTGAATGTCTTTCTTGAGTAGATGTTAAACTGACACTTGTCTTCAACTCCAAGGCACACTCGTTTATCGGTGGTTCATCTTCTCTACGAGGCCACATACTATCAGCCCTTAGCAAGAACTCTGGACCTTTCCACCACTTATTTTTAACCACATTCATATCAATAACTCCTCGCGAGGCTAGATCAGCTGGATTTTTTCCAGACGGTACGTACCTCCACTGCTCAACAGTTGTTAGTTCACGAATTTGAGATACTCTGTTAGCTACAAAACATGCATATCTTGCTGACTCGTTGCGTATATAATATATCACAGACATCGAATCAGTCCAAAACGTTACGGGATGCTTGGGGTAATCCAACTCTTTACACAACGTTGTGAATAACTGCGCTGCAGTAAGTTCTAATCTCGGAATCGAAACCGTCTTTAGAGGTGCAACTCTAGATTTACCCATCACCAGGCTAACATCTATATCATTCCTTAAGGTGGTTCTGATGTATACGGCTGCACCAAATCCAACCTCAGAGGCATCAGAAAAAACATGGAAGTCAATTATATCATGATTTCTCGACGGCTTAAGTGGACGTGAGACGGAATGTAGATTCAGCATTCTTAAACTGTTAACCCACCCCTTCCACTCTTCTCTCTGCCTCTCACTTAATGGTTCATCCCACTGTAACCCTTTCCTGCATGTCTCTTGAAATAACCTCCTAGCCGGAAGTAGATAAGGTGCTACTAATCCAAGTGGGTCAAACACGGACGACAACACAGAGAGCACACCTCTCCGAGTAACTGGCTTATCAATATCACCAACACTAAATCCAAAGGTATCAGAGTTCACATCCCATCGCATACCTAATGTGCGTTCAACTGGTAGAGTATCAACAGGCAAATCTCGTACGGTAGGTGCTCTGTCTTCTGGATCTATATGCTTCAAAACGTCTAGGCTGTTCGAGACCCACTTAGTTAGACGAAAGCCGGCCTTAGCTAACACTTCAGTGATGCTTGTTGCAAATCTAACTGCAGACTTATCATCATCGAAGGAGGCTAAACAATCATCCACGTAGAAGCAACAATCTATGACGTCCAGCAAATCATTAGAACCAAATGTGGACACTGCCTTTCGTAGAGCAAAATTAGCACAAAACGGGGAGGACGTGGCACCAAATGGATGCACTGTCATCCTATATTCTGACACCTTACCACAAGGACCGTCATCAAACCACAAAAACCTCAAGTGATCTCTGTCACTCTCTGGCACCTTCACCTGTAGGAACATTTCCTCAATATCCGCCGCGACAGCAACTGTAAACTTTCTGAATCTCAATAGCAGTCCCACTAATGAGCTCACGCAATCTGGGCCACTATACAGATTATCATTTAAAGAGACTCCTTCATGTTTCGCAGAACAATCAAACACCACACGGAGTTTACCTGGCTTCCTCGGGTTAAAGACGGGATGATGGGGCAAATACCACTTCCCTGGCTCACTCTGATCAACTAGTCTTTCAACGTAACCCTTCATTATATGTTTATCGACGACATCCTTATATTTGGACCAGAGTTCTGCATCTGACAGAAATTTCTTCTGTAAACCCATTAGTCTCTTAAGAGCAACTTTTCTATTACAAACCAACTGTCTATCTTTGAATCTCCATGGTAGGCCAACGCTGAAACGCCCGTTTTCGTATTTACAAGAGTCCTCGGCTATTTTAACTGCTTTTAAGTCTTCTACAGAACGACCCTTCCCTGGGACACCGCAGTCACAAAACTCCTTGTCATACATATTTTTAATCATAGTTTCTAGTTTGTCCCCATCGTTTGCAACTAATGATGATATGTGGACTATGGGTATAGGTCCTCTCACTGTCCATCCCAGTGGTGTTTTCGTCGCAAACAGATCATCTCTACCTCCAAATCTCTCTTCTAATACCTTGTGAGCTTCTGGCACACTACATCCAATGAGTACTCTCACTCTTCCATCTTGCAATGTTGGAAGAGGTATGTCACACAGGTATGGCTTACCGACAACCGTTTCACGACTAGGTACTATAGCTTCGCCAAGTTTCATACTGGAGGTAGTGTAAGCAGTATCCACTTCCACGGTCTCCCCAGTAGCCAAGGATTCTAACTGAAATGACACTCGCTCACATACTACTGTTTTCGCAGAATTGAAAGTATTTACAACCAAGGGTTGCTTTGGGCCTTTAATACCCAAGCAACCAGCCAGTTCAGCATCTATCAATGTAACGTCTGAACCATTATCCAACAATGCATAAGTCTTTTGATGTATTTTGTTCTCTGAGCTGGCAGCTCAGAGAACAAAATCACTCAAAATTATCCACTGAGCTAATTTCTATCATATCTAAATGCATAAGTCTCTACTGAAGATTTCGGTCCTTTCACCTTAACTGATAATACCCCTAAGAAAACTTGTGGGATGTCAAGGGGTCTAGAGATACTATTACAATTAACCGAATTCCCAGGTTCGTTCACTGTTCTCAGAAGTGGGTGCATATCCGTTAAACCACTACTTCTTTTATTTGTTGCCTTACAATTCCACTTTGTATGCCCAGTCTTTAAACAACTGAAACACAGCCGCTTCTGCTTTGCAATTTTTAACCTTTCTACGGGTGACATAGCGATAAAGCGATTACAATCACTCAATTGATGCATGTTATGGCAAACAATACACTCATCCTTTCTCGTTGTGTCTTGAGACTTCACCACAAATGCCTTCCTTATATTCACTGGTTCCTTGGGTTCTACCTTAGAATGCAAAATGCTGGCGAATTTGCCCATCGCCTGGTTGACACTGTCCTTCACCAGTCTAAGAATATCATCAAACCTTGGCTCGATACCCTCCTCCTCTATACGAGAGCTTATTTTTACCCACTTCCTTTGCAGCCGAGTAGGTAGGCGTCTTGCAATTACCTCTAGGACTTAGCTCGAGTTGAGGTCACTCATGCAATTCATAGAAATCAAGGTATTCTTATAAGTCATAAGATTATCTAAAAACTCAGTAAGTGCCTGGGAGTCATCTTGAAGTTGACTGCCGTTACTTTTGACAGCTTCGTATACGTTCCTTACAATCATTGAATGTCTTCCAAACCTTTGACGTAATATGCTCATAGCCTCAGCGCATCCCTCATTAGGGGGCATGGGCTTACAGCACTGTATAGCTCTTGCAGCATCTCCAGTGCAATATCTCATCAAATACATTAACTTCAATTCATCATTTAATAAAAAACCACTCAACATGATCTCAAACTCCCTTACAAATTGTAAATAATCAGCCGGGTTTCCATCAAAACACCGTGGTTCAAATTTAGGGAGTTTGATGTTCCTATCATCCCTGAACGGCGAAACAGTAACATCAACCATATCATGCTTAACATCAGACACATCGTTACAATTAACAGACAAGTCGCAATGACTTACTTTCCTGTTTGCATCCAAGACACTCTGTCCCTTCTTTGACCCAGGCATTGTTGAACTTGAACCAATTCCAAAAACGTTCCAGATATTGATTGTTCAAAGAGGACTTGACCGGCACCAGGAGAAATGAACGGCGACTATCCAAACTTTCGCCAACTGTTTGAATCCGCCAGATCTGTTTCTACAATCAGAAACTGTCAGTCACGTCTCGTAAACCGTTAATGCCCAGCTCTTGCTACGCTCGGGCTTACGCTGTTCCTCGAAGATTTCAGAAACGCTTAGTAATAACGGACCCAAAAACCAAAGCACCGATTGGCCTCTTTGGAATTCCTTATTGTAACACCAACATATAAAACATATTTCTACTAAGTTCTGTGAACAAATATTACAATAATAAATCACAAGATTACTTCTGATGGTTTACTGCTGACTTCTTTCTGAACAGCGACCGATGAGACGATGACTGTCGTATTGATGCCTCCGCGAAAATTGGGGAAGTTGATTTTGAGCAAACAACCAAGAATTGATCGTTCAATCTTCAACTCCATTGACACAGTCTCTAAACTCTCCTCTTCTAGACGAGAGCCGATCTTTATAAACTTTCTTTGCAGACGAATTGGTAATCTCTTGGCAACAGTCTCAGGCACGAAACTTGAATTAAATTCGTCTACGCAATTAAGAGACACAAGAGTATTTCTATATACCATGAAACTGTCCAAGAACTCTGCGAATTCCTCTGAATTATCTTTAAACTGTGATCCATTACCTTTCACGGTCTCAAAAATACTACGGGATATCATATATGGTTTTCCAAACCTTTGACGTAGTGTCCTCATAGCCTCTGTAAATCTTTCGTTCGGGGATATAAACTTGCAGCACTGTACGGCTTTTGCAGCAACATCGGTGCAATACTTCAACAAATACATTAACTTCATTTCGTCATTTAAAATAAAACCACTCAGCATGACCTCAAACTCCTTGATAAACTGTGGACAGTCGCCTGGGTTTCCATCAAAGTACTGAGCCTTAAAGCACTACTATCCCTAAACTGCGAAGCGTGAACATCAGGCTCATCATGCCGAGCATCATGCATATCATTGCAACTAACAGGCAACTCATAGTTGCTTACTTTTTTGCATGCTTCCACGCTGCCACGTCCCATCATTGGTCCAGGCATTATCCAACGTCATCAAAGGATCCAAATTGCGTTGACAATCCGTGTTCAAAGAGAAGCTGGCCACAGACCCGGTAGGTACACCTGGAAGAGTTCCAGACGAATAAAATCTGTCAAGGAACTCAACCCTAAGTTCCTATTGCTACGAAGGCGCTTAGAACCGACAAATAGTATGACTGATTCTCGACTCTAACTCCAAAACACCAGTGATTGCAAGGAAGTTGTATTATTTTGCAGTTAAAATTGAGAGTCAGTACATGGTCTGTAAACAAATGTTTTATGCAAAATTTTATTCGTTTTCGTTCGTCTTCTTCGAACCTGTAAACGATTGAAGGCTGGACTTATCCGGCATGTTGGTTAAACTTCGCTCAGTAAATTTTTTTGTCAATAATTTTCAATAAAATTTTCGCATATGTTTTCTGAATCGATAGGAATTCTCTTTTCCTGGCTAGTTATGTTGGCGTCAGCGTCATGTAATCTAACTGCGATACACTCTAAGGGGAGCCTGTAGACGGCCGTAGGTCATTTGATCAGCCGATGGATATTGGCGTTATTTATTGAAAAAACCTCAGAGTTAGGTCATTTTTCGTTGTTTTACACACTTTTTTACTTATATTCCTGCTAAAAGTTGATGAAATACGGTGTATTTAGCAGAAAGAGCATATGATGGTGTCCTTATCCGGACGTAGCTTGCAGGCAGTTTACAGTTTTTTGAAAAAACATACCTTTCCGTTCAGAAAATGTCGAAATACTTGTAGACATGTTATAACGACCTTTTGTGATTTTTATTTGTAGTTTAATGGATTACACATGGACATGATGAGGTGGGATAGCTCGTTTCGGTAATTATTTCATTTACTTGTTGTGTACTTTGCCTAAATGCTAACAAGGCTCCTCCACATGTATTTCTTTAAGAAAAACCTGCAGAAATACTTAAAAATTATATACGCATAGTATTTCCTTATTTTAATGGCATAAACTTGATGTTAGCAGGCAGATGCAATATCGACTTTGTATTATTGAAAAATGTTGACTGACGTAATTATGTACGATTCAACTAATTATTTCGTCATTTTAAACATATTTAACGGTTAGTTATTGTGTTTACACTGATAACAATGTCTACATCTGTATAATTCTTGTTGTTTTTTCAGATAATATCTACTTTCGGGAATTCCATGGATTTGGGTGATAAAGAAAAAGATATCTGCAGTGTTGTCGATTTTGTATTACATGTTAATTAATTAATAAATGTATTTCTCGTTATTCGTTTGTTTATTCTACTTGATAAGACCGAATATTAGCCCTGGCGTAATTTGTGAGGTAGAATATATGAGGCTATCTTTGAAATACTAAGTAGGAGCAGATATTCAGAAAAGCCTATTGGTAAAAGGTTATGTTGTAGTCAAATAAAGTAAATATGTCTAAATCGTAGAGGGGGTATTGCGATTATAAAGCGTTTCGAGTTATCTACCGTCTTAGCAGAATACATATACTGATTCGCGATTCGTAGTCACAAAGTGAAAATAAATCTACCTGAGATAATTTGCTTGTGATTTCTGTATTTCGCAGTGTACCATAAGGAGAGACTATACTTATGCTGTTAGATGTGTGACTCAGTGCAGCTACAGTTATCGTAATAATTAAAAACAGAATGCCTAGGGATCTTAGCCACGGGGCACGATACGTTGCTATCTGCACATATAATCACGTAAACAAAAGTTTTTCAGACGCCTCATTTAATCCTAACAGTTTACCCTTAACTCCTAACTTAGCACGTGTTACTTAGGTTACCGGAACACAATCGCATTACAATAGAAGGAATACAGATTATTTGAAAAATTGTTTATTAAACAAAAATCAGATTTCAAATGTACAGATAATTCAGATGAGTAGTCCTCTGTTACCGTCAGTAAGTTCCATCTGCGTACACGGCACATATATGTTTTTCCATAAGTCTGAAAAGGTTTAAGAAAGGCATAACTAACTTGGGTATATCATGTATGATCTGAATAAAAAAATTTTCCTGATAAGCATTTACAAGTAATCACTTTACAAACAATATATATAAGTAGCCAAATAGTTTTTACTAAACTTAAGGGACTTCGCAATTTATCGTTGGTCGATATCTAGTAGGTCCATCGAAGCATCATGAAATGATAAAATTATTTAACGACAAGTTATGCAGTAGTTTCCAAAGCTTGTACAAATATTTTAGCAAAAATGACAACCACTTTATGACAAATAATAGGTCTTGACAGCAATAATAATAACATTCATGTTCATAGTGACTATAAAAACAACAATAATAGGTATTATTATCGCAACGAATTCATCATTAACTTAGATAGACAACTAATAATAATACAATCATATCAAATAAATGTATCACTTAATCTTAAGAAGCATGTGTTTACTTACTTTCACTGTATTCTCTCAATACTGACGTGCTCAACCACCTCATTCCAGCTGAATTCAAGATTAATTCTGAAAGTGAGTGGAGATCCAGTTTATGTCAAATAAAAACATGTAACTTACATGTATTACACTGCTTACTGAGACATCTGATACCTGCTTTCCGATCTTCGTGACAAGAACACAGTTTATCTAGGTTTACCTACATATACAAAAGTATACGCATATGCTGTATCAACCATGCCGTTTTTATCATGATTAGCCAGACCACTGTGTATATTATACTTATTTAAGGATCTCTGAAAATAATGGTCGAGCGATAATTGAAGTTGCGTGAAGTTATTACCAGTTCAGAACATTGTTTGCATTCTTGACACTCCTGAGAAGTCCTCAGATCTTAATTTGGCATAAATTCGTTGAATTCAGCAAATAAATCCACTGCTATATCATTTCTCTCCTGAGCTGTAATAGATTGTGTTGCCAGTTATCTATCCAATTTGATAAAACGCTCCTGGAAATTCAGAACTTAACCAAGCAGCAAAATGATGTTTGAAATTACCTCAACTCGAATGACAAACTGGCCAATCACAAGCGAGCAAATCGCTTGTTTATCTCATTCGCGGTCACTCAAAATACGGCCATCGACAGGCTGTCCACTCCGAGCGTATGGGCTGTAACGATTAGTTTTTCATGCTGAATGAGTTAAAACATCGGTATAATGAAAAAGATGGGGTAGCTGGAGAGTAGTGTCTTCTACACAAATAGTTTACTTCTTGTAGAAGCTGCAGCTTTCGACATATTATCATTCAATGAAGACCACGTCTAAATATGGCTATTTTCGTGTGAAAAACAGTACTATTTGGCAAAAGAATGCTACTAATACATGGGAATCACCTACAAATACCAACAGAACCGCCTGTGGAAACAGAAATTATGATGTAGATGTGTCTTTCACCGTATGTGTGTTTGGATAGGAATAATGGTAAGTTGAAAGGTTATCTCTAAGTGGATTTAATATATATTTACACTGATTGGCGCAGTATAATATGGGCTACGTAATTTCAATGTATAAAAGATACCTTTATTAATATTGTGCCATTGTGTGCTTAGCTTCTGCTAGGTTAACCAGCGTAGGTGGTTCTCGTGATTGTTGCAAGTGCAGTGCATTTGAGAAGGCAATAACTCGTTTAATTCTCCTCACTGATTCACTTAGTGCAATTATTCAGTGTATAGTAATAGTATATACGTTCTTTGTCTTGAATACGAGAATTAAATCTAGTTAGCTCTATTATTATTAATCTATAGACGGTATACCGTCTGACACTGTAAACTTAATACTGCAATGTTTTTGATCACCAACAGTGGAAATGGATTTCTTCTGAAATTTCCATTTACCTGAAACAGTACAGACGCAGCATCACGGTTGAATGTCTAGGTTGCATTATATTTCACTGTTATCCTCATCAACACAACAGGTCTGCGTATCTTACAATATTTTAAGTGTTTCTCTATGTTGTTAACACTGTGCATAGTTGCTTAGAGTTGAGGCATGCTCAGCTTACATTTGATGACCACAGATTCCTGAATATAAGAATGTAATTTCTGTAGGAATCAGAAAACTATGCTCACTAGACATTGCTGAGATTGTGGATCACTTTCAAAGCTACACATTTGCAATACCTCATTTAACGTAGACGTATTCAGTATGAAATTGAAGAGAGAATGACGTCTCAACAGAATGGGTGTTTCAGATTTTATCTTGAAATTTGCGTGTAATCCTCTAATACTGGACAACTTATGAGGTCTATTTATGCATACGGCGTCAATATAAAGACCAGCTGTGGACTACAAATACTTTTAATTGTATGAGAACTTTACTTAGTATTAATATAATCGGTGCATAATAATATATAAAATTATCTTTCATAAATTCGTGTTTTGCTTCATATTTTAGGTATATGGACGTTGTGGAATGTGAAATCAGTGAAAATGTCAGTCTGTCAAACTAACGCTAAAACCCTTCATCAAATTTTCTTCCGTAAATTAAGAAAATCTTTAATATACTCATCGTTTGTCCTTCTTTTGAACTTCTTCAGCGCGTCGCTATACTATGAGCTTTTGTAATATGTGAATTCGGTTTAATGCACGCTAAGCCTAGTTAGTCCAATGGAGATTTACTATAGTATTATGAGACTGTTACTTTAATCATTCATAGGTTTTCGCGTCTGTTTCTATACAATAGCACATTGTAAAAACTAAGTAGGATTTAGCAAGTTGAATAATAATTCCGTAATGTTCGTTACGCTAAAGACGCCTTATTTAGTCAATTGCAAGTCTGTATACTGCTAAACGCCAAGTATGTAGCACAAGTAAATGATTTCTCTACTTCAGGAGGACATCTAACTGTATAAATCAGAACAACAGCATAAATCAGTATTAATATACTTCCTCTTTTCTTTTAAATAACTTATGTAATTTGGCATTTGGATTTCACTTCTTCAGTTACTATTCCCAACATTACCCTATATAAGAGTGAAAACCATAATTCGTTTCGCCCTAATTTTTACTTTATATTTTATTGTTATTCTATACTTCAGTTGTTGTTTACTACTATAAACTTAAACTAACCGTTAGTATGTAACGCTATAAAACTCAATGACTAGAAATTCCTAGTAATAAAAAAGGAGAATAAACACTGCGGTTATCGCATATTGTTTACTTAAATTATCATTATCTGCTGGCTGCTTCTGTTTTCTTCACTTCTCGAAGGTATTGCACTGAAGCACTGCTAATGAACAGTAATCCTGCTTTCTACATTTGTATTACTTGAGCGGTATCCAGAATATTGTTAGCACTTAGGATGAACAACGGAACAAATTCCATTCTGAATTCTGTTCAACATCGCAAAGTTAACTTTGCGACCAATTTGTCCCTTCTATCTGCTAATACCAATATAATGCTGTACTTACCATCTGATGTGGATTTTTATAAACTTTCGAACTCTTATTGATTGATAAAATGATAAAAATAACGGTCTGGATCCAGTGTGGCTTACTCCAGCACATGTACATCACAACTCTTCTTACATTCCATTAACGCAAAATTTCCTAATTCCCGCATGAATCTGACTCACTATGAGTGCATTAAATATTATAATTTAGAATTAAACCAAAACCTTATATTCTATTCTTGTAAAGTTTTCTATTCATTTTCCAAATTTTAGTTTCATAAAAGTGTTCAATTTCAGACTGCACTTGTCAAATATGATCATGCCTGTACAAACGGTATGTGAATCATGTAAATGCTTAATTTATGTGAAATATATATTATTATATTATTATTATTATTAGTAGGAAATTAGGGTTGATATCTACTTCATTAATCAGTTAATATGCAGTGGAATCCACAAATAGACTGTCTACTTGGCGACGAGCTAAGAAACAATTATTATTTGTTTCTGATATGCTGTTAAATCATGTGATGTTATCTAATATCCATCATTCCTATGATCAACAACTGCAGTGTTTGAATATCTACTTTGTTAAGTATGCCGATGATCTAACTATTTCAGCGTCTGTCAACTCCCAGCTAAACAGTACTAAAATGAAGAGCTTTCTATCAGGAATTAGCAAATGGTCTTCGTCTGACGGTCTTAGAGTAAAACCTTTCAAATGTCAGGCAGTCAATTTCAGCTTTAGATGAAAAAGGAACTTAAATGCAGCTGTTAATTCCCAATAACCCTTGTATAATTGATGAGTGACATAGAAATCAAGTCCGACGTTAAGTATCTTGGATTAATTATTTCTTCTGGCCAATGTTGGTCTTCCCATGTCTAAGATATTTGTCAATGTAGTTGAAGATTGAACGATCAATTCATGGTTGTTCGCTCAAAACCAACTTCCCTAATTTTTGCGGAGGCATCAATACACCAGTCATCGTCTCATCGGTCGCTGTTCAGAAAGAAGTCAGGAGACAACCGTCAGAAGTAATATTGTGATTTATTATTGTAATATTTGTCCATAGACCTTAGTTTTAAAGCTTAATTTTAAAGTTGTCTATATGTTGGTGTTACAATAAAGAATTCTCGAGTGGCCAATCGGTGTTCTGGTTTTTGGGTCCGTTATTACTAAGCGTTTCTGAGAAACTTCAAGGAACAGCGTGAGTCCCAGCGTAGCAAGAGCTGGGCATTGACGGTTTACGAGACGTGGCTGACACGATTTCTAAGGTAATATTTCGTCTGACTGTTCACATTGAGAAGTTGAGGCACTCAAGCATAACTTATCCCCCCCCCCTTACAGTTTGTCCGTCCGTGCATCTTACCTATACTTGACCTGTTTTTCTTGCTTTAATCATGATACAACCGTGTTTCGCAGAACTCAGCACACAGCGTATCAGCCCTAAATGTATACCACATGCGAGTATAATGCTTATGAGCTAGGTATGCAAATGAAAGTAAACGTTTGTACGGTGCATTCATTATTTATAAGACTAACTAGTATGTAAGAGCTACGATTTGACCAGTTATACAACGTTTAATATATTTGGACACAATTAACCTTCGCTGCTTACTTCTATGACGCATTACCTAAAGCTACGTAGTTACCTTAAAGTGGTTTCTGCTGAAGGTAATCACCCTTAGCTACTACCTTACCGGGCAACTTAACGTTATCTTTGAATTTCAAAGTAAAAGCGGACATCCTGGGAACCTTCTTCGTAAAAAATCGTCTCCTAGTCGAAAAAATGAATATATCCTAATCTTCACGAAAGCGTTTAGTGATATTCATCCTATCACCTAAAATGACTCACTATTTGCAGTCACTTAAAAAGTAAGAATAAATTTACCGAAGACGGCATGCCTATGACTTCTAGATATCATAATGTACCATCAGGGAAAACCTATATCCATAGGGTTATAACAGTTACAAGCGCTATATTAATCCGAAACACGACGATAACGATTCTTAATCACAGAAAATCCTACTTCGCTACCTAATCTTCTAATAGTATTAACAGATGTTTCACCAAGAAAAAGAAAACCAATGGTTTCAGGAAAATTTATTTAGTTTTCTTAAAGACCATGGGCATCCGTGTTTATAGCCACGGAGAAGTCACAAACATCCACAAAATGGGAATTTCATTATTTGAAATGAAACAAGCAATCTGTATTCAGCCAATATTTTCACCCCGAATAATAATCAGCTTCTCAGCTTGTTGTAGACCACAACCCGAATGTTATTCTCGCTAATTAAAGTCTTACCTTTAACTGGGATAGTTCGTACACTCACCAGATCATCATGTTATCCGCTTTTGAAGTGGTTTTGCAACACACTGAATGGCCGTTAACAATGGCTTTGCTACAGGCGGTCTTAGTTCATGTATTTGGATCTAGTACATTGGGCATTAATAAGGATAGGTAACACTTACCATTCAGGGGTTTCTCATTGCTTTCAAGTTTCCTTCAGTTCCAAAACTACATACAGGCACAACAGATTCATACTTCTCATGCGACTCAACCTTGTTTGACATAGATTCTTTAACTGATAATATACACTGATGGTATACTCAGCTTCTCGAAAAGCTTCAAAGCTTTTTCAACTTCAAACCGCGTTCTGGAATCTCCAGGTTTAATATGCTCTTCGTAAACCTTGCTGATATCAAACCTGATCGTATTCTCCTCACCAGATTGACTCGCAGATTGCTGTAAGCTGTAAACATGCATGTAAAAGGCATTGTTTTTTCCAGATTTCTACATACCAGTTAATCAGTTGAGCAAGAAACAATAACGGCAACCAGCAAATGGACTAAAAACAACGGCTTTTGTCAGCTTAACACGTTCACGTGCATATTTTCCTAAACTTCCACGCAGAGCTACTTCATTAGTAGCTGAAAAACAACTAAAACATTGCAACCAGGCGTGAAAACAACGTGTGAAACAATTGTAATGGAATGAATGCACTGCCCTGGTAGTAAAAACTTCCGAAACATACGAAATTAGTAATTTTCAAAGCAACGGAAACAAAAATGAGGTGAAACGCAACATTTGTGAACAATGCGCATCAAGATAAGTTGTGGATAAATGCAGGATAAACGGGAAAACCGATGTGTAAACGAACGGCTACGCAAAGGCAACCCAACATGGCCGACTAATATGGACGAAAATGACCTTTGAGCGTCTCACTCCATCAGTGACCTTGGGCATGCTGGATAATTTCAGCCCGATTGAAGGGTGAGGATATACGTGGGTTCGTGTTATATTTTCCGCGACTCAGTTTTTTTCGTCTTTCATTGGCTAGAATGGTGGCGGTCAATTGGAGTTTGAATTGTCCTTGGGTGCGTGCTGTCGGGTGCTGTCTTTGCGTGGTTGTATTTGCGTCGTTTGCCAGCATATGTGATTACTATAAACGTGTATTAGACTATTGTAACGCTTTGTTTTTCTTTGTTTGTTCATGTACTAGGCTTTATTTGTCGTACAATTCGTTGTATCCTCACACCCGATTGAACCATTCGCACCTTCGAGTTGCCCACCAACGGAGACCAAGGCCAATGAAGCAACGTTCAATGTTCACTTCCATTGACAACACCATTTGACTGTAAATGAAGAATAAGATCCGATGCCGTGCACAGCAAACTTATGTGGGATAACTGACTTCAAGCTTTATCTTTTCCCAAGTATTTGTGGTCCATCGGACGCAGTCTTGGGAATTTTGTTACACCTCTTAATGAGCTCTATTGAATGAACAGTCAACAGATTGTTTTTACAAACTAAAGTCCAAAGGTACAGCAGGCGTGTGAACTCACTATAAACCAGATTTATGAAATTTAAATAATATTTATCCATATCCGTACGATTGCTGTATTCCTACATAGACAGGAGTAAATATATATTATTATAGTTTCCTCCTCACTATCTAACCGTGCATCGGATCTCTTGACCTACTTAGTCCTTCATCATTTGTTGACCTCATTCACCTTAGGGTGGCAAAATGGATGGGGATTCATTCCAAATTGTTGGTGCGGGATTTAAATGATAAAATCACCATCCTGTAAGGATAAATATATTACAGTATTTGCGGTCTTCCTCTTTGATAAGGCACAATACTGACTAAATTTGTCCTCTTTCAAGTAGTCGTGGTGTCCCATGTATTTTCCTCAAACACGGAGTTTTGAGCATTCTTCTAATTCTAATAAAATCATTTGGTTTCTTTACTGAAAATCTTCATCATGCTCCACTCTGCCTAAAACGAATCTTATCATAAATACTAGTTTTCACTGTAAATAAGTGGTCTTTAAGTGTAGAGTACTTGAGATTGTGCAAGCAATTTAGGGGCCTCCATAAGTACAGTTTGAGCAACTTCTTATAAATTGGTGTTGGTATGTCAGACTTATCCTCGAAACTTCCCCGATAGATAGCAAAAATACCGGTGTTGTTCCCTGTTCTTGGATCTTTCATATTCTTAGCTTCCATAAGTAAAATCACATCTTCCCCAGGCATTAGCACTCAACAATAATATCAGGTGGCTTGTACATGACAGATAACTTCCTTAGGAGGATCCCCTGTTGTGACAAAACACTGTGATAGGCATATCTTCCCACCACCCTACCTAAAGTCCAAGGGATTATCTCATTTGACTCCTGTCGTTACCTAAAGGTGGAGCATTCTATCCTTTACTCCAGTGTTTCCTAGAAGTTCGAATGCATGTTTAACAAATGAACGACATTAAGAACATAGTGACTCATCATATCATAGCCACATGTCAGACGTCGTCTTGGCGGCTAGGCGTTACGGTCAGATACATATTCTGCCCTGCTGAGGCTTGTTCCACCAGCTTCTTGCAGAATTGTTCCAATGTTATCAGCCATTATCGTGTGACAGTGATCTATTTCGCACTCATAGGGCAGAGCACTGTGTCACTGTTTACCAAAATAAAATAGCTCAAAACTTATTTACCTGTTTTCTCAACTTCTTTGTGCCATCACAATTTACCAACGTAACTGGTTCATTCTGAAACTATGCCTAGTCCTCTAGTTACTAATAGTAATGTCAATCACGTCTCATAAACCGTTAATGCCCAGCTCTCGCTACGCTCGGGCCCACGCTGTTCCTCGAAGATTTCAGAAACGCTTAGTTATAACGGACGAAAAAACCAAAACACCGATCTGCCGCTTGATATTTCTTTATTGTTACACCAACATATAAAAAGAATAAGCGAACTAAGGTCTGAAAACAAATATTACAATAATAAATCATTGTATTACTTCTGACGATGTTTCACTCTTCTTTCTGAACAGCGACCGATGAGACGATGACTGTCGTATTGATGCCTCCGCGAAAATTGGGGAAGTTGATTTTGAGCAAACAACCAAGAATTGATCGTTCAATCTTCAACTCCATTGACACTCCCCGGCAAAAAGGGATCCAACCCTTTTTTCCTTCACGACCAATACACGTTGACTTGGATGCCATTGCGAGAACCTGGGTCACACGGACAGAGCTGAAATGGAAAACAAACAGAAAAGCCAACACACCACAAGCATACCCACAGCACAATCTCACACATCGCTGACGACCTGCGCCTCCAGACAGAGACCTCCTCTTGACATCTTGCAACACAATCGCCACTTGCTAGAATGACTCTTGCAGAATGCAACGTGACCATAGCACGAACTCATGATACTCTACGCACATCGTCTTATCTACTCACTACCAATTACCACTGAAATCGCTTGTCACTCATTCTGCCTCAGTTCTAGTAGCGGTGACGCATGCGAGCCTCAGTCGTTTACACTCTTTCTCCCCGGCGTGTCGGACCGCAGCTAACAATTATCTCCGTGTGCATTTCATTCTCAGCAATAGCCTAGCCTCCCCGGCGTATACGACCCATCTGCTGTCCTTAACATCAATCAATTCATTCATGGATGTAGAAGACTCGAAACAACTTCAGAAGTAATCACGACGAAAATTTTAACAAAATTACGCAATAACAACAAGATACGAAAACAACGAGTAAACACAATGAATCCAAAAACACCAATTGATATGACACACCACACGTATATACAAATAGTACAAACAACCTCGCCGATCATGTCTTGATGGAATTCCTTTGAAGAATTGCAGGACTTACACCAGTACGCCTACAACCCTTCTCAGGTTGACGATTGTAATTTGTGGAATGTCCGGACACAAACAAGATTAACCAACAATTACATCAATTGGAACTCACACAATTATTTAACACAAACATATGTACAATCAACACATCAAATGTTGTGGATTCAGGCATGACAAACTACCCTTGAAGAACTGTAGGACTTACAGCAGTACGCCTACATTCCTTCTCAGGTTGATGATCCAAGTGGAAGTCGTCCGGACACAAACAGAATTACCAACAGCTAGATGACAGATGATATCAATTCAGTATATACAATATGAACATATGTACAAAATCACACACCAAGCACATTGGACTGCTCATTGATGCGCTACCCTTTGAAGAATTGTAGGACTTACAGCAGTACGCCTACAACCCTTCTCAGGTTGACGCCCTAGGTTGGAAAATCGTCGCAGAGTTCATTTGCTAACTTCCTTCTATCAGCTATATCCTCAAATCTGAACGGCAACACGCCCATGTCATTGTATCGTAGAATATAGATGACGAACAAACACACGACATATCTCATCAACCAAGTGTAGAAACAGAGTAATTTACACCAAAGATAATAACATTCAAATAGTAACTTGAAACTAGAAATGCCTTTATTCATGCAAGTCAATTTAACAATTACTCTCTCGTTTACACTTGGCTTATTCTCACTAAACTGAGCAATATCTTTCGTCCTTTCAAACGCACCAATACTACCATAGTCATTGCACAAGATACTTGAGTTGATGGGCATCTGTTTCATTGTGGATGAAAACACCAACGATGACTGAGTGACACAAGGTGATGAACTTAGTGGTGGATCAGAAGCTGTTCTTTTTCGGCTTTCAGATAGTTGTCCAACTGCAAGATTACCACCACTGCTGTCTTTCACTACTAGTTCGGGTTTAGCACTATCATCTGATGATAGGTGGGCTACACGCTGATCAATTACACTGACTGTCTCACAAGTATGCACACCTTCTGGAACTGCATCTGCGTTCAATTCTACTTCACGTTGTAGTTGTACAGAACCTTTATTTAACTTAGCAGTAGTAGGCATATCCCTCATCTCATAATGATCAACCAAAGACAACTGTGAAGTATCATGATCATTATCACGAATATTCACTTTACCGTCAACTTCATCATTTTCAAACTCTTTAATAACAGAAGTAGACAATTTTGGTTCCTCCTCACAAATCATTAAAGGTTTTATATCTTCACTCTGACTAGTTATACTTTGTAAACTTGTGGAGTCAGAACTCCACTCTGAAGCAGTAACTCTATTCTGTGACACTCTATTCAACAACGGCTTACCAGTTGCAACTACAGACTTCTTCACAACACCGTTATCGTCACACAATTCGGAGTCAGACCTGGAGTTTACATTTAGCTTATCACTGAACTTGCTCACCGGTTCACAGTTCACTTCTGTATGCACCTCTTGCACACGTGTAAAACAAAACCGTGTTTGTCTTGCATCTTGTAACTTATCTGTTGAGGATGTACTACGAAACCTGTTACACTCACTAGGTCTATATGCATTACTAGACATCATGGAGTCTTCTCGATATCCACCTCTCTGAGGCCTACTCGTCATCAATGATTGCATTTTGATCTCAGACTGCTCTATTCTAGGGGTGAGATCTAATAGACTGGCGAACTTGCTCATAGATTGATTGACACTAGTATTTACCAGTTTCAGGATATCATCAAACTTTGGCTCGATACCCTCATCCTCCATACGGGAGCTCATCTTCACCCACTTCCTTTGCAGTCGAGTAGGTAGACGTCTTGCTATTACTTCTAGTATAAAACTCGAGTTGAGGTCACTCATGCGATTCATCGAAATCATTCCATTCTTGTAAATTAGCAAATTATCTAAAAACTCAGTGAGTGCCTGGGAGTCATCCTGTAATTGACCACCATTACCCTTAACAGCCTCGAATAATTTCCCTGCAATCATCGAAGGTCTTCCAAACCTTTGACGTAATATGCTCATAGCCTCGTAGTAGCCCTCTTTTGGCTTCATAAACTTACAGCACTGTATAGCTCTTGCAGCATCTCCAGTGCAATATCTCATCAAATACATTAACTTCAATTCATCATTTAATAAAAAACCACTCAACATGATCTCAAACTCCTTTACAAATTGTAAATAATCAGCCGGGTTTCCATCAAAACACCGTGGTTCAAATTTAGGGAGTTTGATGTTCCTATTATCCCTGAACGGCGAAACAGTAACATCAACCATGTCATGCTTAACATCAGACACATCGTTACAATTAACAGACAAGTCACCATGACTTACTTTCCTGTTTGCATCCAAGACACTCTGTCCCTTCTTTGACCCAGGCATTGTTGAACTTGACCCAATTCCAAAAACGTTCCAGATATTGCTTGTTCAAAGAGGACTTGACCGGCACCAGGAGAAATGAACGGCGACTATCCAAACTTTCACCAACTGTTTGAATCCGCCAGATCTGTTTCTACCGTCAGAAACTGTCAGTCACGTCTCATAAACCGTTAATGCCCAGCTCTTGCTACGCTCGGGCCCACGCTGTTCCTCGAAGATTTCAGAAACGCTTAGTAATAACGGACCCAAAAACCAAAGCACCGATTGGCCTCTTTGGAATTCCTTATTGTAACACCAACATATAAAACATATTTCTACTAAGTTCTGTGAACAAATATTACAATAATAAATCACAAGATTACTTCTGATGGTTTACTCTTCTTTCTGAACAGCGACCGATGAGACGATGACTGTCGTATTGATGCCTCCGCGAAAATTGGGGAAGTTGATTTTGAGCAAACAACCAAGAATTGATCGTTCAATCTTCAACTCCATTGACAAGTAATGTAAGAGCCTCATAAATTATAGGTCTGTTTAGTGTAGGAGCTTGGAGACTACACCTGTTGTTTATTTGCCTCTATTTATATTTTCGGATAAAAAAGCAGTGGTCATGGGAAAAGCCCTCAAACAAATGAGAATCGTCCGTATAATGTTTACCTGAATAGCCTGACGTACTTGCCACATATAACACAGCCTTCATTTGTTATGCCAGCTTTCAGAAAATATAAACAATAATGATGCCTAGGACCATATCATGTAAATCTCCTTAACCTATGAAAAGTGAGCTTATTAACATTACTCCATTACCTGTTCGTATATGTATCCATTGTAGGTGAATAATTGTAATTATGCTTATTCCATATGTATATAATTTATCATATTGATGATGCCCACAAACTGGCATTGTTCATGTACACAAAATGAGGATATGTAGTATTATTATTCGCGAAATTTTCATAGTCAGACTAAAGAGAGAATGGGAAGGTCGGATTATGCGGAAATTTTTTGGCAGCCATCGGGGATAAAATAATAAAATCCCGTAGGGTTATATCGCAGAAGGGCGTTTCCGTGTAGATCGTTTACTGTTTGGTTTCTCACTAGATTACCTGACCCCATGGGAGCTACAATACAGGACAGCACTGGGTCGCAGACTCACATCTCTGAGGATTTTCACAGGACACTGAATCAGGCTGTATAGCTGGTCTCAGGATTTCGCCCAGCTGTTGTATGATACTGGCAAGCTGCAAGCACGTGATCCATTCATTCGGAATCAATTTCATGCCTCGCATTTGGCGATACCTCTACCAGTCTATAAGATTTGGATTTCTAAGAATTCGCATTTAACATTCAGGAAGTGAAAGATTTTGTCTTCTTGGTTTCAACAACTGCCAACAGTCTAAAGAAAGCTGAAACATTGTGCTAAACAAGATTCATGCAGACTTTTGGAATGGCTGCCACATCTTAGAAGTCCCCTAAACGGATTTTGATCAGCGTTTGGAATAATTTTGAGTGATATGGCCTGTGACATGTCAAAGTGAACAGTAAAGCGGCTGGTAGCCACATTTTGCCCAAGTCCTGCAGATCAGGGGGTCTCAAAAGGTACCGGGTGCGTCTTGGTATCCTCTTGAAAACCACGGGATCTCCTTCGATATTTCGTTTCCAGGTTGCAGTTGGGATAGCATGGCCGAATGTGGTGTCAGTTTCCAGTAAAAAATGGGTGGCCATTTTGGGGGTGGTATCTTTGATTGTTAGCGGAGAATGAGACGGTTTATTTACCCATGAGCTGTTTAATAATGACATATCACTCAAGTTCCAAAATGAGTGCTTGCAGGTCGGCTATCAATCAAGCATAATTCTTTAAATGGTTTTTGGAATATTTTGTTGGTCAGTGTTGGTAAGGTGTTCTAGCAGACTGCCGTAGTGTTACAAGCATTGGCTGAAGCTGTTGAGATGAGAGTGATTCCCTGAAGTACTCCACACTTCACCTCCGTCGTTTCATGACTTCAGCCATCCAAGAGGGCACATGCACTTCTGGACTATTCCCTAACCTAAAACTGAGGAGGAGCCTCTAGCAGATAAAGTATATTCTTTGTTACAGAAGCTACTCTGTGTGCACACTCGGGTGTATACTGTCCGACTCTCAAAGTACTTGTTCTGCTTAGACCAAAAACAAGCCCAAAACCACTTGTATCGGGATCAATAACGACAGGCGAAGATGACTGCTTAACTATCTGGGGATTTTGTACAAGTGTACTACACCGGCGTGTCAAGTGAGAAGCTTACCGGGCTACGTACCTTCAGCTTAACAAGTCGGCTTAAGCAGTGAAGGTTACCGTCCTATTCTGAGTGAAGAATTCAGCAGACCAGTTACTCTGGAAAACTCATTTATCTCTACAAGCTCATCGAAACCCCAGAGTTTTTTTCTCTTCACGCTTAATGCTTTAAGCATCTCCAAAGAAATGCCTTCCTCTGAGATGGACATGTGTAACACAGTGAGCAACAGTCACGCCAGGAAGAAAAGCGGAACGATAGCTCATTAAGAGCATGTATTTGGTAAATTGACAGAAATAAGAGAGTGCAGATCAAGCCCTCACAAACAAATAGTCTAATTGTCATCATTGATATTGAGTCCTGATGGACGTTGAGCCTGTTGCTCCACGGAATAGACTCCTGAGTGTTTCCTGAGAGGAAGAGAAGAAAATGGTGTTAAGTGATTTATCTATAACAGCTTTTACTTTGTTACACATGTATGCGGTGATGCAACTGTTTGATTCCCGGGGCAGAGCGAAAGCTAAATTGAGTGAACTCATCGAAACGAAATATGATTAAGGACGTCAATTATCAGCGAGACGTATCAATATGCTAATGAAAGTACATATTCTCTGACTCCTAATCTCCATGTCCTATATGAGAAGAGAACTGTTAGAATCCAAACTGGAGTAATAAATCAACCGTCCTAAGTACGAGACATATTTCAGGACCAGAAACGTAGGGTAGTGATGTTTGCTTAGCTAACTACAGTTTGATCGCGAGCAACCGACCGTAACACAACAGAGTATCAGATGGCGTGGGTGTTTGACGGCGTACCTTCAGCTTGGTCAATCAACTTAGACTATCAAGGTCAGAACCCAGTGTTTAATTATAGAGTTGGTAGGCAAATAATTTTGGGGAGTCATTCACCGTCTCAACCTTGTCCACGGAGAAATGGCGCATAGGCCTTCCACAACGGTTTTGCTGAACAGTCAATTATTCCTAGATTTTTGGAACATCCCTATATTAGGTATTTCAGAAATAAACCAAAATGTGGATACGTGCCACATAGCAAGAATACAACTAATGCAGAATAACCTTTCAACAAGAAGTAACTTCTAGAGTCCATAACCACAAAAATTTGACTGAAATAATTCAAATGAAAGATTAGCGCCCAATGGGCTTATTGTTTTAAGGGATTATTTACCTCTGCAAATACAGTACAAATAGAAATCAAACATTTGAGTAAAAGACTTTTAGAGGATGCATGGAATGTGCTGACGTCTACGTAGAGTGAGACGTATAGTGACACAGGTCCTTATGCCCACAACTCATACAGGATGGATTCTGCGTAGACAAAAGCCAAGTCAAAACACCAAATTGATCGTTCAAAATATGAAGTATATTTCGGGACTAAATCGGAGTGTGAGGATGATTGCTTAACTAGCTTAACAGTTGACACCACTGTGCTATCTATTCTGGCGGTAAGTAATTCCTCAAAATTATTGGCTTGTAGCATTCATCACTCAACATGGGATCCTGACCCTCACTTTTAAAGTTGACTCGTCTAGTTGAGGGCTGGTGATCAAGCATCCACATCATTCGGTACGCCGTTGTGTTACGTTCGCTTGTTCGCGGTCCGTAGCTAATTAAGCAGTCTTCCTCGCACACTGATTTAGTCCCAAAATATACTTCATATTTTGAACAATCATTTCGGTTTAATTGAATTTTAGATTTTCCCGTCGATTGATTGGACCGAAGTGCTCGGTCTCAGGCCGACATGTTGGCTTCTTGTGCAGATGCTTCGACGATGTCTGGGCATGTAATTATAATTGAATTAGTGGATTATTATTATTATTATTGGTAACAGCTTGATTCCACACTGTATTTTTGGTACAAGTATGGAATTTTCAGCGTGGATATCGGTAGCCCAAATTTCGCAGGCCGACCATAGATATCTGGTGTGCGCCGGTGTGGGCTCGAACCCCGGACCATCTGCATGGTCGTTGAGAGTCCTAACCATTGTGCCACCGACGATGGTGAGTGACAGTGGAATCCAGGATGCGCATTTCTTCCTATTTGGGACTCGTCATCTGGAGTTGGCTCTCGTGGCCCCGGTGGTCTAGTGGATAACGCTTTGGCGTTTGAAACTATGGGCACTGGGTTCGAACCCCGGCGGGAACGTCATCACTCACTGAGGAATGCAGGTATATATATGTATGTATCACGGTTTATTACACTTCAGTTCTCCATGAGCTCTTCGAAATATGATCTCGTTACCGATCAATCCTTTCAAGTTTTGATTTGTGTCTTTTCATACAACGCTATTTGATACTATTTTGCATACAGCGTTCTCACACCCTACAACGTGAAAACGTAGATGTACTATGATATTTTAATCGGAGTCATGCTTCTCTTCTCTTATGATTTAGCCTCTGTTGCAATTCCGAATGGTTATTGCTCCGAAAGCTGGCAAAAAATCTGATTTTTCGATACATCTTTAAGTCTTTTACTTATTTTTATGTTTATTTTTATCCTGGCTATCTTACCCAGTCTTCAAATCGTTAGAAAATGTTTTGAACAGTGAAACTGGCACCAGAACAGCCATTTTATACCACAAACACTGGTTTTTATAAGAATATATCATGTTGACCATTTACTATGCATAATTTAGACACTAGATATGTGATAACCTTATTTTAGCACAAATGGAGAGATTACTTAAGCCAATAGAACACTACTTATTAAATAGCAAAACTTGAAGTATATTGTTCACACTTTGAGCTAGAATTGTTGTGTTAAGGAGATATGATATAATAGGCTGAAGGCTGATACAAAACCACAAACCTGTTTGGTAACCGAATGCAAACTGAATGATACTTTTCAGAGTATGTTACAAGACCAACAGAATAGTTAAAGTAATAAATTTCTTTTCTTTGCATTAGTTTTTCAGGATATCACAAAAAGATTTAATGCAAATACCAACGTACTAGATAAAATTTAGCCGTTGTCGGCCAGTCTTCGGGAGAAATTTCTCCATGTCTTCGATAGTACGACTCTTACGACTATACTCATTATTTTTGTGTAACTCACTGGCTTACTGGTATACGTTATACTACACTTAGTTGCTTTTATATTCCATGCCTGAATATAAACTTTGTAACTTTTCGAGATTTTAATTTGTATTTAGAACTAATCCCGTCTTTGTTCGCTTCAGATTGACTTCTAAATAAAAAGTTAGATTGACATTAAGGCATACTAAATACTATTCTATCTAATATCAAAAATGTCTTAATCAGACAGCTGTCAGAAACTGTAAAACAGTTGATAAAATTACCATAATAAAGTTTGAAGGTATCTAGTAACATTAATAAGCACTAATGTAGAGTGTGTCTGCAACATAAATGTCGAAAGGTGTAAAAACAACATGGAAAATAAATGGAAATAGAATAATTTGATTATTCTGGTAAAATGCATGAGATAAAAACAGAAACTAAAGGCTAATGTAAAACTAATAAAAATAACACTGAAAGTTGAAATGCAGGTTAACTGACACTAAGTTTATAGTCAGTAATAAAAAATAAATCGAAGCCACATCTATGAAAGGTACATTCAATAGGACGAGCACTAGACCATAAATTGATAGAATTTAGAAAGGTTGAATTATTCGATTCTGGCCAACTGTCTAAGATGATAATATGCACACTTCAGGGATTATTGTTTCTGGATCCAACCATGAAACAGATTGAGAATGCACTTTGCTAAGAAGTCCCAAATGACAGTGAAGTAAATGTCCGCCACTTCTTTATCTTAAGGATCCTTCGTCTGGTGCTAACTTACGATAATAACTATTTCCGAGACGAAATAGGAAATTTTGATTTAATGCAAAATTTCCACTGTCTTGACATTCACTTATGGAAAATAAAGTAAAAGGAATAAAACTACATTAAGTGTATTCAGAACAAAATACATTTGTGGTGTATTGCTCTTTTTGTAAATGATATCTTTTTGTAAAGGAAATAACTTTGTAGAAGTTATTTGGCGTATTACGGTATATTATAATATTTTTAAAATTTCATCTGATTTTCTAGTATCATATAAGGAAATTGGTTTTGTTTAGCGAAATACTAATAGAAGCTAAGAGGAATATTTCTGATTGAGTGCTGTTGTAATCTAAGTCTTCATTTCGCTTAAAACCATCGTTCACTTCAGTTGATGTCGGTCAATTTCTTTTCCCTCATAACTCATTTGGCTTTTAGCTTCTAAGGCTAATATAATGTTGGTTTTTTGAATTTCAATGAAAGTAGACATAGCTACACTTACTTAAGCTCTTATGCTGCATCATCCGTAGTATAACAAAAGACACTTCAATTATTTGTATGGGTGTCAGAGGTTACAACTGCTTTATTGAATTCAGTTTATTAAATGGAATGTTGTGATAAGGCTATATGTTGGTAGATGGAGTGTTATGCAGTCATAAAATATTTCGACAAGTTTATCGATTCCTCCGCTAGATAACAGAACTTAATGACGTATATGGAACTGTAGGGTAGCATTTTCTTTACACTTAAAGCCATGCTACACTAAGTTGCTTTTATCTTTCATGCAAAAAAAAAACCTTTATAAATTTTCGAGATTTTAATGTATATTTAGTACTAATCCCGTCTTTGTTCGCTTCAAATCTTATGTTTAGATGTATCAAAACGCCTAGGTCGGCCACTTCGAGTTATGTACTTGACTTCACAATCGTAATGTGCTATCTGATAAATTGAGGCATTTTAGCTAATTGTAAAATATAAGATTCTTAGGTCTGTATACTTCATTCATTGAACAAACTAGTGAGTTAAAATGCCACCCTGATCTCATATTTGTTAGGAATCCCACCTAGACTTTATGAACTCTGTTGATTATGTGGAAGCACTTTGGAAACTTTGGAATTTCCTTATCATAAATATTTCGGGTCATATAAACTTTTAATAAATTCTGGATAATATGTATATATTTGGTAACAGCTCTGGCCTGAACTATGAGGCACCTCAGATTGAACATATTCTGATAATGCATGTTTAAGCGTATTTGTAAAGTCAACTATTTATCTGTCTAATAAGATTACCTTACACACTTATGAGAGTGTTGCAACAGGTGGGCTAAACAATCACCACACTATGAGGTAATACTGGAGAATAATTCCCAAGTTAAATATGGTTACCGGGAGAAAAAACAGCATCATGTGCCTGTATCCCAGTGACTAATGCAGATGGAAACATTCATTTCCATTTCATTCATGATTTTCACCTCTTGTACAACAGTTATAGGCACTTCCAACTGATAGATCCCAGACGACATTAGTCTGAAAATAATGACAACACTAAGATATCAGTTTAAGTCCTCAGTTATCACAGACTGATCAGTTCGTTTTGGTGAAAAACAACAGTGGAAAACTACAGATAATACACGTACAACTCATCCAGGTTATTTGAAAAAACGCGCTCGTGAACACTACCCAGACTGGTTAGTAAAAGGAAACCAAAAGCGTGTATACAGTTCAGTGACAGAACATCTGGTCAATTCAGGATATTCAGCACCTTTCGAAAAATCCTTCAAAATAGTATACAAGATTCAATCAAACCTATCAAAGGGAGTCAAATCAAGACATCTGGGCATAGCCGAAGCGCTAGCTATACAAAAGCTCAAACCCACCCTTTGTATCCAAAAGAAATACGTCCAACCCCTGTCCCTGCTATGGCCATCATAACACAGGTAATTTTTTTAGTAATGACCATCCCATCGCCTTTCTTACCTAAACTTCCTGTTTATTCTTGTTATTTTAAGTTTTTCTTAATCCCTATTTACACTACCATATTTTCATATCCGAACTTCGTGTTTATTTTGTCATTTTACTATTTCCACACATTTAATCCCTGATTGCATAAACAATTATTCATCACATTAGTTCTTATCCAAACATCCTGTCTATTTTGTTATTTCTACATTTCTAACCCCTAATTGCACAATGTCAATCTTCTTAGCTATCATGATGATACTTTGTTTGTTTTATCCATCCCCCTGTTTATTATGGCATTCTAATTCCTAATTTTAATTTTTACTAATTTGACCCTTGACCGGATATTATTCTGGAACTTTCCTATCCATTTGATATAAATACACGAATGTACAGCCAAGATGATGACTTCGTCGAAAAGAAAATTTTCTTCGCTGCAATTGTCTTCTTAATAACTCCTATGACCCAATGTGTATATTCCGGTATTTGAAAAAAATTACTTCACTGTGCAGTTATATGAAAAGGTATTCAAATAATTTATGTAATTACCTTACTACATTTCCTAAAAATAATGTATCAAATGGTATCAGACGAACAAACTTCGGATATATAGTTGAAGGTGCCTAGTTTTTGACTTATACTAATTTATACTCATCGAGTCCATTCAGAAACGTTTATCTCCATTGTCGATATTATGCTGTGCTATATTTGGATATTTTAACCTTAGGTTTTACAATTTATTATAAAACTAATCATGCTGTTATCTAATCGCTATGAGACAATAGTTATTTTCGCTTCTACTCCTACAGGTATACATATTCTACTTATATATTCTCAACGATTGGCTACCTGGATTATGAAGACACTTGGATGAATTAATCCTTGTAGTTACTATCATAATTACCTCAATTGTTTGCCACTTATTCTTAATCCTGAGTTTTAATTCTACCAACCACATTGATTTCAAATGTCTGCGATTAATATTTTGTTGCGTAATTGTAAAGCCTTTTGAGAAAATAAATATTTGTCTAAATTATGTTCTATAATAATCATAATGGGTATATTTAAAGTACTGAGAATGGATATAGTTAAGAATTTTATTGATTCCATCCTTACTGAAACAAGCTGATGAATTTTCTCGAGTCTGTAGACGAATCTGCCTAGTTGTACATCCTACACAATTTGTACCATATGGAAGAGTTGAGGCGGTATATGCATGAGGATATCACAGCGACGCCAGCATAGCCTTCAGGGTAGCATATTATATTGCGAAGTCACTGTCAAGCACAGTTCGCCTAAGTCTCTTAAGTATAGCTGAATCTCTTTCAATAATAAGATCAACTAAACCTGTGCTTTGTAGTCAAAAAGAACACATTCAGGCTCTGTTCCTACAGTGATCAAACTTGGATTAAAATTTCACCTTCTCTCTCAGAAGTCCTCCCCCCTTATCCCCTTTTTTCTTTTGCTTGTTTATTATAATTTATTATCCTGATAATTATGATTTATACCTTTCATTATAGCATTATTTCAGTACTGTTGAATTTTCCTCTTATACTATTTGGGCTTACTGTTAGTGATATTAACTGTTTTCAAGTGTTTATTTGTTCCCATAGATGAAATTAGAAGGAGGTATATAAGCAAACAAGGTTGTTTTCAGTAAGATCGTCTTCAGGCTTTACTTTAATCTACACAACTTTATATATTAAACATTTAACCAATGAAGATGAGTTTGTGGATCAAAACATAATAAGTGTTAAGTGTTTTGAGCGTCAGTAGTAACGATGATTATAAGATGGCTAAAACAATCATAATAAGGTGGTGTTAACAAAAGTACAGGAGTTTATTTAGGTGGCGATAGGAATAACGAAGGTAATATGTATATGTAGACAATTCACATTATTATACATTTACTTTTCAAATTTAAAAGAAATTCATCATAAAAGAAATTTACAATTGGTGAACTTCCTGAGGATTTACTATCACGTTTCCTCAACTATGTCGACTGAGTTAGCCAAAGCAGAACAGTGAAAAGGAGAATGAAACCTATCAAATCTTTAGAAAGCCAAAATCCTGAAAAGAATCTCCCTCTAGACCCATGTCAATATGTCCATAATTTTTCCAGTGTTACACTGGATAAATTCCAATTAGAAGCATTATCAAGGATTTAAGATTAACCAACTCGATACTAATATCCAGTTTGAGAAATTCCTTCTAAGAAACATAAGACTTGATCACATCGTCACATGATAAACTCGTTAGGCTCAAAACTACACTAGTCGATAGTTGTCAGCAGTATAAAACACTGGTCATTCTAACAAAAGTTCGCTAACTAGACAACATAGCGAAGCCATGAAAAACTTCAGGAACAATGAAAGCATTATAATCAGTAGGCCTGATAAAGGAGTCGGAATAGTACTGATGAATAAGTGTGATTACATTGACAAACTGGATTCGCTTCTAACCGATGAGACGAAATTTCAACAGGTCTAGATGGAAAAGCTGATATGCAGCTAACAAATACGCTTAAAGAGCTGAGCGAAAATGGATTAATATCAGAGGCAGCCTACAACCGTTTTAAACTTGCTGAAAATAATACTTCACGATAGTATAGTTTGCCCAAATTATACACACTAGGACTTCCTTTTCATCCAGTCTTAGATATGCCTAATTTCACCTAACACGGAGTGGTGAATTGGCTAGTTGAAATCCTTCTGTGGTGAGAGCAGGTTGCTAGCCAATTCGGTGGACATTAATTTACGTCAGTGTTTATGTCGCAAACATTGGTCGTGAGAAAATATGAACAAGACTGATTCAACAACCAATCACAGCAGACTTTGTGTAGGCAATACAGTTAACATATAAATGATCTGACATTCAAGAAACAGTCACAAAGAGATGCAAAGTTAACTTTCTGTGAGAAACAACCATCAGAAGTTTGTGTTTGTTTGCTCGTATAAGCTATAAATAATGTACATGAAAATATATAAATACGTGTTGATTTCCTTAATAAACGATCTGCTGCCTGGCCCTTGTCTTCTCTTGTTACTTTCCTACCACCACACAATAAAGTGGTAAATCACACAGTTAAAAGCGTCTTTCAATTCATTTCTCACTAACACGATGTTAGCGTAAATGGAAAGCGAATGTTGTCCTTAGATGTCGCATCACTGTTCACCAATGTACCACTTATAGAGACTGTAGAATTAATACACCAACAAATACTAAGAAAGAAGTTCAATATCAGAATTCCAATTATTAGTCTCAAATAACCACCTCTGAAACGCGCTATGGGTGTACACTTCACATTCAATAACCTTTACTACAGCCAAATCGATGGTACCGCCATGGGTTCTCCATCGGATCTAATTTTGGCAGATTTATTTCCTGCTAAGCTTGGAAATTGTCGGCTGAAACTGGTAATCAATAAAACAGATTCTTATTTTCGTTATGTTGATGATAAGTTTATTATTCTTGATGCCAAAGCCCACAGAGGTAATATGTTAACACAACTTAATGACACTTATGCATCGCTCATCTCCATTTGTGAAGAAGGACATGATGGTAGACTACACTTCATTGATGTTCACTTGAGCAGAAGCGATGATGGTTTACTCAAGAGAGATGTCAATGGAAAACCTACATCTATTGGACAGTATACACACTTCAGTTTTGTGCAAATCTGACACAAAATCAATTTGGTCATATGTCTTACGAATAGAGCAGGAAGGATCTGTACAGGTGACTCACTAGAAAATGAATTAGGATACATCCAAAATACGTTGGGTTTTCTTAGTAGATTTGTAAGAAACATGAATACCGTGCATAATAACGGTTAAAAAGAAACAATTGTTACCAAAACTGCTATTCACTGGGGACATGGCTAGTGAAGTCCTACATCTAAGATTATCTAGAGTTACAAAACAGACTTGTACTACGGCCATCCTTTTATTCGTTACTTCCCACCTGACCAGTTATGATTGATCAAGCGGAAGATAAGCTGCCTAGCTGTAGCACTTCTATATGCGTTTATAAATTTATCTGTTCTTGAGGAGAAAGGTACACAGAGCGAACAGCTAGATAGCTCAACAAACGTATTACTGAGCATCATCCTTCGTGGTTCAGAAAAGGTCAAATAAAATCTATGAGAAGTTCTACTCTGTTTCATTTGATTTATAACAGTCTCCAATTGAACAGAAGAAGTGTCTTCAAGCTTATCTGTCTCATTCCATCGGCCTTTTTGAAAGAAATTCGAATCCGCCTGTTGCACACAGTCAAAGCTATGGAAATCCAAGAGAACCATCCTAGTCCTTTTTCCCTCCCTTGGCCTAGGTAAATTCTAATTAAAAACTACCCACCCTTTCTTATTCTCCATTTCTTTTGTACTTTTATGATATTTATTTAGACTATGATCATGTGTCCACTTCACCTTTAGGATTACATAACTCTCAAGATTTGACCTGATTTATTTATTGAATTGTCTACAAATTCACACTACCTTCGTTATTCCTATCGCCACCTATGTAAACTCCCTGTACTTTTGTTAACACCCACCTTATTATGATTGTTTTTGCCATCTTTATAATCATCGTTACTACTGACGCTCAAAACACTTAACACTTATTATGTTTTGATCCACAAACTCATCTTCATTGGTTAAATGTTTAATATATAAAGTTGTGTAGATTAAAGTAAAGCCTGAAGAAGATATAACAGCAAACAACCTTGTTCGCTTATATGTCTTTTGCTAATAATCTTTTTTTCTGAATATATGCCTTCACCTGTTTCATTTCGTGTGTTGTTTGTTCCATGATGGAATTTTCACTGCAGTTTTGCTATATCCTCTTCATTGCATACTGCTTTGTACTAGACGTTCACTCTGATACCTTTTATAGGCTTTGATCAACTTGCCAGTTTTCCTTTCGCACATTGTAGGAATCTGTTATCACTAATCATCACCAGTGTGTCTCATCTTAACAACATTTTGTAATTGAATTGTGTTCAGCAAGCTTGTGGCACAAATAATGTTTATTCAGTCATTATACAACTAATCTGTTATTCTGCGCAAAACATGAATCCCCCGCATAACTCACCATTATTGTAACGATAACAAATATTATGTTTTACAAATGTAAGAACCTGAAGAGAATTTATTGAAAGGCATATTTTTTGTTCATACTGACTTCTAATTTTTATATAAATAACTTAACATTAACTGATTTTGCACACTGTTGGTGAGTCACCTAGCTTGGTGACGACAGTGTGAAAATCACAGATACAAATCAGTCATCAATAAGGACAATAGACACATTGTGCTGTTTACTGTGTAATGATGAATCAGTGGAAGTCAAATATTTACATGCTTTAATTAATTAGTCTAAAGATGGTCATTTGTATTACATGACTGAATACGTGAGGAACTGCATGAACAGAATGACACGTATTAATAAGCTTGTTGGTATATGAATGAGAAAAATTATATTTTCTACATTTAAGTAAAGAAGTTAGGCATTAATTACAGGTGTAAGTTTAGGTGATTTATATTATTCGAAGTGAGCAAAAAACGAGAACGTGAGGTCAGTGTTATTGAATGAAACCGTGCTAACCAAACTCAATCAAAGTGACAAAACTAAAGGAAGACAGAAATGTTTACCACGGTAGGGAAAGATGTCCAACAGTTGCATTCTGAATATCCTCATTAGATCTACGACTGAGAAATTCGTAGGGAAATGTAACTCATGTATACTTTAATCACCTTAAATAATTATAGAATGCCATTTTCGTGACCAACATCTCTCAAGTGACAGGCAGTTACACTGATGAAAACTTTCACACGTAGCAGTCTCAGGCTGCTTGGAACCGACTCAGACATTGGATTGAAAATCCTTCTTTCTGTTTGTTTGATGTATATACTGCAGAGAAGTACAAGTACGCTGACATGTGCAGTTTGCAGTAACCTGAATGAGGGACTTATTAGAATTACGTTAACTTGACTAAAGTAGTTTCTGGATAAATCATCTTGAGCACAGCTTTTGTTTCGTATTTAGTTCTTTCAGACGCCTTGTTATCACTGAATCTTAGCTGTTACTTTTATACCTCTATTTCGTGTATAACTTCCGTTTCCAACTCTGGCATGTTAGCATAATTTTTCCGTACTACTGGGTCGGTGGTACAGTGGCTAGGACTCTCGCCGACCATGTACATGGTCCGTGGTTTGAGCCCACGCCGACGCACACCTGATATCTATGGTTGGCCTGCGAATTTTGGGCTACCGATATCCACGCTGAAAATTCCACACTTGTCCCAGAAATACGGTGTGGAATCAAGCTGTAATCAAAAATAAATAATAAATAAATAAGCTTACCAACATTTACCCATTTCTCTTTATTTTCAATTGCGTTATGCTGAATATCACTAAGTTAGACCAATAAAGTATGTGGACATCTTTTAAGATGATATCAGAATTGTTTTTAGTTTGAATAGGGTTTGTAAAAACATGTGAACACAATATTCAAAGAATAGACTCTTCCACGAATTTATTATCAGACTGTACATTCGTATATACATATATATAATTTTTAAGAAACTATATTCTGTGAGGAAACGGGTGCAAAATCAGTAGGATTAATACGATGATTAGGCAAATAGGAAGTTACGCAATATGGCAGGGAGTTTAAAAAGATGGATTTTAACACTGCAAAAACTGTGTTGAAATAAAATAATAAATAAAAGAAGTGAAATCATACCGGAATCTATTCACAATGGAAATACTAACAATCATGTAAATGGTGAGAATAAGTGAAAGGTACACGGATTAAATGAATAGAACTTCCCAGGTAGAAATAGGAATTACACATACTTCTTTTGTGCATAGATGCCTGGCTTAGATTCATGAGTGACCAAAGACTTCTCTTTCTTCAAAAGTTTCAAAGGAAAAAACGCGTTAAGTTAGCATGAATTCCATAAACGATCTTAAAATCACGTTCGGTGTTGGTAGAGTGACACAAGACGACCAGTTGTTCTCATACTCTTCCTCCCTCCCTTGTAAAACTATTTCTGAATGTACTTCCATATCCATATGCAAAGCATTCTCGAACTACAGCTGATGCAATCTCGTCTACAAGAGCAGGTGAACTAATAGATGGACATGCAGACCGAAAGACGAAGGAGGTTATCTTCTGCACTAACGCTGAACAACTTCTGACTGGTGACAATCAATTTAGAGTCTAGCTGCAAACAGTGTCTTACTGACTGATTTAGAAAGAAGATTTTTGTGCATAAGTGAAACATGATTACCATTGAATTTCAGATTTATGAAGATGGCTTATAGTGTTTAACCTTCGTGTTTTTGTCAATAAAACCTTTTGGGTGGCTGTTTTCATAAAATGTGGTTTTCGGAAAAAAGAAAGCTTTGTATCAGTTAAGTAAGAACTACACGTGTTTCACTTCCTGCAGCAGAGGGAATAAACCAGATTTATTTATTGCCTAATAAAAGAATTTCTAATTGATATATAGCATGTTTACTCACTGACATAAATGACATTACTGATAAGCCGTCCTTCATAGACGACGTTAATTACAAGTAATCAAATACTCTTATTTGCATTGGATGCAGAACTTTGTCCCCCCCCCCCCCCCGATCAAAACAAGCTAGATTCCGGAAGGACAAATCATATGCTGATCAAACTGCAACTGTACACATCGTCATCACAGAAGAAAGCATAGAAGGGTAGTCAAACCTCTACCTCAACTTCAATGACTTTGAAAAGGCCTTCGAAAGACAGCGTTGACCAAGAAAGAATTTGAAAACTATTTCAACACTATACCAAAGTCTTTGTCAACCTTACTCAAGAGCTATGCGACAATGCCACATGTCAGGTGATCCACAGGGAGAAACTTAGAAAGGCTTTCAAAGGGAATACAGCAGCAAGACAAGCTGTCTGCCGATTATCACCAATGATACTCCTAATTGTGGTGAACTGAATTAGGCGCCAGACTATGCGTTGGAAGTGAGAAGACAGGAATACTCTGGACCACCGATGAGAAGAGCCTAGAATATCCAGATTTCTCAGATGTCATATGACACACAAACTCGAAGACTTGCAGGTGAAAGCCAACAAAGCGGCTGAAGAGGCAGGCAGCGAAGACAGAACTCCAGGTGAAAATAGAGAGGATTGAGGTGATGAAGGTAACCAACAAACAATAACGAGCACCAATCACCGTCAACGGGAGAGATTTGGTAGAGATTACTTGTTTCACTTATGGAGGAAGCATCGTTTGAACCACAGGTGGAACGGTTGAAGACATAAAAACCAGCCAGAATCAGGAAGGCAAGATACGCCTTCATCAACCTGAAACCAGTTTGGAAATCGTCTGCGCTCAGCCTCAGCATAAACAACAAGATTCGGATTTTCAAAACAAAAGTTAAGTCAGTCAGTTCTTCTATACTGGTAAGAAACTTGGCAAGCGTATCACGGAAAGAAGTTTCAACAAGCTACAAACTTTTATCAACAGCTAACTTGACTGCATACTGAAGATAAAATGACCAGCCAGCCAGAAAAAGTTAGCAACAACAAACCCTGGCAACTAACCAACCAAGAGCCGATCGCTCAACAAATATGTAGGAGAAAATTGAGATGGATTGAGCATACGTCGAGGAAGCCGTCGAATGATATCGCGCACCAGGCGATAGCTCGATTTTAATCGCAATTGGAAGGGACAAGTGGGTCATTAGTGCAAGGATGACATGCAAGAGATCGTGTGAGGGAGGGTGAGAAATTATCGGCAGTTGTGGATCCATCTGAAGACGACAGCAGAAAATAGGAGAAAGTGGAGATGTGTTGCTGAAGCCCTATGTTTCGCCCGGAACCCAACGGAATAATAATAATAATAATAAATGTCCTTATTGAAGTTATAAGACTATAAGCACTAGACAGTCATGTCTTATTGTAAACAGATTTTAAATCTAGTGTTGTATGTTACTATCAATCACATCAGTAGTACTGTTTGATAAGGAGATCAAAGTGGTCAAAACATCAGGTGTGAGTCCTTTCCAAAAACTCTTATCAGTCAATAGTAAGAGTCATCATGTAATTAGGCTTGCTTTCTTGACTATCAATTCTTATATGAAACAAATCATGTATTGTGATCTGACTGTTTTGGTAAGTTCTCATCTCTTTTAAATAATATGAATATACTGAGTTTTAAAGTTTTGTTTCCATGAAAGAGGAAAAAGAATACGTTTCATGCGGTATACAACATATTTTCCTGTTAAACTATAGATTAAGTAGTAAGTCAAATAAACTTTCCCAGTTGACTATAATCTATGAATTCTTCATATCATAGATTGTTGTAGCGGTATTCATTCTGCATATAATTAAATAAACAAATAAATTTATGACTCGAAATTGTATAAAATGGCAGCCGATCAATACTATAAACATTCCAGAATTTAGTTCGATACATTTGATAATTACTTTTTTTATTCTTCTGTGGTTTATAATTTTCTCTTTCCTAAAAACAGTAGGCAGTAATCTTGTTAAGTGAACACTACATCTCTCATCTTCTTTTATTGGGTGTTTTTAGATTTACATATTGTAGAATAAAACAAAAATGATGTGAAATCATTGGATAAAGAAAAATTTCGTGTCTTTGTTGTAATTATCAAAATACTATGTTTCTCAGCACTAATCAGAAAAGCGCAACTGTAAATTGGAGAAAATATTATCCCTTTATAAACTGAAACTTAAGTAAGTGGCTTTATCACCAGAGGTTTCAGGTCATAATCCTGCTACCTTGTGCACATAAATTACTCCCTGGTTAGTGACCAATTAATTTGTTAAGTTTAGGATATTTCTTTGATTATTATACAGCCAAATCGAGTAGGGAATGAGGGTAACTTACGATTAGAACATTTAAAGGAATCAAGAGTCACTGGCAGGGCATTTATGAGTTTGTTATCCTATAACTGAAGAAATGGTTTTCACTTATAACGATGAGTTACTATAATTCACATCTGAAGTTAGTTAAGACTAACTTTACAAGGTCAACGCATCTAAACTTTCCACTGATCATAACATTTCTAGCCATAAAACTACGGAATAGCCATTTCGTCCTACCCCAGGACTCTTTATCGGCACGCATCCGTGAACCCATTTACGCACCTCACCTACGAACGCCAGGTTACAAAGCGAGCCCACTAACCACTCAGCCACTGTGGCGAAATCCAGTGACCTTATTCTCAATATATAGCGCGACTACCAGCCATCGGATTAACGCAGTGTTCTATAGTGACTGACTACAGCGTAGAATTCCTGGAGTCCTAGGATGAAGTTGTAATCAGTAGGATCTACTAAGTTGAGTCTAAAGGCAGATACTTGCCGCTAAACACCGACTGGTGCTTGGAACCAATCAAATCCCTAAAAACCGACACTTAGAGATTTAAAGTACAGTTTTAACGCACGTCCACAAAAATGGAAGAGTTTTATGCCTGAAACTATAGGAATCAGACAAAATGTCTAGAAGTTGACTGCCTTTAGAGGTCATCATGTTCAGTTTACGTCATTAAATAAAGCTGATATACACAATGGATTGTTAAATAACAGACATGGAGAGGTATGCAGACTAAAATATATCAATAATAATGACAAGACGAATACAGTCTTTGTTTTTATTTGATATTTAAGTAGAATGGAATGTAGGTATGTCCTTCTGAAAGTTAGAACAAGTCAAGTCTGTCAGCTAATGACACTATTTACGACTTAGTCATTTTTAGACTTTAGTCTGAAATATATAACTTAAAAGAATGGTGTACACTAAAAAGGAGTGATTTCCTCAGGAGAACGATGAGAGGAATGCAAATAATTTAACTAGTAATGATAGCAATAATAATAATAACGCTGGTAGTAATGATGATATTTTTAAAAACAACTTGGTAATTCAGATGCACGTAGAAGGAAATATGATAAACGACGTCACTGGCAATTACACGGCTAGTATAACAATACTAATAATACATTTATTCTGAAAAATACGTTAATAAATCTTACAGAATCTTCAACACGTTACATTACAAAGTATTTCCTCTTTGTGTAGAATCTTTAAGTAAGTTTATAATCAGTTATAAATCATTCGAAGTAGCATGCTTCCATTCAAAGAACACTCGAATAAAGGTGGTCTGCTTAAATCGTTGGGTAAACTTATTTTCAACAAAACAAATCCCATCTAATTTACTCAGTTGTACTTTGTTTTAACCATATATATATATATATATATATATATATATATATATATATATAATGGACTCACACAAAAAACTTGGAGGATCTGGACTTCGCCGATGATATGTGTCTGACTTCCCACAAACTGGAAGACATGCAAGTGTAAAGCAACAAGCTGGCAGAAGAAGCATCAAAGATAGGACACCATTCAGGCGGACATAGATAAAACAGAGGTGATGAAGATTCCTGGCCAACATCAACAGCAACAACAACAGACAACAATCAGCATAAATGGGAGGAACCTGAAAGAAACAACCTCCTTTACCTACCTCGGAAGCATCGTTTCAACTACAGGCGGACGGAACTGATGAGGATATCAAAGCAAGAATCGGGAAAGCGAAATAAGCTCTCATTACTCTCAAGTCTCTGTGGAGGTCAACAGCACTGAGCACCAAAAATAAGATCCGGATTTCCAACTCCAGTGTGAAGTGAGTGCTACTATACGGATCAGAGACTTGGCGCGTCATGAAGAGCACGTCAAACAAATTACAGACCTTCATTAACAGTTGTCTTCGCTCAATACTCAAGATCAGATGGCCAACCAGAAAAGATCAGCAACAGGGATCTCTGGCAATGAGCGAACTAACCAGAAGCCAATTGTGCAACAAATAGGCAGGAAGAAATGGAGATGGTTTGGCCATACACTGAGGAAACCATCAAGTGACATCACTAGACAAATCTTCGAGTGGAACCCGAAAAGGAAGCGGTGAGTTGGTCGTCAGTGCAAATGTGACTTGGAGGAGGTGATGTGAAGAGGAGATGAAAGCATGCGGGCAGACTTGGAGCCAGGTGAAAACTCTAGCAGAGAACCGAACGCAATGGAGACGCACGGCTGAAGCCCTTTGGTACTCTAGGAATTAAAGGAAATAATACCTTCGCAAGAAAAATTTGTTCTATTGATATAAGTATAAAACTTGGGCACTGTGATAGAGTATAACTCCATAATGGATAAGATTTTATTTTAATAAATCATTCAGTGTTGTACGCATACTCATTTTTGAATGGCTTTAAAGATACGGCTGGATCGGTTTGCAACGGAAAAATACGTCGGGAGTTGGAGAATATTGCAGATATGATAATATTCCGTTGAATGATAAGCCTTAGATTACTGTTTTACTTGAAGATTATATATAAGGAGTAGAGAAAGCCAAGGTGAAAATTCTGCTCTGTTTGTAAACATGTTGTTCAGAATAAAGGTTTAATTACTACGACTAAAATTTGTGCTTTTTATTCTATTCCGTACGAAAAATTCGTAATGGTAGGCTCAAGCTCAATTTCAAAATCTGAGTAAGTACAGGTTGTAATTCATTTGACTTAATCAAATCAGTAAAACACCATGAAATAGGGTAAATAAGATGCATTTGGATGGATGTAAATTTAGGTAGCCCAGTGATTTAAGTAGGCCGCTACCAGCTCGAAGACAGACATCAGTACAAAAATAAGTATATTAAGCAAATAAAAAGAAGAAATAAAATGATAATAAAGAAGGATTTATTTTATGGTGTTAGATGGTTGAAGGCAATCGGCAGGAAGCCTTGGACCTAGGTTTCGTGCTAGTTGGCACTCGTCAGCAAGGCGTATCTGCAACCTTGAAGGAACTCATGTCCCTTCTGAGATTCGAACCCGCGTCACCCAGTGCTGCAGTTAGAGACGTTACCACTGAGCTATTCGGGCCCGCGATTGATCTCCTGTAGGACTGTAGTGGATATTTTGATTGGACACCAGTAACTAGTGTGATGCGTCTAGTCCTCTGATTGGTGTAGATTTATTTTATTTTATGAAATCTCCTCTGAAAAAAGAGCCTCTTCAGTCATTCAAAATAGGAAATACAGAATGTCATGTTTGAAGCTGGCTTGAAATGAAACACTATGATACAGTATAACTGTTAACATTATTACTGATAATAAATATATTCTTGATAACGATGATAATGTTATTATTCTGAACAGCGCCTTTTGCAAACATTAGACAGTCCTTAGAGGTTAATTTGGTAGATGGTGGCTAGCAGTGGAATCCAGGATGTGCATTTCGTCCTATTTGGGACTCGTCAGCTACTGGATATGCCTGCCTTCCGCAGTGAGTGGTGGTGTTCCCACCGAGACTCGAACCCAGTGTCCATAGTTTCCAACGCCAAAGCGTTATCCACTAGACCGCCTGGGCCACGAGAGAGGACCTGAGATCTAGCAATTCGGTTCAATCAATCGACGGGGAAATCTAAAATTCAATTAAATAATTAGACAGTCCTTATAAAATGTTCTTCTGCAAAAACAGTTTCCAGCATGATCATAACTTTCAGAGTATCATTCAGCGTAGTGTTGCTGGGTCTAAAATACATTACAATTCTTTCTTCATTTCATCCAACAGTTGCAGACTGATGGGATAAAACTATTTATATGGGCTCGTCAACACATAAACGTCCTAATGACGTAGTTGAGGGACACAAATTTTATGAAATGTAGTGAATCTGACGAATTACACAAAATGAACCGATACTGCAATATAGTGTGACTTCTGTACGATTAAAATATTTATCTGTTTTAAGTACGGTTTTCTGTATGAAGTTTGAGTAAAAATATCTCGCCAGAATTCAGAGGCACTTAACTTAATTCCACAGATAATTAATCTAGTACTTGTAATAAATTCCCTTCAAAGCTCTAAAGAGAGGTAGAGATTATTTCCATAGTTGCTTTGATAATTCACATGAGAAACCTCCGCAAAAATACTTTCCAGTCTGTTTGCCTGCCTGTAGATTAAGGTGATAGAAACTCTATTTATTACTGAGCAATTAAGAAATTACTAATGTCTTAAAATCACCGTTGATTTCAAGTTGAGATTAATTTCACTGATCCTACTGTCCTCAGGAATCATTTAAATCTTCTTATTGGGCTGCCCACAATTTTTCATTTCTCCCTTGCACTATCTCCATGTCACCGACGAAATTAACTGCATTTCGTCGTTTCCCATTCGAGTTCCTATAGAAGGCCTCTGTGATGATGTCACTCAATGGTCTCCTTAGCGTATATCCAATCCATCTTCATTTCCTTCTGCATATCTGACAGGCAGTAGGACTTTCCTTGTCACAGTTTCTTGTTGCCTATCCTTTACAGCCAGCTGTCTGATTTTTAGTATCAGGCGAAGGTATATGCTGATGAAAGTCTACAGAAGCCTGGTGAAAATGCACTGAGTGACGCACATGTTAGATCTGTGGACCGTATGGAATCGCTGACTTGACATAAATGTTGAAAATTCGGATCTTATTCCTTATCCTGAATGCAGCAAATTTCTACACTGACTTCAATGTAGTGGATGTCTGTCTCCTTTTCTTATCCTGCCTTTGGCATCCTCATCTCTGCGGCCTATAGTTGGCAAGATGCTGCCCAGGTAAGTGAAAGAGGTGACTTCCTTCAAATTACTGCTACTGATGGGAATTAGTGCTTGTTTTTTTGTCGGTTTGGTATTTTCATCAACTCTCTTCTAAATAACCTTTAACTCTTTAGAATATTTATTACATCACACGTATTTTTGTTGAGCAACTGTCGGAAAACTTTGAACAATAATGACATTAGCTTGTTGTTGACAGTAAGTAGAATATCATATACTGGAATGAAAACTGCTTGTTCTTTTACACTGCAATTGAGCTTCTTAACTTTTATCAACGTCATGTACTTAATCTTAGTGATTTCTGGCGAGTAGCTAACGATACGTATTTTTGCCACTGGACTAATTCCATTTATAAAGTTTACAATGATTTTACAAAGCTACAAGTTCTGACATCATAGTGTATGTTCCATGGACAGAAGTTTCCTATCGAATGAAAGCCCTGGATCTGGGTTGGAGTTAGTATTTCCCTGGTGGTTTCCTGCAGTGGGGGAAATCTATATTTATGGCTTTTAGTCCACTGCTTTCAATTATAATAGGCCTTAAAATTATGAAGGAGTGTGCGCGTGTGTGTAGATGACACTTCCACAGTAGTAAAAACACAAAATATCTCTAGCTTCTTCACACATATAAACTCACTAGTAAAGGGAATGAAATTCACATTTGAATCAGAAAATGAACAAGGAGAATTAGCTATGATGTTAGATTGTAAAATAAAACGAAAGAAGAAGGTAGACTACACACTAGCGTTTATAAAATGCCAGCGCATGCTGATAGATACTTAAACTTTAATTAATCTCATCCATTATCTGTAAAGGCAGTATTAGTTAAATGTTCAACAAACAGAGCAACAGCACTAAGTAGTACAACAAAACCCTAAACGATGAAATGAAACAGATAGAAGAAGCGTTGGTGTTAAATAACTATCCTATAAGATTCATTAGGAATATCAAAATGGTCAAAAGTATAATAAAAATAATGATGAAACTAATAATGATAACATAAATAAGAAAAAAATATAAGGCATCTACAGTAGTATTACCATATAAGGAGGGGACATCTGAGACTCTCCCTACGTAGGATTCTGATAAAGCAGGAATTACGGTGGCATTTAAACCGATAAACTCACTTTGTAGGCTAAAGGAGCCGGTGGACTAATTAAACAAAATAATATAATTTACAAAATACTTTGAAATGACTGTGAAGTCAAACTAGTAGATCAGGAGTAGTGAGATTATCAGAACATAAGAATTTAGGTAAAGTTAGAATGATTGACTCCACCCGCGAAGATAATTAATTTAGAAAAAAAACAGCCATCACACTGAATGCATTCACACACAACTACACAATAGGGTGGGTGGGGCAGAGTCAAAAGTCTAAAAAGTAATATTGGTAGGTGAGACAGAGATTGATTACTGAATCCTTGTTCATCGAATCTACACCGAACACATGCAATAGGAATGACTTATCAAGCCATGAAAAATAATGGAATTATGTAAACGAAGTTAGAAAGTTGTGTCAGTACCTTGATATGATTATAACAATAATTTGTGCTCAAAACGTGGTTTCCTGTAACTATTTCTGCATAACACTGTGTGATGTATCAGAATAAAATCTTATCCTGAATGAAGTTATACTCTACCACAGTGTTTAAGTTTTACCCTTATATCGATGTACTTCCGAACTGGTTATGTAAGTACCTAAGTGTATATTTGTTTACTTTTTATTAAAAGTACATGATTGTTTATGTTGACCTCTATCTCTATGGCCTTAGTCAACAGACAAAATAACTGACCTATTTTAGTAGCCTATTTTGTCTAGTTACGTGAAAGTTATCGGAAGTTATTCTCTCTACATTTCATAGGAGATTAGCTTATTTTGAAAATCCACTGCATTCAGTTGCATTTAGTTTTTTCTTGAATACTGTTCTACCTTTCATGTTTGAGATACTGTTTAATTACTATAAGCCTTTTTGGCTAATAAACAGTTCATAGATGAATGACTTCAACGTTTTATAAAAAGACATTAAATCTGCAAGTTAATTTCTAAAAATAGTCATTTGTAAACATTTCAGGAGCCTGATGATGAAAACTTCCACTTTCAGATATTAAAACTCAGAGAAAATCGAATTATTTACAGGCATTATTTTTGAACTCAAAGAAAATGTCAGCATAAGTACGACATATTCTGAAACGATAAACTTTACACTGATATTTAAGATTTTCTGCAGGAAATAAAATAAGCAGTCTTTCAGATATTTAAGCATAATTAGTAAAAGTTCAGGTTGATTATGTATTCAGTTCGTCTGTTGATATTCGATAGTTGAAGGTAATAATCGGCAGGAAGCCTTAAACCTAGGTTTCGTACTAGTTGGCACTCATCAGTCAGCAAGGTGTATCTGCAACCTTGAAGAAACTCATATCTCTTCTGAGAATTATACCCACGTTACCCAGTGCCGCCTGCAGTCATAGACGGTACCACCAAGTTATTTGGACTTGCAATTGACCTCCTGTAGGACTGTATTGGATACGTTGATTGAACACTAGTAACTAGTGTGATGTGTCTAGTCCTGTCTTTGGTGCTGACTGAATTCTATCAGTCAGGTTTGCAGTGTGGCTACAATTCTAGGTAGCTCGCCGTCAGTTCCTCTGTGCAATTTTGCAGAAATTATTACATGGAAGAAATGTCAAAACAGGGACAGAGTATATATTATTGCTTTGCTCCTAAGAGCAAATCATTTTTAAGATGGTGGAAATGTCTGTCTAAAGACGTTAAGTAAACCAGTGAAAACTAACTTCGCTGTAATAATTGGTTTTAATTTGAAAAATTTATCTTTTATTTCCATAGTCTTTGTTATCCGTGATTTCACCAGGCGTTTATAACCACTCACAGAGTTATTACAGATAACACTAGAAAACTGTTCGAAAGCAGTATTTATCGCCATGGAAATGAGTTCCTAGGACAGTACTGTTGAACATCAAGGTTGTATAACTTGAAGAATGGTTGACAGTTTCATTATTAAGGAGACTTCAGCTTGAAAATGTCTTACAGCTCTACAGATGAAAGCATACTCCTGAAAGAAAAGATTAGATGAACAGTAATTTTACTCTAGAACATAAGTAAATGGCTTGAATTTTAACACAGAACACACTCAATTGTACTTTTTTGTATCACGCACACTTTTCTTGATTGATTATTCTAGACTTGTCTTTATTACGTAATAGTCTGTTGAAAATAAAAAGAAATCAGGCACGCATTTGTTCTATAAATAAACAGTTATCGAACAAAACTGATTATCAAATGAAGAGATTAAAAAATTACAGCTACACGTAATTTATTACCAGTTAAATAGACAAAAATGGAATGGGTTGTACACATGTTGAATAATCGTGTTGCATAGAGCAAATATCAATGAATGTTTTTACAAAGTGGCTATTTGTCATCCCTTTTCCCTTGACAAATAATGTATGCACATGTGGTACGCAGTATTTAGTCTTTATGAAATAGAAATAGGCTTACAGAAAGGTCGACCAAGAATTCATTACATGAATCTCTTGAGAGCTTTTTTTATTTTCTATACGATACAAAGAATTCTGCTGATTGTACTCTACACAGCAGTCCAGTAAAGAAACTTCATGTTTCAAAGGAACAGTATTATTGTATCTAGTCGGAAAGAATGGATAACGCTATATTGAGCGAAAATGTGTCACCAATAAATTTCCATGGGTGTAAATGGATGTTTGTCTGCAAATTTTGAAGTTGAACATGGAATTACAATGAGACGTTTCTAGAGTGTTAAGTGATTACTCATTTTTCTTCCTGAAAAGTGATTCTTTTACTCATTATTCTTAACCACAAATAAAATATCACTGTCATATTTGTTATTTCAAAATCTAATGCTCACAATCAAATGAATCACGCCGGAGGTTGAATAATCGTCAGCTTTGAAATACTTACCATTATCCAGTAAAGTCCTATTCACTTTACATTTCAGTGCAGTTTGTATTCAGTTATATTAAGACATCCTAGAAGACAGAGCGTCAGCTAGGTCTTGTATCTGATGCTTTAGGAAGTAACACAGGTCCTTTGAAAGTCAGTGCCAGAAGTACTGAAACTGAGCTTTTGTGTATTAGAATATGATATTCCAATCTACTAGGTAAGAAAATTGTAAAGTAATATATTGTTAATTGCATACTACCACATGGAAAGACACGGATAAGGATGTCAAAACCAGGTTTGAAAGAGCAAGGCAGACCTTCATCACTCTGAAATCAGTTTGAAAATCTGCTGTACCCAGCAGGAACCACAAGATTCGGATTTTCAACACAAATGTAAAGTCAGTCAGTTCTTATATATGGATAAGAAACTTGCCACGTCATGAAAAGCGCTTTCAACAGGCTACAGACCTTTATCAACAGCTGAATTTGCTTCATACTAAAGATCACTTGACCAGAAAGAATCAATAACAAGGAACTCTGGGAAAGAACTAATCAACAACCCGAAACTGTAGCAGAAAATAGAGATGGATCAGACAAACACTTAGAAGACGAGTTAGTAACATCTTGCGCCAGGTCCTTGAGTGTATTCCGAGTGTGAAACGACAAATTGGGCGTCCAAGGATGACATGGAGGAGATAATTGATTATGGGCCATCGTGAGTTCAGATGAAGAGGAAAGTAGAAAATAGAACAAAGTGATGTGTTGTTCAAGCCTATGTTCCACTCAGAACCTAAGGGAATAATAATAAGAAGAAGAATCACGTTTCTTGGGAAAGTTTCGAAACCTGTCTAGAAAGTAAGTTCTCTTCTCTATTTTTTCGTTAAACATGACTTTAATTGATGAATGGTACGGAATTTTTTGGAAGATAACTGAAATTCTATTCTAAGCTACCATAGGTACTAAAAAAAGTAGAGCTCTTCATCTTTTCCCATGATAATTTGGACTTGTAATTGTGTTTTTAATTTTACTATTGAATTAATAAACGGTCAATTGTCGAGTTGTTTAGGCTTTTACCAACTGAAAGCACTAAAAAAACATGAGGCGCTATGAATTTATACTATCGTAGTTTGTGATGTTTTGACTATGCGAACTGACGACCAAACGGCCACATGAATTAAAGATAGAATCTATCGTGAAAACCCCAAAATCATTCACCAACTGGAAATATAAAAATTGGATATTGCTGTTTAATTTTCTTCACTCATACTTTATATCGTTATATCAATACTTTGTGTGACTACTTAACCTAGAAATTATCCTTCCTTCCTCTGTTTCATCCCTCTACGATACAATATCTTACGCATATTGCGTCGGTGGCACAGCGGTTAGCATGCTCTCCGACCATGCACATGGTCCGGGGCTCGATCCGCGGCCGACTCACTCTTTTACCTCGCTAAGCCAGTAATGAGACTGGTAAAGGGGGAGGGTTGGACATGAGGCTAGCAACCCCATCCTCTAAAAATAAACACTGCTATAGAAACTTCAAGCCTGTAGCTTGAAGCCCTATGTTCCACTGAGAACGCGAAGGAATAAAAAACGGATGAATGTGAGCTACCTTCATTGCGATATCAGATTGTGAAACACTGCCGAGTATTTGTTTTTTATTCCTTTAGGTCCCGAAAGAAACATACGGCTTCAGGCTAGAGGCTTGAAGTTTCGGTAGCAGTGGTGATTATTTTTACAAGATGGGGTTGCTAGCTTCATGTCCAACCTTCCCTCTTTACCAGTCTTACTACTGACTTAGCGAGATTTGGGAGTGCGTCGGTCGGGGATCGAACTTCGAACCACATGTGTGGTTGGCAAGCATTCTACCACTGCGCCATTGGTGCACACTGAGTATATGCTTCCGGTCAAATGTGTAGTTTCATTTTTTACAGATGACAGCTCGAAAATTTAATTTTGAAATGAACAGTAATACATTCCTGATAGAAAAAGGATAAAAATAACTGAAGTGTATTAAAAACACTCACTCTCTGTTAATACACTTATTGTGCAAGCACTAAGACTAAGTTTTGTGTTAAAGCGAGCCAAGAATTAAATTCAGTCGACCTAAATCTGTTTAGTTAATTAAAAGATAAGAAAATGCTTTATATTTCAGTACTAAAATTAATTTTAATTCAGTGATATCTGAGGGGAAACCGACGAAGTAAACAAAAAACGCACTAACATCATATTATAATGTTGAAATCCTCTTATTTTTGCTTTATTCAAATTTATTTAAGGGATGAATAAGGTAAAAGTGAAGAAAAGTATTGCACCGTTTATCAATCTGTCAGAATTTAAGAAAGTCTCCTAGATGTGGCTTCATCACACTTGATTGTATTTACCTAATTTTCCAAGTTTTTTAGCACCTTTTCTACCTGTTTCGTTTCCTTATTTTATTTTCATTTTCGATGTGCTTCATAAATCTAATTCGTAATTCGCAAATTTATCTGCGATTTACACAGTTTGAGGTGAAACCCCACCACCACAGTTTCCTTTAGAAAGCGAAATTATTCAGACTGCAACATGGAATCTGATTCGGTAAAATAAATGGTGATCAAGAAAGCAGGTATAAATTGATTGCTTTATGTTACTACTGATTGACACAAATAAGTAGTTGTATTTCGCCCACATTAAATAGTAGCTTCTGCTAGCCAGTCAACTAGAAATCGGTGGTTTGAACTGCTTCAGCTCCCTGAACTGACTCAAACATGGTTGACCAGTGAAATGATTTTCCGAGAATGAGCAAACGGCTGTCCAGTGTTGGAACCACTTCTTTTTGGCTAGCAAACACTACTGGTTGATGTAAACGATATGCAGATACTCGTCTCAGTCAATCAGTAGTATGCATCTTCTGACATGGTACTCCAAATTATGGATCAGTTGGTTAAGCACTTAAATAAGCTTGCTTTCACAGATAACGAATGACATAATTCAAAACCTAAATATGTACCAGAGTGAGTGCCGAATTCTCACTTTTCTTCTCGCTTTATTTTATCATCTGAGATTGCCAATTCTTCAACTTGATCCCCTCTAATATTGCGTTTACATGTTAAAAGAACCAGAAATATGTTCTGTATCATCCAGATATCTCCACCATACCTGTGGGGTAAGATTTAACGTTTTTAAGAGACTCATTTACATCTCTATTCATGAAGATATCTGCTAGAATTGTGGATGTTGGTGACCCCTTTTCGACCTCATGCGTTCGCTGATATATTTTTTGCCGGCGACTGAATTAATGGAGCATTTCTTCATCCTGTGTGAGTTCTACATCAGCAGTTAGTTTTCTTTTAATATCTAGAGCAATACTAATTAGGATATTAGTATAAAGAGTAGTTATTGGGGAAATCAACCCCATTTTCATGATAATCTATCTTAATTGAGAACTAAATCTTGTTAACAAAGAATAATCAAAGTTCGGTTTGTTTTTGTAAATTATATTTCGTAGGAAAATGAAGTTAGAAGAGATATCAAAATTAATCGAACAACGACATAAAGAAGAGATATTCAGCTAAAATCGTTCCATTTTCATGCATCTCAGAGAAATACTGTCAAAAGATTTTGAAGCAACTTAAATGTGCGCGTCAAAATGAAACCTCAAGAAGTGAAGTCAACTGTAGAGTAATGTGTCATTTTAATGCTGGTAGTACGTTATTAGATATTTACCGATTATAACGGAGATTTATAAACTCTTTTCTTACAGTCGTCTCTTCACACAACTACCGAGCTAAATATAGCATGATTGAATACTTAGATTTGTAGCTCAGGTGGATGATTTTGATGTCGTTGAGTGTGCAGTTGTGTTGTATAAGCTGGATGGCTTATTTCTGAAGCTTTCATTGCCCTATTGTGGCAATCACAGACCAAATAGCCAATTACAACAGTAGCAACCCAATAACAGACAAAAAGGGTTGTATACAAACACTGTTCAAGAGATCCAGGACTCATTGCAGCACTCCCACCTTAAGGAAAATTGAAAAAAATCTCATGGATGTCTTCCAAAAGAATGGATATCTTTGGAACTTCATGGAAAGATATCAACCCCCAAAGCCAACCTACCAAATCGAGGGCCCCCAAGGAGGGCACGAAGAAAATCGCCTTACCATATATAAAAGACGTCGCAGAAATCACTGCAAGACTCTTCAAACCTTTAGGAATTTTTGTTGCACACACAAAATCACTTCACTCAGCTCTGTGTTAACCAAAAGACTCAACAGCGAAAGAAGATAAAGCCAACATCATCGATAAAATAAGTTGCAGCCACTGCGAAAAACACTGCATTGGCCAAAGTGAAGGTCCTCTTTGTCTTGGTATCCATGAATACAAACTAGCTGTCAAAAGACAACGTTCAAATATTAGACAGATGAAATACCAAGAATGCTACAGAATTTTTAGAAGCCTGGTATTCCAGTGAATCGTCAATCAATAGGCGCATAGACATGGACAGAGTTTACCAATCGATAAGAGGGAAATGTAACACACAAAGGTTCAAAGTTCAGGTCAAAGAAACAATCAGTATTAAAACAAGTAGCCTAGAGAGTGTGGAAACACGCCAAAACAACCAAACACGTTCAAAGTCATCAGCAGAGATGAATAATATACTCGTGTATAAATCTAAAAGCTCACTTCAAATTGAAGTATTCTCTGAAGATGTTGCCTAGTAGGGCGATGAAAGCTTTTCAAATAAACCATCCAGCTCACAGAATACAACTACATCAAAATAAAACAATTAGTCCCTTTGATAGATTTGAATAAGGCATTAAGAAGACAAATTTCGCGAGATGATATCATTTCGTAGTTTCTTTACAACCGCTTTACAACTAACATGGTTAACAATGATAAAATAAAGTTCATGAAAATTACTCAGTTAAATAAAAACAAAAGTACATACTAATGACCAATCATATTTAGATAGGTCATGTAGTTCAGGGTAGGCGAAGATTGAAGTCTATTGATTTTTGTATACCCAGTTTAGGCTGTATGTGATTAATCCAAAGTGCTTCCATCACCTTCAGTAACCTTGAATTAGAGTTATGTTAAATAATTGTGAAGCATTCATTAATATTGATTTTGTGACCAGACATTAATAAGTGTTTGGAAATGGATGATGCTGGATTTCTATTCACATTAATCGCGTTAGGATTTTCGATATGATTTAGTAGCCATTTTGGAACATGTTCTTTTCGACGACATTGGAACATTCTGTTAGTTCTACCTATATAGGTGTCACCGCAGCTGCAGGTGAACTTGTAGATATAGTTTGAAGTAGAGTGCACAGAATTTCGTCCTTTAATCGTAGGAACAGAGATCGAAAATGTTCGGCAAGTGAGAAAAAGAGATGCGGCGTAGAATGTGCGTTTGATGGCTGATTGAAGTCTTTGAGTTGTCAACTGCATAATCTGGTCGCCCTTGAATGGTAGATTAATAAAGATAGCTTTCTTTGGTATGCCTTATTCAAATACATCAAAATAGTTGAATATTTATGTTTAGTCATGCTAGCATTAATTCTTATGAAATTTCTTCTAATTTTACCAGAAGAGATGCAAGGAAAAAGTTGCGAATGAACGTAATGCTTGGTATCAGAAAAGATAATTTTAGCCAGTTGCTTGGAAGGACTAAACTGTTTGTCAACAATACTGTCAGTTAGTTGGGTCAAAGGCATGCCAATTATCCTGCTTATAACCTTGAAAGTCCTGCGTAATATAACGTAGTCTTTTTTATGAAACCAAGGGAATAATAATAGGTGACAATAAAAAGAATGGAGAGAATACATGAATTAACAAATTGTAAGAGAAGACGTTGAGTTATGCCAGGAATTCTGAAATTTCTTATGTCATAAGTCAAATGAAAGATTTTCACAAAAATCAACAAGATGTGAGACGACTAACAAAGATTAGAAGAGAAACTAATAACAAGTTACTTGGTATTCAGTTTATTCCACACCACAGTGTCGTCTATATTATAAGAATATTGGATACTCGATTAGTCCACGCAAATCTTGTTCACACCTGAAAACAGAATTAAGTGTCTGACATTTAGAGTTGTTTAGTTTAAAACCACCGGCTAACCTCAGATTGGAAATTATTCATATCAGGACAGTCCAATGTAAAAACAACTGGGACAGAAATGGTTGGGTCATCAACATATTTACTAAAATGAGCTTTGGAAGAATACTGTCGGTCATACAAAAAGAAAGGAAAATCGAATGGAGAAAGTGCAGCACCTTGGGGGCATATCGCCTTCAGTAAGCAAAGAAGTGAAGCACTTCCCGTTAAAAACAGTGTGCTGCTTCTTACTCAAAAACACTGGAAGACAACTACCATGTGACTCAGGGCTTTGGGCATGCTGAAGTCAGCTAGTTTTGTAGAAGTACCCTAGGAACAGAGTTAAAGCAGCAGTGTAATCTAAAAAGGCCGTGTAGTACATTGGCCTCTAAGGTGTTTCTACTGCGTTTATAAGTAAATTGTGTGTGAGATACCGATAAGATTTTAATGAGTATCTAAGAACAAGTTGGTGAAGTTTATTCATAGTTCTCAAAATGGATGAGCATTTTCGATATTACTTATTGTGTACCTTTCTCCACCTTAAAACCTTAGGAAGAATCGAATTGTTTCTGACTTAGTGTTACTGTGTTACCTGTCAGCTACCAAAAGGCTTGATCATTATACTGTACATAATTCCCCTTGTTTATTTTGTTTTAGTCTATTAAAATATGACATCTAATAGCATTCTCCACTTTCGTGTATATTTAAAATGTTTGTAATCTTCTGATTCTCTAGTTAATACTAAACTTAAGGAAAAACACAATCGTGAGGGTAAAGTATCCCAATACATGACAAAACTGTTCCTAACTTATGTACTTGGGTCTCAAAGTATACTCTGAACATTTCATAATTCATATTTAACCAAATATTGTGCATTTCTCGAAGGGTACAAAGAAGGGATATCACAAATGAATTGGTCTGCACTTCAGATCAAGTAGCATTATGTCACACAACCTAGTGACAAGTGATATTTTATTCAAAGAAGAGGGATAAAGAAATAAATACCATGCAATAATCTCCGCTGAGAAATCTGTACACTATACAAACACTGTTCAGAATAAAGCTGTTGTTGTTGTTATTATATTCAGCTGTGTAAGTGATGTCGGTCTGGGGATTTATCCCTTTTATATACATTAAACAGTCGAAAAATTATCCACTATCTTTTTATTTTTTTTTATTAAGCATTGTGGAGATATATGTATAATGGCATCAGACCTCCAATATTAATTCATATATGACGCCGTATATTTGCTGGCTTTGTTGTAGACACCAGGTCACGCCTATCTTTTCTTCATTTCTTGTATTGCGAGTGGAGCACAGAATTTCAGGCTTCGGAGTTTCAGTAGTAATGATGTTGTTATTAGGGGGTAGGCTTGCTAGCCAGACACCCAATCTTCTCTTTTTTCCAGGGTTTCAATGAGTTAGTACACTAGGCGAGGATTAGGAATGTGTCAGCCAGGAATCGGTGTTTTTGTGGTTAAGTAGTGGAACACTGGCCAACCATGCAAGTGGTCTGGGTTTCAATCCCCGGCCGGCTCACTCCTTTACCTCGCCTGGCTGGTAGTAATCCCGGTAAAAAGGGATGATGGGACATAAGACTAGCAACTTCATCCCTTAAAAGTCGACACTGCTGCTGAAACTTCAAAGCTCCATCTTGAAGCCCTGAATTCCACTGGGAATGAAAAGGAATAAAATTTTTTTTAAATACTGCCAGGAATCGAAATCCGGACTACCTGTGCGATTTATTGAGCATTCGATCGTTGGATCAGCAATGTCCATGTCTAGTTTATTACTTCTTTTCAAATAGCAATATATTGTCTAGTATAGCTTAAAAATAAGTGAATAAAGACTAAAGTGATTATTCACTGAATTGTAAATCAGAAAGTTTTTCCAATTACTATTTGGTCTACACATCACCACTGACTATTACTCAGATAAATCTCATTTGTTCTTTTTGACAAGTAAACAAATCCATCTTCACACTTTCCCCCAAACTAGTCTTTGTTATTAATGGCTAAGTAAACTAGTTAATAGTCTACATTCGGCTCCATATTTGAAAGAAAACCAGTCAAAACTCACAAAAACGTGTATGGACATTTAAACAAAATAAAACGATATCCACCTTAAAAGCAAATATGTCTAGATATTACTGACGAAGAAATGAAATAGACGTATTAATGAATAAAAATGAATATGATTTTTACTGTAAACATTCCATAAATCTAGTCTGATAGTCATTATGCGGTATTAAGCCACCAGTAGTAAGTGACTAATAAAGTGACACAGTCGCATAGAGATAGTGTGTAGCTAAGATGTATGAGGTTGGCGTAACTGAGTTCTCTAAGCTGGCTGGTTTAATTGCCAGTGTTTTATAGGCTTCCTAGACAACATCTTCAAAGTTGACTCCATATGGAACCACACTAATTGATGTGGTGTTAATTACATCACTAATCCAGATCAAATCTTCTAAAGTTTTGCTACTTTTCCATTATTTGATGGGTAAATTTCCGAGATTCAAGATCCAGTTAAGAACTTCAGGGTGATTGAAATCAAAACATTCGTGCATAACTGGAGCATCAGAAATCCAAAAGTTTAGGACAACTCTATATATCCGAAAAAGGTATTTCCAACCTATATCTTTGCCATGACCATCACAACCGGTTACTTTCTTGAGAAAATCATTGATGCTCTTCAAGCGTAATATCTGTCTGTTTTTTCGTGCCAATTCCTGTTTGGATTACGTAACTTCTGTTTTGTAATTCGCTACATTTAGCCTCTGAGTGCAAACACTTTGAGACATTCTTACACCGTTTTTATAACATTCACAGGCTCTTCACTGGTTACGTTTTTTCTTCACTTCCCAAAATATCACTTAAACCATGTGAATGCGTTTAGTGTCATGGGTTAGAAATTCCCTTGTTTGCTTTGAGTATGAAGATGTTTTACTGTGTATTATACAAGCAGTCGACAAGCATATTAAAAATGATCTCTGGTAGGAGGAGATTTAAAAACATAACTTCTATTTCCAGTTTCTAAAGTTCTTTCTTAAAGTAACAACGAAAAAGTAGTTATTAATGTACGTGCTTCAAATGCAGAGGTATTTATCGAATTTTAGTTTAAGGTAAGTATTTTTAACTAAAAAGATATAATGATAAGTCAAGATAATGACACAGACTGGTAGTTTAATGAGTGCGTGAAGGCGCATGAACACAATTCTAGTAAATAATGCCACTTGACCCATTTATTCTTGAGTTTTGAAATACAAAAATGTGTCTACAGGCTAAACAAATTCAGTCTTCAGGCAATAAAAGCATTGGAGGCTTCTTTAAGTCAGTGGGCTTTCCAACTATTCATCCAAAGTGATGCATCAAAGTTACTCTATTTTATATTTCACTAATAATCCAATTACAGCACGTTTTTAAGTAGCTTTCAACATATTGCTGGGCCTTACTTGAAGAAAATGAAGAAAAAATTACGTGCGCGCTTCAAAGCAGACAGCATTACGTCACACGGTACACCATCTTGTAAAAGGAGTAAATATTTTGCAATAGAATATGCAGAGAATTCTGTGCGGTGCGCAAGCATATTATGTAGAATAAAACTGTTAATATTGTTATTTTTGTTTAAATGTTTCACACTAATCCAATTATGAACTGAATACAACATAAGGAGAATCATGGGAGCTAAATAATACTTTTTGATACATAAATCTTTGATATTGTGAAAGTTTTAGTCCCAAAATTGTATGAATATCACACATGATGTACTATTAGTTGCCTCGGCAGAAGCGCTTGTCTAAAAAGTGAAACAGATATTTGTGTATTTTGGGTTTTAAAGTAGTTATCAAGGCAGCGTAAACAAAGTGAAGAAAACAGGAAAATCAGACAAAATAATACAAATCCTGGTTAGTTTATAGAACTTGTACTAGAGCTGCCTTAATTATCTTAATTTTAACCGAGAAAAACAAAATGTAGTCATAGAGAGAAAATGATTTATGATTGGTTTGTCGCTTCACTTTCTCCTTTACAGTCAATTATACTGGCTGCTTAATGAGCATATCCCCGAAAGCACCTCAGAATATTCTCCAGCATGGTTTTAAGCAGGAAAGTGTAAGTCATTTACTAGCTCAGTTCTCAAGATCCTTCTGAACTTCGTTAATGCAACTCTCTTTAAAATTATCTACAGATTAAGGACGAATGGTACAAAGGCTACTAGGTTTCAGTACTCGTTTTCGCTGCAGGCGCTAGTGATCCATCCATATAACCCTGAACTCTGTTTACAGTTTACAGACGACGTGGATGGTCTAGCTATTCATCCACCTCTAGCAAACAGTGATCATGGGGGGTTAGATTTTAACTTAAGGGCTGGCAATTTAGTCAGTTTTCAACCCAAATCCCGGCCTAGTGTTTGGCATGCTGACATAGTGGCTATAAAGGAGCGTGCTTCAACTGCCGACTGGTCAGTCAACATTGTCTCATCCATTGAAGATGAATGGGATAGATTTAAGAATACACTTGAGAGGGTTACCACTGATCTCATCCCCTGGAGGGTTCCTAAAAGGCCAACAAATCGGCCACCATGGATAAATAGACAAGCTATAACACTCCTGAGACGGAGAAAAAGGTTCTGGAATCTCTTTGTTTCTACTGGGCTACAGCAGTTCCGGCTGAAATACTGTGAAACCAGAAACCAGTGTAAAACTTTGATCCACCAGTCAAGGATAGCTTACGAAACCCAGTTAGTTAAAAGTTCACCAGGCTGCCCAAAAAGACTCTTCTCATATATCAAGAGAAGAACACGTAAGAGTGATGCTATCCCACCTCTTATGCTTGAAGATGACCAGACAAACATGGCTGAGGATAACTTGACTAAGGCTGAGGCTTTGTCCAAGCACTTTAGTCAAGTATTCTCTGATAATATTGATACCAGCTTTGTAAATTTTCCAAAGGTAACTTGAAAATGGCACCCTTATACATTGGAAAGGATACTGTCCTAAAGTGGCTTCTAAGGCTCAATCCTGGTAAGTCCAGTGGCCCTGATGAACTCCACCCACGTATATTAACAGCATTGGCTGAAAGCATAGCCGAGCCATTGTCGGTAATCTTCAATATGTCTCTGGACCAGTCTAAATGTCCAAGAGACTGGAAAGATGCCATCATTAGTCCGGTCTTCAAAACCGGATCTAGAAACTTAGTTCAGAACTATCGTCCTGTTAGTTTGACCAGTATTGTTGTTAAACTACTAGAAAGAATAATTCGTGATGCTATCATTCAGTTCATTGAAGGGAACAAACTTTTCGCTGTGGAACAGCACGGTTTTAGAGCAGGTCATTCTTGCTTGACCAACCTTCTTTTGGCCAGAGAAAGTTGGGCAAGCTCAGCTGATGCTAATATACCGGTGGATGCCATATTCATAGACCTTAGCAAGGCGTTTGACAGGGTTTCTCATTCAGGTCTTCTAGTAAAGTTAGGTAGTCTGGGAATCAATAAAGTGGTTACCGACTGGATTCAAGACTTTCTAAAGGACAGAAGACAAAGAGTACGAGTTAACGGGGTTTTATCAACATGGGAATCGGTTAAGAGTGGCGTTCCTCAGGGTACAATTCTAGGCCCACTTCTTTTCCTGATTTATGTTAATGAGATTCCATCGGTAGTTAAGTCATCCTGCTTACTGTTTGCTGATGACATCAAGATATGGAGGGCTTTGCACGATGACAGTGATCAACTTGCTTTGCAGGAAGATTTAAACTTGTTAAGTGATTGGTGTAAGCACTGGGCCTTGGAGATTAACTTAAGCAAGAGTGTAGTTATGCATGTATCCCATAGTCACGTGCACAATTACTCAATGAATGGCATTACTCTCCCAGTGGTCACTGAGTACAAGGACTTGGGAGTGGTTGTGCAGCATGACTTGAAAACAGCAACAAACTGTAGAACTGCAGCCACTAAGGGTTTTCGAATGTTATGGGCCATACGCAAGGCTTTTGCGAACTTTGACGCTGATATATTTCGTATATTATATCCGACTTATATCAGACCTCATTTGGAATATGGGATCCAGGCAGCGAGCCCGTGTTTCAAATACGAAATAGACTTATTAGAAAGGGTGCAAAGAGTAGGAACTAAGCTAATAAAGGGTTTCTCAACCCTGTCATATGAGGAGAGGTTAAGTCGACTGGGTTTATTTCCACTGTCATACAGACGACTTAGGGGTGACCTAATACTAGCATACCGTATCCTAAGAAATGATTTTGGAGCTAATTTATCTAAATTATTTCTTCCTTCTAGCACCAACCAATTGCGAGGACATCACCTCAAGGTTCAAAAACCACGGTCGAATCGTCTGCGTCTGGAAATCCGTTTTTCGCATCGAATTGTGAACCATTGGAACTCCCTACCGGAACACGTCGTATCAGCGCCATCCGTTGATTCATTCAAGGCGAGATTGGACCTCCTGTATGCAATAAATCGAAAGGATTAACACAGGCATATAGCCTACTATCCTAAATAATTGTAAACTGTAAACTGTTTTTGCTGCAGGCGCTAGTGATCCATCCACATAACCCTGAACTCTGTGTGTGCAGAAATGTTTTGTGCGGTCTATTGTTCTGCCACAACTTTGAATTCCTTTCTACTAGTTTATGTCTATTTTTAGTAATTAGTCAACAACTCCTGCTCTTACATGTCACCTCTGTGTATTTTTTCAGCTTCAGTTTCTTTCTCAGATTTTTCTTACTTACCAAGTGGACACTCAATCACCTAACTTCTCATTTAACAAAAAGTTTCACCTAATCGAATTTCAGAACCTTACTTTCATCATGCCAATAATTAATACACAATTTCTTTCAGTCTTTAGAAACCACTTTTGAGTAAAGTTATCGACTATACCACATTTGAATTACTCAGTTGTAGACTGCTTCACTTTTCGGTAGACAAAGATGCAGTTGTACAACCTTTAGGGATAACTTCGTGGGTAAAGAAAATTTTTCTTGATGTAAAACGTTTTGCTGGAGACGTACTAGGATTTAGATAAAAGCAGTTAAATAAATGAACTGGGGAAAATTAATTGACAGGCTAATTTGATTTATGTTACAAATAATAAGAAAGCAGAAAGAATTAAGCCAAATACTTATTAATTAATTTCAAGAGACTGAAATCCAGAGACATGAAATATATTTCTTTTTAGTGAAGTTAATGCGAAGTGCTATAAAGTGTCATTGATTCACTGTCGTCGTGTGATAGTGACCTAAAATACCTAGTGGTTGTATTTTCAAACCTGTATTTCATTTGATTCAATTCAGAATGTTGAATCATCTTAATAACTTGAAATTTCTCTAGCTGTTTCAGCATGGTACATGGAGGCGTCCGTCGACTATAAGTACGACAACCTAAGTCCACGTCTTTGTGGTCAGTTGCTTCAAACATCTATTACCAATTCGAAGTAAATCGTGATGGACAATCACCTGGTTTGTGACGACATTGCAAACGTAACTGGTAGATTTCAGGATTCCATCGCGAACTGACATCGGTTAACGAACCATTGGAAAACCGGGGAGTACTGGATAGCTATTTCTCCCTAGTTTGGGACCCTTCATCAGTACTCACCTACTGTGGCTCGAACTCAGGGCCTTCCAGTTACAAGAAAAGCTCGTAGACCATTAAGCACTAGAACATGATCCAGTAGTTCACGCACTCCAACTTCTGTCAATTAACGATATGGCATGAAAACCAGCGAATTTCATCAGCGAGAATTAGTGCTCACACTCGACCTGCTGTATCCCACTGGTCAAGACTTTCCATCAGAACCCAGGTGGAAGTCTTTTAATACTAGGGACTAGAGAAGCTCCTTTGGTTACTTCCAAGTGAACAAGCAATTAATGTTCGGTATTATATCCGATTTCAGGTCAACATCGTTCCAGCATGTGGTACGCAGAAAAGGATTTGATTTGCTTTTTTCACAAGATACTGTTCATGATGCGAATATACAAAAAATGTCAGGCTAAAACCCTGCTCCTTAAATGAAACTAAGGAGAAAATTTATCATGAATCGAATATCTGGAAAACACTGAGTGTGAAGCTTTTGGAACAAAACTAGCAATAGACTCATTAAACTGCGGTTCTGTGCATTCACTTAGTCGCTCTCTTAACCAAAGTCAGGGAGAAGAAACAAAGACTTTGAAAATGATGTCGGTGCATTGCACGACTTATCATAAACTGTGTTTAGTACGAAATTTTACAGGAAGTGGTTTTTTCATTTCCTTCGAGTTCCAATTGAAACAAAGGGCTTCAAATCTCTTTGAAGTTTCATTAGCGGCGGTCCTGTTTCACTGGTTGAGGGTTTCTGACTTCGCTTCCAAACATTTTTTTAATCCCACTAACAACCAAGTGAGACTTTGGACTACATCAGTTGGGATCTAATATAATTCGCGAATACATAATATTCCTTATATATTGTGAGATTACACTCCAGACTCATTGGCAGCACTAAGAGAGTAAATTGTGATGTGAAGAATTCAGCATTCTAATGAGTTATCTAAATCGTGTAGTGACAAAAATGATGATACAAGTAAAATATTTCAAGAGTTGCTTCGTAAGGATTAGTTTTGTTTATACGAGTTTTATCACGGATTGATATCAGTTAGAGAATCAGTGAAAACCAGGGAGTACTGGACAACTGTTTCATCCTAGTTTGGAGATCGTCGGCAGTACGCACCCACTGCCAGGATTCGAACCCAGGATCCTTCAGTTGCAATGCTTGTATACCATTCAGCCTCTGGGATCCACTTCAATGGCCCATGAAGTTAGAAGTCAGATTTAGAATTCAATAGTTCTCTAATTGATATCAATTCGTGAAATCGAATCGAATCCTTACAAATCAACTATTGAAAAGATTACTCTGTTAGAATAGGGTTAGTAATCTCTCCTTCTTTCCATCTTCTGAAGTGTTTGTATATGTTATAAGAAATAATTTTCTGACTTCTAAAAGGATTGTTTACCTCCGATTTCATTTTCACGTCTACAGTATGCTTATAAATTTATTTCGAATAGAAAGTAGAGATGCATTTACACATATGGGCCAGTAATGCCGGCAGTCATTCACATTACTTACAGTCATTTATTAATGACATTGGCCTTGAATAGCGATTCCGAGGTTAATTATGTTATGCCTTGAGTGTGAATACAACGGACCGGTAGACATTCGAGAACTAAGAGTCAAATAGCGAAAACTAGCCTTCAGGACATTATACAGAAAGAACAGGAAGCTCAACGAGGGTATTTTTTTGATAATTCCGTCTTTATAAGCAGTACGATCGCATTTATATACATAACTTTACGTGGATACATCTGTTATTTAATTCAATAAGACAACGGAGGGAGGTTAACGATGATGACGATTTCCAACATGATACGAAAGTCTGAAGGTGTGAATATAGAAAACTAGGAGCTTAGAAACAAAACTACACAGGATTAGATGACAGTTACGCAACAATTAAAAAATCTTTTCAGTGAAGATAGGTGTGGACGCGATAATCGTGGAAACAAATAGAAATAAAAGTTTTCTAAAACAGAAGATGGAAAAAAATGAGGGGAATGAAAAAACTAGAAAACGAAAACTGGGGAGTCAAACCTAACTAGATCCATGGTGAATTTAGAAGTTGAGCTTATTTATTTTGAACACAAAGCTCCGGATTTTCTATGCATATGTGAGGGCTTTGAAACACACTGGCTTTGGCAGATTTCTGTTTACTTTGTAAATGAATCTTAATCATTCGATATGTTGTAGCAGGGGATGACGGAATGTTCACTTTATGGCCCGTCTGGTTTACATATAACGCAACTACTTTTTAACCCTATGCAGTTTTGTATCTAAACCTCTAGTAATCTATATTCATACCTTTAGACTTTCGTATCAAGTTAGAAATTAGTATCACAGTTAATCTCCCCTGTTGTTACGTCGAATTAAATAATAGATGTATTTACGTAAAGTTATGTATGGAAATGCTAATGTACAGCTTTTGAGGATAAAATTACCAAGAGATATACTGGCTCGGCTTCTCGTTGTCTTGAAACTAAGTACCAACCTTTATTTGTAATCAACTAACTCTGAGTGTTTATTAATATTAACTATTATTATTCTCTTGGAATTCGTATGAAGCACATACATCTAGCAGTAAATTTATATTTCATCCTGTTCTATGTAGTCATTTCCAGCAAGTTGTAAATCAAAATAAAAATAAAATAAAATAGATCTGCAATTTGCAGCAAGCTTTCAATTCCTCTTAACACGGTCTGCTCTATTTCAACCTCAGACCCAACTCTAACTCGTCTTTCCCTTTTCAGGTTCCACTGAAGGGCTTGACAGGCGAGTAACGTTACCCAACGGTCCCCTCAGCGTGTGCCCAGCTTACCTAAATTTCCTTCTGCATATTTGATGAGCGATTGTTTCTTGGGCGATTCGCTGTAATGTAGAGTTCCATGCTGCTTTCCGTTTCTGTCCGGCCATCTTGTCTTCAGTATCGATTGAAGGCAGCTGTCGATGGAATTCGTCAGAAACCTGTTAGAAATGGTTTTCATAAAGTGTCAAGTCTCTAAAGCGTATAGAATCACTGACTTGATGCCAAGGTTGAAAATCCAAAACTTGTTCTATATATTGAACGCAACAGATTTCCGTATTTATTTCACATTGGTGAGGGTCTGTCTTCTTTTTCCAGTCCTGGATTTGATATCTCATATGTGTCTCCCCATAAGAGTCACGTCCTAATTTCTACAGGCAAATAAATTATGTGTTTAAGATGTGATATTTGACTTAGTAAGTCTTTTATTGGTAGAATAAGACTAACCCATAAAAATAACGTGTACATGTGTTAACATACACATGAAAGCTTATTCTAAAAGGTCTAGGCTGAGCGATTTTGGTTACTCTTTCTTTAAGGTATTCATAGTATCGTAATGCCTATTGATCAGAACTAAGTACCAAAAGTTGTCAGAATATTTAAAATTTCAAATACTAGGTGAAAGTAAACATTTATATTTCGTCTGAAATATACTCTAATTTATGGATGCCCATGCTGTTCACTGCAAAATGTCTGCATATTTTAATGTGCTAAATACAAAATGGCTGTACTTTTTCTGATGACAGTTTTTTTTTCATTAGTCATAATGAAATGAAAATAATTAGTAGCTTTAGACAAACTTATACGACACAGTAACATCGTTCCCTAACACAGTTAGTCACAGACAAAATCGATGGTGCCTATCGATTTTCATAAAAAGCTTTTATCTGTATAGCCAAGAGAAAATGAGGAAAATTGGCCTAGTGACCTAATGCTGTATGACTGGACATCTAAGCACATAAAACTAAGCTTGTGTGTTGAACAAACAAAAATGTGCATACATTTATGTGCCTAAAGTGGTGGGAAAGATGCCTGTAAATGAACCAATCAGAAATTCAAATGATGAATGGTCAAATCTTGTGTTTGACGGTTGGGCAGGTCTGAAATAATAAAAAAAAGTCTCAGTGAAAAAACAAAATTACACCACAGCCTGATACAGTTAGTTATTCGTGAATGTGTATTTTTATAGAATACGGTGAAATCTATGGAATGGTGTAAAGACAAATAGTCTATTTAATATTACACATCAGGTTTTTATTCGAAATAAATTAGGAAGGAAGACGTGAACATAATTAAAACAAAACATACTTCAATACATACTTTAATTTTAATCAAAAGATTTTTAAGTGTGAACGGAAATCACAGTAGAAGTTTCCCAGTCGTGAATAAATTTCCGCTTTCATTCAGTTTCTGGTGAGTATTTTGATGACAATTAGAATCAAAGCTTTTTCTAATATAATTATTTCAGTAGTATTTATTTAATTCATTTCATTTTTCATTTTCTTTGCGTGTGGAAAATAAACCTGCAAGCTTGAGCTGTGATGTTTTAGTAGTAGTGATGTTTCTCTTTGTTTAGCGGGATGGATTTGCTAGTCTTACGCACAGCACTCCATCTCTATCAGACTTACTCCCGGTTGGGCAAGGTTCAAGAGTGCGTCAGCCGCAGATTCCATCCGGACTCTGTGCATAGTTGGTGAGCATTCTAAGCTGAATTACCGGTAGTGTAGTGTTGATTTATTTTATGTTTATCCTCTTCACGTTCCCCGGTGGAACATAGGGCTTCAAGCTAGTGGCTTGAAGTTTCTGCAGCAGTCTTTTATTTTACAGGATAAGATTGCTAGCCTCATACCCAACCTTTCCTCTTTGCCAGCATTATTTCCAGCTTAGAGAGGTAAATAGTGCGTCGGCCGAGGATCGACCCCGGACCCTTGAATGGTCGGCGAGCGTTCTAACCGCTATGCCACCGACACGCCTGTGATGATTTATACACTCTTAAAACTATCTTTTCTCAGTTGGTATGAATTCTCCCCTAAGCTGCATTGTGTACGCAGACCAGAGAGTACCGGTCCAATGTATCTGTTTGTACTCAAAAAGACATAAGTATAAAATATTTTGAAAAAATTGGGAATTTAAATTATTTTCTGTGTTCACTTGTAAGAATCCATTCAGAGCATATTGAAAAAAAATTTATTATTTGAAGATATTTTCAAGTATTAGTTTTGTAGGAATTTTGTTGATTGCATGGAGGATTTCATTATGAGTTGACATCAGTTAAATAACCACTGGAAAACCTGGGAGTACTGGACAGTTGTTTCGTCCTAATTTGGGACTCTTCAGCAGTACGTGCCCACCGAGGTTCGAATCTAGAGCCTTCTGGTTACAAGGCGAGCTCGTAGACCATTGAGTCACTGGGATTCGGTAATAATAATTAATTAATTAAACATAGAACGACTTGTTTTATTACAAGGCATTTACTTCTTGCAAAAGGTCACCAAGTAGTATAATAACTGATAATACGTTACTTGAAGCAAAATTGTTCCATCTAAAGCATGCTGTACTACTCATTGAAGTTTTCTTCCATTAGCTTCAAAAAATGCGTAGCAGTGGGTTGAAAACTTCTTGAAAATGTTACGATTCATAAATCTCTCTAGATGATGAAAACAAAATGAAATGCAGTAAACATGACGCTGCATTTTTATGGATGAATTTAAGGAGATTTAAGCGGACCACCAATAAGTGATGGCTAACGGTGGAAATCGGGATTCGCATTTCGTCCTATTTAGGACTCGTTGGCTGGCTATACCCACATCCCCACTGAGTGATGGTTTTCTAACTGGTACTTCAGTGACCTAGCGGGGCAGGGTTTGAAGTGATGGTTGTTGGTAGGTTCGAGTCTGAGTAAGAAAGGTATAACTTACTAGGAATGGTGGTAAATGCACCTTAGAAATCCCAGCTAGGATAAATGGACATTCTGAATTCTTCTGCTGGCCGCAGTCAGTAGAATACGATTATGGTAATCCTACTGAATGAATCAGTAGGAGATACAGTGTAACTTATACAACTGCGTCTGTCAAAGGTGAAATATTCCTATAGTAACAGAATGCAATTTTGCATACCTCAGAGGTAACAGGAATTTTGACATCTAAACACTGAAAGCAGCATAAATATGAAACGAGTATATTTATTCTCTTATTTAACATTTGTTCACATAACTCTTTTAAAGTTGTAATAGTTCATATAGTATCAAAAAAGAAATTATGATGAAAAGTAGAACAAGTGTGACTGTGAAAATATAATTATACTGCATTATTCCCTTGGGTCCAAGTGGAATATAGGTCCTCAAAAAGCACATCTTCATTTCATCTTATTCTATCAAGTCTTTTCCAGCTGTCTTCACGATATCCTGTAAGCTTTCGCTTTCTCCCCATACTATCTTCCCTTTTTTTCCTATTCGCGTTTGAAGCCAATTTTCTGTGTAATCGCAGTGGCAATAAAATAACGAGAAGGACCAGCTGCATACTTATTTAAAAGGATAAGCCATTGATGATCTGGAAAGAAAGCTGAAAAGCCTCTTCAATACTTCTTAGTTTTCAGTGATTTTCTACTACTAAAAATAACTTTAGTCTAAAGGAACCTTTCACACGTGAATGTATTTCTACAGGTATAACTTTCATCTTGAATACCAATTAGGCGCTGATTTCTTTTTCCAAGTACATAATAAGAAAATTTGAAACAAACCAGATTTCTCCATCTTTCATAATTGTTTAAAAAAATGGAATAAATTCTACAAAATGTTAATCAACAGATTGTTTAAATCTCTTTCGCTTCATTGAAAGCAAATTCGTTTAAATTGTATCTTTTAGAATATGCGAGAACGGAAGATAGAAACGTGCTATTTTTGTACAAATGTTAATATTTTTAATTTTCAGTAGTTTAACAACATTCCATTTCCCTCTGTCAGGTGTTTTGTTGACTGTTTCTTTTTATGCATATGCAGAAATATTTCTGGACATATGGTGGAATATTTTCATTTGTCTTGTTTTTTTGCAGTTGAAGAATCGTAATTTTTCGTTCTTTAGTTGAAACTGTTTTGTTTTATACAGTCACTACACTAAAAGTGCATATTTCACTAAAGTTTAACAATACGGAAATGCCCTTCAAATCTTAAGAGATCAGATCGCCTTGTAGCCAGAAGGTCCTTGGATTGATCCTCTTTGAGCGCGTATTATGAAGAGTCCCAAACTGGGACGAAACAGCTGTCCAGTAATCCCAGGTTTTCCAGTGGTTCTCTAACCAATGTTAGCTCATGATGATATCCTCCAACCAATCAAACAAAGCTCCTACAAACCGATACTTCCGTGTATATTTCATTAGGTATTGACACCAGATCGAAAATTATTGAAAACCAATAGAATACTGAATATTTGTCTCATATTAGCTGGGAATTTTTCGGAAGTGAGCTGCCATCACCAAGCTAAGTGCCAAGTACACAATTCGCATGTTACGAGTGGAGCATACGATTCATTAACCAGTGAACTAGATTGTAATGCCTTATAAGTCTTGGTTTCTGTCAGTTCTCTATAAACTGACACCAACACAAAATAAATAGGTGACTACATATTCTCACACCTGACTTGATGGACATTACTCGTACTGTCTTCTCCCTCAGAAATGGAGGAGTATTGGATTATCTAAAAGATTTTGTATCACGCTGATACACTTGTATTAAGTCTTAAACTAGAATGAAATCCCTGTTATTTACCGCTTGGTTTTTGTAGTACTTATAGCTCATTTTCATTTATGACAGAAATCAATCAAACATTTGAATATAGGATGGTTGAGTAGACGAATTGTTTGATCATTAATAGGAAGATTCAACATGTGAATGAATATATTTGGATTGTCGGACTCTGGTTTCGTAATGGCTAATAATTTACGAAATAATATATGCACAACCTAATAGATAATTGACACTTCTGAAGGAATTAAGGTTAAAATATTCTGATTTGAAAGAAGCACTTAACTGTGGGGTGTGTTGACAGAGTCCGAGGATAAAGTACACTCATGCTAACTACTTATGAAATAATGAGTAGTACTTGACATCATTATCTGAGATTATTCATGTAGAATTAATAACAACTAACCAAACATCGTATATTATAAAAATCAAACTTAGTCCACGCTCTGGTAATTTTATATAAATGTACATACACTAGATTAACCGGTATAAATTCTCTTGAATGTGATCATTAAAACTGCCAGAACCCGAAACAACAACCACCTATAATTGCCCTTTTTTGTATATGATTGCTTATGTCAGAGAAAAATATCTTCTTAGTCTTAAGAGCTTATTTTTTTCTGCATTCTGAATTCAAAATTTCCAACTGAAATCTTGTTGAATACTTCTTAGCATTGTTTAATTGTAAAAATGCTTCCATAGACTAAGAATTATTCGGGCTATCACCTCGTGCAATATTACACATTTGTTATCCCTTGATAATGAAACGATTGACTTGAATCATACTGCTACTAAAATTAAAGGGCACTGCCTTGCTAAGGTGGAATAAACCAATGGAGAAAATTAGCAGGAAACCTGAAACCCTGAATACCTCCTCCAAATAGTCAAAAATTTCATATTAAAATCTTATTTATCATCACCAAAAGCAAAACTGCGTCTGTGATATAGCAGTTAGGACGCTCGCCAACCATGCATATGGTCCGGGTTCGATACCTGGCCGACACACTCCTCTACCTGCTAAACCAGATATGATGCTGTTAAAGAGGGACGGTTGGGCATGAGGCTAGCAACCCATCCTGTAAAATAAACACTGCTTCAGAAACTTCAAGTCACTAGCTTGGAACCCTATGTTCCACTGGGGAACGTGAAGGAAAGAAAAAGCAAAACTATTACATCACAATGCAGTCAGTTGTTCTTTCGAAATGAAACTTTATAGCAATTTCAATTGACATCCTAACATTTTATGATATAAATATTTTTGTAGCATTAAAATTCACAATTCGCAGTTTTCAAGTCGAGTTAAAATTTCACTGCAGTTTCCCTTGGAGACCTAAATTATTCAGATTAAAATATGTGATCTTCTTGGTACAATGGATGGTAATTAAGAAAATAAGCATAAATGCGTAAAACTATGTGCTATCGATTGACTGAAATGACCAGTTGCATGGCAGCCAGCAGTGCTTGGTAGCTAGGTCAAAGTGGTTTAAACACTTAGCGGCCGTTACACTAGTTTAGGGCTGAGCTCATCAGCTCAGACCACCAGATTTCTAGCCGAAATTGGCGAATGAGGCTGACAGGTGTTTAGATCAATTCAACCTAGCTATCAAGCACTCCTGGTTGATGTTGGTTTTATGCAAATACTCAGGTCAATCAATGCGTAACAGAGAGTTTTTAACATGCTACTTTGAATTTTAGCCCGGTTGTTTGTGCAATTAAATTAGTAATAGTTTGATGTTGTTTTTTTGTATACTTTCTGCCAAATACCTTCGTTGAATATAACTCCCTGATTATTTCATTTGGACAGCGAGGCGTCATGGAACGTTTACTGTTGACGGTGTACTCCTAACCCTGAACTGTGAATTAGGAGTTTTTAGAAGTACATTTGTCCTTCACTAAAGTGCTTTCTCAAACGTGATATGAAATATTTGATCTCTACATTTTTCGAAAGACGTCCTCTCGAAGCTCGCTACCATGACGACAGTTTCGCTATGGTCTTCTTCTGGTTGATATCCAATTTTCATGAAATATTCTACTTTTGAAGATGAATCAAGTCATACCACCGATCACATTAAATGTATTTATGAATGCAGCTGTTGTAAAGTACACTACCGGATTAGATTTGACTAGATGCATCAAATGGATGCAGACAAAGGTGCAACTTTCAAAATATTTCAATGCATTCACGTGAAAAACATATTGCCAGTAAATTATGTACAAAACTACAATAGGTTGATAATAAGTCACTATTGTTTTAAAATAATTTAGATCATAAAAATTGTAAAAAATACTGTTAGATACCCTCACTGAAAAAATATCACAAGACTTGATCGTCATCATCCAAAGAGTTTGTTTATCTCCTGTTAGAAAAACAACTGTTTGATGGTTCGATTTACAAAAATATGATTTTGATTAATTATCTTCGAAGTGTTTATCAGTAAACAAATTAGGTTACAAACTTGCTGATGTAACTTCTTACCCCACATCATTGTGTACACTATGATATAAAATGTGAACTAATCATTTTATTTAATGGTCTCTAGGATATTTTTAATTGGACACTAGTCAATAACTAGTGTAATGTGAGTGTGTCTAGTCCTATCTCTGGTGCAGACTGAATTCCGTCAGTCAAGTTTGCAATGTGGCCGCCATACCACTAGGTGGCTCGCGATCACGGCGTAATTTGAAATGTTGGCATTAGATGGTTTAAAGCAATCGGTTAATTAACACTCATAAGCAAAGCGTATCTGCAACCTTGAGGGGTTCATGTCACTTCTGAGATTCAGAACCACGTTACCCAGTGCTGCAGTCAAACAAGTTACCTCTGATCTAATCAGGTTTCTAAGATAATTTAATTCTCCTGGTCGGTTTTTAATTTCTCCAGTTTACCATAGTGATGATATAGCTTCATTTTATTTTAAATAAAAATATGATTTAAAGAGCAGCTGTTTGTTTATTCGTGAAGACAAAAGTTTGTTACATCAACGGAAAGTATTTCCGATATGTTGTTTTCCAGACATCTGTCTGAATGTCTGACTTTATTAAATAAGATATGAAATAGAAAAATTTGTGTTATGAGACTTATATGAAAAGCTTTTTCCTGCTAATTTATTACTCCATAAAATAAGTAGTATATGTCTATATTGTAATAGATTAGGTTAGGTAATAAATTATAAGATTGTGTAGAACACTTGTGCGTAGGTGGCACAGTGGTTAGGACTCTCGCCAACCATGTACATGGTCCGAGGTTCGATCCTCCGCCGACGCACACCTGATATCTATGGTCGGCCTGCGAAATTTGGGCTACCGATATCCACGCTGAAAATCCCATACTTGTACCAAAAATACGGTGTGGAATCAAACTGTAAACAAAATAAATAAAAAATAAACGATGAGGAGAAAAACTGGTAAATTATTATTTTTCAAGTGAAATTTTTTCATTTTATGCATTCCAAGTGCGACGCGATGTCTATGAGTTTCGAAGTGTTGTATTTACGAGACAGGTTTGACTTACTTCTTGCTGGAAAACTGAGCAAAGTTTAGGAATGCATCGACTGAGAGTCGAACCCGATAACTTCAGTAGTTGGTGAACACCTCTCTATTGAACCGCCGACTTACATTGAGACATTATGCTACAGTTCTTTTGGTAAATAAAGTTGCGTGAGCCAGTGAAATTGGTTTTATATTCTAAGATTTTACTATAAAGTACTATAGTTATTTGATTTTCATTAAACCTTGATTTTCCCGTCGACAGAGTGAACCGAAATGTCTCACCTTTTCTAACATTTCGGCTCCCAGTAAGAAGACTCCAGTGTTGTCTGAAGACTAACTTGAAGTCAGCGTCCACTAAATTCCTTCAAGTTAGTCCTCCGAAATCCTCGACGTGATTGTACCAGGGGTTCCAAACGTCAACAGAGGCAGGACACTGCTGTCCAGTCAGTCTAAAGAACATCAAAACAGTTAAAAACAAATATTAATTGACACCTATTTCAAAAGATGGCTGTCGTGGCTCAGGGGATCTAGTGGATAACGCTTTGGCGTCTTCAGTGATGGCTAGTGTGTTCGAGTCTCAGTTGAAACATCATCACTCATTGGGGATTGAAGGCAAACTAAGCTGAAGAGATGTGCATCTTAGATTTCCCTGTTAGTTCGCAATCCACAAAATTACTTTATATCATACATCTTGTATTTCTGTGTATGTAAGAACGGTTTACAGTATTTAATGAATCAAGGCTATTTATACCGTGAAGATAGATAGAATAATCCTTTCTAATAATTATTTGTTTTCATCCTATCGATAATATCTTTGAACCGGTTGCTAACTCATTCTTTTTAGTAGATGAATATGGAGTAATTGACTTGCAATTGGTTACCAATTGTATTACGTTGTCATTTCATATCAGTGTGCTGCTTGAAGAATAAAGTCACTTATTATAGGCTATTTGATATACAATTCACTGTTCATGAGAATAATACAGAGGATATAGTCGCCCGCTTAGTATTCCCTTATCCCATCATCAAAACATTCATTCACGGATGAGTTAGACCAGAAACAACAACTTTAAAATATGACAACTGGGTGTATTCGTTCACTGCCCTTGTTCATTATTCTATTTTCAATAGATTGATGAAATGCATTCAGAAGTACACGAATTTTCACACTATTATACGCAGATCCTTTGCATTACATACTGAATAATCTCAGAGGCGATGATCAGTATTGCTACAGCTGTATGAGGCAGTGTGGTTTTAGCAAAATTGTTAATATATCTAATTGACAAAAACCACCAGCCAACAAAGTCAAATTTTAGAGTTGACAATAAACGTTGATTTTGTGTGTTGGAAATGCTGAATTTAAAGGCTGGATGAAAATCAGATCGCTACCTTACTGACAACAGTATTTAACGTTATAAAAACCATTGTCTTTGTATGAAATTTTATTCGAAATGAACATAGTATTCAATTATTATCCCCTGAGTCATTGAAAACACCCACCGTCGGTCGACACAAGAATGTTCAAATATCAATAGACACAACGTTGCTAGTGTAAGCAGACCAGACATTCACGATTGTTTTAACAGCTGTTTTAATCAAAACATGCTTGACAGTAATTTACAAAGAAATGAAATATGATTTTAAATCCCAGACAAGCAAGATAATATATATAGCGTATGATGATTTCTTTTCTTAAGGTGATTGTTCAACTGAATTACTTGAATATTTTTTTATAGATAAAGCTATTCTGTGCATAATCCAAATGACTGGATATTTTTTTATTTTACTGCTGACTGTCAGACTTTTTCACAGTTTATAAATCACCTACTCGGAAAGTGCATTTGATATATATGTGTTTACTGATTAGTTATGTTGATTTATGATAGCATGTTACCCAGCTTATCATTGTACACAGGTCTATATTTTAAGACTAAATGTTTATTCGTTCAGCTGTAAACACTTATTGTCATGTTTCATCGACTTCTATTCGGATAAGTACTTTACAGCTGTAAGATTGAAGAACAATCATGAAATAAAATCAAGGGGCCGCTTATTTGCTTAGATATGTAAAATCTATCTCAGTGATAGTACCAATCAGTGTATCTGTTTATATACGGTTGTCATAGCCTCAAGTGATAGCATCAGCGGTATTCACAATGTTTTCTAATATCAGTAAATTCAAAAAGTAACTGTGATACGCCACCATGTTCGTGTTTATGCCATCCATACTCTCTGTTCCTCAATTCCTTTTCAGAAAAGCAAACTGAGGTGTGAACTGCATATGAAACTTACTGTCAACTATATAGAACTAGAGCAGAATGATCAATCGCTGAAGTCTTGTCTTCTTTCTGCTCTACGGTAGATTCTAGATATCCTTTTGTTAATGTAATTATCAGATTCAAACATCAGTTAGTCTTTTTTGACTGCAGGGGAAATGAAGATTGCCTGATCTTTCGGATACCTCTTCATGTAGAACCGGTTGATAAAACTTTATGTCACTGGTCTAAATTTCTATAAAATATACTTAAACAGACCTCGTGATTTAATAGCTCAGATCTTTGTGCGAAAGGAAATTCAGTTTTTACCGAAAATTCCAACATTATCTACAGAAATTGAATGAAGTCGTGCGACTGTTACTTAGCAATTGATACATAATTTCTTGCTATTATTTCAAAAGCTGAAACAGTCTTTTATGTTACAATTTTAGGTAATTTAGTGATTATATGCTTGGCTTTGTACGGGATCCATTCATTGAGTTTCAGGTCAGTTGATAGATAGAACTCATTTGTCAATATTTTGAAAATTAAGTGTAGGACTTTCACGAGCTATTATTAAAAATGTATAACTATTAACGAGATTTCGTCTTTCAAGAAAGCACTACCTTAGTAAAATATAATATGACACTTTTATATTTAATATAGTTTGTCAAATAAAAATTATGGATAATGTTTTCGCATCTTAATAAAACTAATGAATTTACCTTTGTTTGAACGATTTTTGAGCGAGATGGTTCAATGTAAACGCTAGAGTTACTTTTTAAAATTCAGAATGTGTTTCAGTTACACTTGTGTGTTAGGTATTGTTGTGGGCTCATAATGACATTAATCAGAGTTCTGTGTTAGCCTCTAAGACTTAAAAATTGTGATTCGCTTTTCACGGTAATTATTCCTCTCTGTGAAATTTGTTTTTTATCAAGCTGCTTTCTATATGGAACGCAGAATTTCAACAGGATATTCTCATTTCACTCTGCTCTCTGAGGTTATTTTCAGCTGGCTTCATGATTGACAATAAGCTCTCATTCTCTCTACACACGGTATCCTCCAGATTTCTTTCATGCCCATGTCCAATTCATCATCCCCATACTGTTTCCACTCTAGGGAATGACGTGTAATGCCACTCAGTGGCCTTTTCAGTGAATGTTCAGTCCATCTCCAATTCCATCAACATATTGGTTGGGTAATAGGTTCTTGATTGGTTTGTTTCCAGAGTTCTCTGTTGCTAATCTTTTCCGCTCAACCATCTGATCCTCAGTATCAAGCCAAAGGAGACAGCTGTTAGTTTTTTTATTACTGCTTGATTCCATACCGTACTTTTGGTACAAGTATGGAATTTTCAGCATGTAATTACGGAAGCCCAAATTTTGCACGCCGACCATAGATATCAGGTGTGCAACGGCAGGGGATCGAACCCCGGACTATGTGCATGATCGGCGAGAGTCATAACCGCTGTACCACCGATGCACAATGAAGGTCTGATGCCTGTTGGCATCGTGCCAAATCTCTGGGCTAAATAAAACTGTTGAAAATCCGAATCATTTTCTGTACAATAACTTCAAAATAGTGATCTGTCTAGCTTTTTTGATCTTACTCTTGTCACCCTCATCCATGCCTCCTGCGACTGAAAGTATCCAGCCTAGGTATATGAAAGAGGTGACTTCCTTCGGATTTATCCCGTCAATAGTGAGTGCTTAATGATTGTCTTCTATGTATTCACTTGAAGTCCTGTCTTCGCTACCTCTTCTCAAATTTTGTTAATTTTCGCTTGTTTATCCTCGGTTTCATGTGACAGTAGACAAATCATCCGAACTATTCAGATCTTTAAGGGTTTTCTTATCAACCCCACGTATTCCTCTATTTGTTCTCCTGATTCACATTGAGGAATATCAACCGTGACAGTACTCTCAGACAAATTCTATTAGAATGGTAATTACCCGATTTTTCAGAAAAGTCAGTGAAATTCTTGCATTTGTTTAATTAGAGCTGTTCATAATCATACATGTGTAAGGTTTGGACACTGTGGTAGCATATAATTGCATATTATCTTGTTTAATGGATATATCACAAAGTGAAACAAAAATAACATGAAAGAACTGTTCATAATTTATAATTATTAACGGTGATACTCAGCTTAACTCGATTGCAAATTATTAAAAGGGCCATTCACTTTCTGAATACTATTCAGAATTGTTGATCAACTATTCCGTTGAAATCACTCAGTGAAATAGATAACATTGCACAATAAGTAATATTTAGATAAGTGATAATGAAATAACGAAAAAAAATGGTAGTGTTTTAACTTTGTAACAAAAAAAAACTATAGATACATATTTTATAAATGGAAACACCATGTTTAATAGATTCGTCGTTATTTATAATGAAGTGGGCGTGTAATTAACGTTTCTTGTTATATAACTCGTTTTGTATATACAATGAACCAATTTTATAAAGCAGGTGTTCATTGTAACACGTTAGGAACTAGTACTTCTGATATATATTTTGATTAAGACAAAAAGAAAGATTTCTGTTAGAAAGACTGAGATCCAATTATAATGATACTTGGTGTTAGTTCCAGTTCTGATATCTGAATACATATAATAATTTTGGTCTGTTATCTTTACTGATGTATTCCTGATGCAGCGTTCTTAAGGAATAATCTGTTCGACTGTAGACAGTCATCGTTATAAGTCATTCTTCATAGGTTTACACTCTTTGAGAACTGAAAAAAGGATGGAAAATTTAGATACTTCTAAAATCTAATAATCTGTAAATGGTCAAAGTAGAATGAACTGATCCGTTTTTGTTGCAAGCCAATCCATTTCTTGAATCGGGTTAGAAACATTTTGTGTGCATCGGTGGTTTAACAGTTAGGACTCTCGCCAGCCATGCTCATGGTCCGGGGTTTGATCCCCTGTAGACGTACATCTGATATCAATGTTCGGCCTGCAAAGTTTGGGCTAACGATATTCCATGCTGAAAATTCCATACTTGTACCAAAAGTTCTGTGTAGAATCAAGCAATAATTAAAAAACATCAATAATGAGCAACTATAAACTGTTAAGAAAAAGTAATATTAGATACATAGACTTCTCACTGATCTTGACTGTTTCTCACCACAGTTTATACATGTTACTTATTTAACGCCAGTTTACCGGTAACACTGATATTTACCACAAAACTTTCGCTAAGGACTCAGCAATTAAGGCGAGGTAACTTTAAAATCACGTAAAATAACCTACTACTTATGACGTAACAAGATAAGCGATGAGCCATGTGGTTACTTCAGAATTCTTTTTCCTGTAGTTTCTCGAACCCACTGAAGTTTTTTCTCATACTTCTATGGTCAAAATACTGAATTTAGCGTAGTGCATATCAATCACTGTCCTAAAATTTGCCTTCCCCATATAACGGTAATTTACTTAGATCGGTCTAAGTAATTTTAAATGAAAGAAGAATGGAACTCATGTTATTTGATGACGATTAGTAGTCGATTCTGCTGTATACATTTCGTTGGGGTTTGAATCTACTCTACGTTCAATTAATTGAGGATATCTTGATTGGTATCTATTTCTAGCATATGTCGACTCAAGTACGTAAGAACTGGCCTATTGAATCATGATATCAGCTCCACTGCAAAGATTTTCACTTACTGTTATTATTTTATACTGGAGAGCTCACAGCTGAATGATGCAGTCTATTTCCTCAGACACATAAGCTGTCTGAAAGAATTTCGTGAAGTGGACTACCTTAAATTAAATCGAAGCAGTATACATACTTTGTAGCTTTTCATCTTTTGCAAGAGTGGTCAGTGAATTTAAGCATGGATGTTTCCTGAAACTGAATGACCCTATATGTTTGAAACGACCAGCATCATTTTTCATCGTAAAATGGCAGCGCTAAACTAAGCAAGCTGGCCCGTCTGATAATTCCTGAAGAGGACTAAAGATGTATTGTGTAGTCCACACTAGATACTACCAAACAAATGCAAAATTAACACAAATATATAAGCAGGTGTTTGTGCAAAAAGCTTAAATATCGACAAAGGTTGGTATCATAACTACCAGAAATAGGTAACAAATGTTACTAACAAGATTAGCACAGTCCTTCTGTCTAAAATAAGCATTGATCCTGGAAAGATATAAATAAATAAATTCAGCATATCGTTTTAACAGTAATCTATTGGAGTATCTGTTAATATTAAAAATTATTCAATTTTTTCAGTCAGCATATGGTAAATTTCCTAAAGTGTTTCAACTTTATTTTATTACTTTACTTCGTTTCAGGTACTGAGAAATCCAAAAAATAGAGTTTTAATAAGCACTCTATGACTGGCGGACAACTTATTGTACGCTTGCTTACTTCACAACTCCTACTGAGACTTTAAAGCTTCACTTTTTAAAGAATGGTTACTTATTTTTTAAAGAATGAATTAGATCGGATTACGTTTACTACAGTATATATTTTACAAACCATACTTTATACATCTTTCAAGTGGTACAATCTGTCGCACATGAATGTTTTATGGGAATCGATTGAATACCACTGTGATTCTTAGTTTACGGGGGATTTAACCAAACAGGAAGCCAAGAATTATTTGTTTCATGATAACTTCTGTGTAGCGTACTGTTTTAACATTTTACTGTACGTGTAACTTAATTTTTTCTGAACCCATTATCATTTCTGTATAAGATACCAGACTATATTTCACAACAGATCACCGCTTTTCGTTCCAGCTGAATAAGTTTAACTTTATAAGTATAACTCCAATCCAAAAGGAAAAATGTTAAAATTTAATTTTGCAGGTTACATGCTGGAAATCACAGGTTCCCATTTGTTTTGTAGTCTTACTTCAAGTCCCGTTAAATGCAGCTGATAAAGCAATATATCTTAACTATTCGTCTAGACAACAAACACTGCAGATATCTTATTTTGTTTGTTTGTCTGGTGGTGATTAACAGTACAACCCAGAACGCGTCTTTGGTACAGTTCAGGACTAATCGGCGGGATGTAGCTGCATCTGCAGTGAACGATAGTTCTCCCACTGAAACTGACATCTAGAACCTATCCTTTCAGACATCGAATCAAGGAAGTAACATTACTAATTCGGGAATTTAAATACATCAGTTGACAAGTGACAAATAGGATGAAGTGCGCATACTGGACTACACTTCTATCCACTGTCAACCAAAGACTATTATCTCCAGACATTATCGTAGCCTCCATACATGGAGCTAAGATGTCAAGAAAGGCCTAGTATTCCGATCCGATGTAGTCACTCAACAGGAAATTCAAAATAACTTCAACAAACAGATATTAGCTACTAATTGTTGGTCTGAATCTGTTTCACTACTTATCTGTATAACGTGAAATTATTTTATGCTACAGTACATCAGTCTGAACTTTGTATATCGAATATTACCTAAGAGTGGTGCTCAGTTCCACCTGACTGCAAAGTAACTACTTTTTTTCACTGTTATGTGAACCAGTAGTACTGACTGTCAAATCTGGCAAGTTACGCATCAAGCTATTCATTTCAAAAACGGACACATTATATTTAGTACTAGCTGATTTATAATATTTTTTTATTTTTATTTTTTTGTATTTTCGATTACAGCTTGATTCCACACTGTATTTTTGGTACAAGTGTGGAATTTTCAGCGTGGATATCGGTAGCCCAAATTTCGCAGGCCAACCATAGATATCAGGTGCGTCGGCGTGGCTCGAACCCCGGACCATGTGCATGGTCGGCGAGAGTCCTAACCACTGTGCCATCGATGCACTATGGCTACTGGTTCGAGCCTCAGTGGAGTGGACGAAAACCATCACTCGCTGAGGAGGGATGCAGGTACAGCTAGTCGATAAGTCAGTCCCAAATACGACCAAATGGTGTAAGTGCGTGTGTGGGAGGTGGGTGGGTTCCACTGCTAGTCACCATCATTCATCAAATAATAGTTCACTACCAGACAGAAATGCCACTGTCTACATTTATTTTCTATTTCACATTGTGTTATAAAACTCGGAAACGTTGGATACTTATTTAGACTGAATTTTAATCCACCTAATGTTCATTAACTCTACGGTAGTTGCATCTTTCTCTACGAATGATGCGTCTTGTATAACACCATGATCCCCGCGAGTACCTTTTTATTTACTTCTGATTAACAAAAGTGGAAAACCATCGGAGGTGAAATGAAAACTACGATTCTTGGACGACTGCAACCAGTAACCTTCTGATTACTTGTCTGATGTTGTATAAGATGAGCTAAGAGAATAAACTGCAAACCAGATGATTGTAATGGACATGACAACCTGGGTTTCGTAGACTAATTGATAAGTTGCCCGACTAGTTTTCTGGAGATGGCTTGTTCGAATCCAATTACGACTCAGATTTTTCGTTCACTTCCAACCATCAATAGTAGTCTGTTAACCCAAAGACATCCCATTAAGAAGTGTCAATAATGAGTACTAAGTATGATGTCCAAAGAATAATGCACAGTGCTTTTAAGCCCCTCATATAGTGTAGCCCATTTATGTTCATCATTTTTTAGTCTTATATTCACCATTAATAACCAAGTTTTTTTACATAAAATGCAAAACGAATCTGAAATTTAATTCGTTTTGAATTCATAGGTGTTATCAGAATTGGTTTCCTCACAGAAAAATCTTCACTTAAAACACAGTGATCATTCTTGGGGGTTCGATCCCCGGCCGACGCACTCCGCTACCTCTTTAACCCAGTAATAACATTGGTAAAGAGAGAAGGTTGGGTATGAGGCTAGAAACCCCATCCTGTAAAGATAAACACTGCTACTTAAACTTCAAACCTCCAGCTTGAAGCCCCAAGTTCCACTGGGAACGTGAAGGAAATAACAATATATAATAATAATAGAAATTAAAGTTAGGCTGGTTAACTGAATATAACTACATTATTTATACACTCTAGGAAAGTATATCGACCCTCAACGTTTCATTTGTAATTAAGTGTATCCCAAAATTTGAATTACTCATGAAACACCGCACTTTTTTGTACAGAAATCACTAGAATTCTATGGAATAAATAACTGGGAGCCAACTTTTTACAAATTATTCCTACTAAAATGGCTCTGTTGAACATCACCTTACACACTACAGTTAGTCTGTAAAGTGGTGGATGTAGTATTATTATGTAACACGTAGTAAGGATTACTAAGCTCAGTGTGCATCGTTACCTGTTTAAATCCCTTTAATGACAATGCATGTCTGATTGAGATATGATATAAACAGTTTTAATTCGTTTCCAATGGCTTTTGTCCATTTCATCCATCTAGAGAATTTTCCAAACTACACAATCCCAGCTTCCAGTTGTTAGATTTCCACCTTGTCGATGCCTTTTAGACTCCACCTTACAATAAATTATGCATTTTCTAGAACACAGTTACCAGTATCTGAATGGTTACATGAATTCTTTGTTAACTATATTATTATGATTGTACAACTCTTGAAAATGACTCGTTGAAAGTCACTGACTTGGCTTACTGTAGTTCTAGTTGTATTTTATACTAGAAAATCTTTCTGCAAGATAAAAGATACAATAACGCATACTTGTAGGATAGGCGTTTTAGTAAGTCAAAACAAGAAATTAGTTTAATCTTCGAAAAAAGCGCTATTGAAATTCAATCAAACATGGTGTGTTGATTGATTTCTGTCTATCAGTCAAAAGAATCTATAGACTTTTAGACAGACTGTACAATTATATGCCGTTGTATTCATTTTCCTGTTAGACATTTATTTATTATTTATGTCTGTCAGATTTTAGCCCGCTTACAAATTTATTCATAGTTGTAGAACAATCGATAGATGAAATAATCAAATGGTATTTCTTATAAATGTGTTACTAATTATAGGCACGAAAGAGGAAGAAACAATCCCAGCTAATCTGTTCATATTCATGTGCTTCAACAAAACCAATTCTTTATGATAAATTCCAGTGTTTTCATGAATTAATTTATAATCTATCCAGTCAAGTGTGGGGATGGATGTTCCACCGATGACACGGGTTGGTGGTTGCGCTAAATCACGAATTGGTATAAGTTAGAATTCATGAGCTGGCCATTGAATCGGATCCCAGTGGCTGAATGTTATGCATACCCTTGAAGAGTCCAAAACTGGGAGGAAATAGCTGTTCGATAACTGTCTATATCTTCTATATCTGCATCTGAACCAAAGTGTATTTCGATGGTGATTCACTCAGGTGATCACATGGCAAACTGGAGAGCTAGAATTTTAGCCAAAACTAACACCGAATAATAACATTGGCTTCAATCCCGACAGTACATTTGATTCAGTGTGAAATTCCTAGCATTTGGCGCAATATTGCATCTGATTTCGTCTTCACACTACACATTAAAGGAAAATAATTGATCGAGGATAGATAATTAACTGATAATAGTGTCAATAAAACATCGCTGTAAAATTGAAAATTATAAATTAGTAAAATGGTGATAACTATACATTACATGGATGATTTAATCATGAGCTGACATCAGTTAGAGAACCACTGGAAACCACCTGGGAGTACTGGACAGTTGTTTTGTCCTAGATTGGGACTCTTCAGCAGTACGCACTCGCCGGGATTCGAACCCAGGACCTCCTGGTTACAAGGTGAGCTCGTAGACCATTGAGCCACTGGGACCCGATCCAATGCCCCATGAGTTCTAACCTCTGCCAATTCACGATATAGCTGTCCAGTACTCCCAGGTTTTCCAATGGTCCTCTAACCAATATCAGTTCATGATGAAACCCTGTAATCAATCAACCAAAGCCCTACACACCAATACTGGGATATATGTATATTAGTAATTTACCATAATTTTATCATCCTTAGGTTTTGTTTAGTTGCACAATGACTTTCTAACAACAATCCTTACTAGAGGACTGATTTATAATGATAAACAGAATCTGTGTTAACGGTGTTATCATAGAATGTTTTACTAAATATAACAAGCTGCAAGCAGATGATGGCAACCGATGAAATATAATGGGGCTCTACTATTCTGCACGATGTTTTTTCTGTCTCTGTTCAGGTGTTCATTAAATCTGTCCAGATCCCATCATCTTAACATGGTAAACTAACTGAATTCTGTGAAAGCGTTTATTTTATGTTACGTTGTTCCGCGTTATTATTGTTATTATACTGACTTACATATAACTTACGTTACCTTGATTTATTGATATTCTATCGTCTTATTAGAATTTTACTACCGACATTTGTTTTTTTGTTAATTTGCACCTCCCTCTGTGTAGTTATGCTGAACCGAAATGCTCTGTTTCTGTTGACACTGTGGTTCCTGGTTAGGACGCAAACTAACCTAAAGATCAACGATAACACATGCTCGTCTCACAGGATTTGACTCTTGTAGCCTGGTGGATAGTGCTTTGCTGCTTGAAACGAAGGGTTTATAGCTTGAGTCCCAATGGAAAGACTACTACACTGATTGAGAATGCAGTCACACTCAGTGACAAGTCCCAAACAGGACGAAATGAACATTCTGGATTCCACTGTTAGTCATCATCGACCAAAATAATTTCACATTATTACTTAAAGTTACCATGAGTGGATAACACATTTAGACTCTACAGATTTCTCTACGTTATTATGTATTTTTCATATAGGATCCCTTTTATAGACTAACGACCAGGCCCTACATCTAAACTAAACTCTTTCCTGAAGATAAAAGGAAAAGATTTAGAATGAGAAAACTGAATAGTCCGTTGTGAGAGATTAGATTTCTAGATTAATTTATTTTACAAGACACCAAGGACTTTAAGTTGACCTCTGAGCGGAATGTTATCAATGCTATTCTGTCCATTGCTACGTAGTTACCAAGCAAAAAGAAACTAAATATAATCAATAAAGAGTTTTAGAACTGCATCTACACCCTTTAGAACCTCTTCTTTCACCGGGGTTTTATATTTAACTTGATGGTGAGTATCAGTAATCAGGATTTGAACTCGTGCATGACTATGATTTGATTAATATTTTCAGTATTTATAGAACCAACATTGCCTAATCAAATCAAGTATCATGTCAACAAAGTAGTCACTAATAATACGAGTGGACAGGAGAATTCTGAAGCTCACCTCATACAGAACTGTGAGCTGAAGATTTAGACTGGAGAGATAGCGGAAGCTTCACAGTTACACCAATATTATCCACCCGTGACACAAATGTGAATACAAAGGACCCTGTGAATCAAGAAGGAGAAGTTTGATTTATACTGGATGCTAACATTGTGCACACTTTAGCAACAGTAGTTTTATCCTCAACTTCAGATGAAAGTTATTTATTACTCTACACAGTTTTCTCCATGCTTTTTTGACAGGATCTTAACAATTTTAGGGACTATTGATTGAAATAGTAATTACGAAACAATGACCTCAAAGTATTTTATCATGAAATTATTTGAGTATTCTGTGAATTACATCCATTCATAAACTATATAGTTCCTCGTTTTCTAAAACTTTTAGAATATGAATACTATTGAGATCAGTTTTCAAGTCCTATGGCTTTTTGGAAATATTTTAAACACGAGATCTTAAAATCATATAAAATAATCACCAAGTAATTCTGTTCCCATTGTTTGAATATACTCCACTTTCAGCACGCTGAAATATTCTACATCTCCTGGTTTAATATTAATAGAAATATGTTAAAACACCTTTCATAAAACAGTTTTTGACCTCCCAGTATCAATTCTTGTTTAATTCTGTCCATCAGATGAACTGTTTAGGACAGCTAATTACTGATGACTTGTATGGCAGTATCCTTATGTCATGAATTAATGGCTGGCAGGAGGGAGGTTTGAAAAGCATAAGCACCAGGAATGAAATCAAATGACGCCTGAATTGTTCAGTATTCCCTTTTTGAAATCTAACCCACCTACTTATATATGTCCAAACCAAGTTCACTTTTAACGGTTTGAAAAAATTTGGCCGTTGGGTATATGATATTCATTATAATAAAGATTTTTGTATTTCCCAATGAATGAAAAAGAAAACGATATTGTTTTTACTGACGTTTCGCTATTTAATGCTAACAGCTTTATCAAAGTATTATTAAACAGAAATTTACAAAATCTCAGCATATATATAATAAAGAGTTAAAGGGTGAGAAAATACACTTGCGTCAAGTTAAAAGGACATATTGAAAGTCAAAATAACAATGAAGGTCACTAAACTAAATAACAAAGGTAATAGTACGGCTGTTATGATATCGAAAGAAAGTTTACTGACTTGATCATCGTTCGTTAGCCTGGGGTCGTTTTTTGTTGTCAAGCTGGTGAATTGGTAAACATAACAAAATCAAATGTAGATTGTTGGACTTGATCAGTGTGTAAAATTATAAAAGTAGTGTGTGTTTACATGGTGAAATTTGCTTATCACATTTGTGTTGATTTGGTCACTTCATGGAGGAGGGGAGGGAGGTGTTGTAACCAGGTCGGATTCTGTTTTAATCCATCATTCCTATTCAGTTCAGACAATCTGGATTCCACTTGATATGAAGTGCTTCTGATGAAATTAGATGTTCCTTGTGATTTCTGAAGTTTTTCTGGATTATTTCAATATTGTCAAAATCAATATCGTTTTGTTTTTCACTCATCGGGAAATACAAAAACCTTTATTATAATGGACTAACCAACCTAGGGCTTGTGCGTCGGTGGCACAGTGGTTAGGACGCTCGCCGACCATGCACATGGTCCGGGGTTCAATTCCCGGCCGACAAACTCCGTTACCTCGCTAAGCCAGTAGTAAGACTGGTAAAGAGGGAGGGTTGCGTTGAAGGCTAGCAATCTCATCCTGTAAAACTAAACACTGCTATAGAAACTTCAAGTCTCTAGCTTGAAACCCTATGTTCCACTGGGAATGTGAAGGAGTAATAAAATATAATAAACCCACTTCGGGCTTAATAATTTGCATGGTCGTTAGTTAGGGCTATTGAAAGGTCCTTGATCGAAGAAAATTATCTTTCATCAGCTTTTAGTTCTTTATTAGTTAGTGTCGAAATATATTTTATTGGTTTAAGTGAAAAACGTACGCATCCATTCTCTAGGAAATCTCTCATACAATAAAGGGAACTGTAAGAATTCCTGTCTCTAAAACTACTTTTCTCTGAAGAATAGAGCTAAGCCGGAAGCGAATACAATACAAGTATAATGGAGATATTCTTTGTGTGAATCCATTCCTTAGTTTCGTTTTCTTTTGTGAAAATCTTATGTATTCTAGACTGGATGAGATTTTTTAAAAAAAAGAGGTTTTCTGAGGAAGAAAAGAAAGCAAACAAATTATTCATCACTAATACAAAAGCAAAAACCAGAAGCACATAGTTTTCTTCTAAGAAAAAGGAAAGAGTTTGTTTTCGAAAATAATTCTTACTTTGTTATTTTCCCTTTGGTCAAATGGCCAATCATCAGATTTATTATCTCAATGATATTTACAATGAATGTATGTATATTTTATTCCACTGGTTTAGAACTGAATGACTCATTGAAAGATAGAGAATCTCTTTTTCAGCACATTAGGCTTAACTGGATGCACACTGTCAAAACAAAATATTGATCCCAGTGTTTTTGTGGGACAACAAATTTATCACCTTATTTATGTGTAGATATGATGTGCTAAGGTCAAGGCGAAATTCATTGGGCTCTGCTGTTTATTATTATTTATTATCTAAGAGGTTGTTTCAAATTCTGATAAACTTTCATTTTGATACGAGGTTTCATTTTTGAAGCATTGTGTAAACAATCATTTCGAACAGATTTTTAAGACATTTTAAGTAAACTCAGGAGGATGTTTTTGATGTTGTTGTGTTCTGTGAGTTTTCATTGTTCTTCCAGACAACATCTTCAGCGCTTAAATCAACAGGAAGTAAGTATTTTGAAACCCTCCATGAATGATTTAACTCTCTCTCACTCGATGAACCTGAAGATTACTGATTGTCTTCAGAGATTTCCTTACCTTTATGTTAGTTTGTATTGGTATCGGTTATTTCCTTGACCTGGTATTTGAAGCTCTTTGTCGGATGACAGATTTCATCTCGATTGATATGTCTATTGAGTGAAGAGTGATTCGAGTACCAGAGCTGTAAGGAATTGACGATGGTTTTCGATTTTAATTCAGTTATAATATTTGTGTAGAATAAACTACTTTCAAAGTCATGCTAATCAGTAACTGAACTAAGTAGAGACAATTTTAGCGGCATGCTTAAATCATTGGACTACCTGAATTATTTGGAAGAGTTAGAATGTTTACTCAGGCACATTTCCAAATAGATTTCAACTGGTTGCTACGAATTTAAGGACAGAAATCGGGGAGAAATATAAGAGTATGACTGGAATAAAAAGATATTACTTCAAGTGTTGGGTTGTAGGGATTTGATTGTTTCCAAGATTTCATCATCAGCTGACATTGTTAGAGAACCACTGGAAAACCTGTGAGTACTGGACAGCTGTTTCGTCCTAGTTTGAGACTCTTCAACAGTACACACCCACCGGGATTCGAATCCAGGACCTTCACTTAATACACCGTTTATTATAATACTCAAAGATTCAGTATTTGGAGTAAATACCCTGTAACAAGAAACTCGCTAAAGAGTTTGTATTGTGTATAAACGCAGCCTTTTTCGGAATAAAGCTATTATTAGGCGGGTGTAACTAGACCAAGGATATGTGTCGCGCGCGCTTTTCGACTATTACGCTACATTTTGGTCATTAATAAAAACTCTTATTACTCTAAAATTTTATGCAAAGAGTTTGCGGAAATTATCACAATTATTAACCTTTCGAACACTGAATCCAAAAAATACAATCTTATTGACAGATAATACACATAACTCACTGTTTGGATTTGTGGAATTTTTAAACATAAACACATCTATAATTGTATATATTGTTGGATTTATATGTTCAAGTTGCTCCAAGTCAGTGAGTTTATGGTTAAGATATCATTTTAGTTAACTGTACTGAACTATATTGCATGTTGTCTTATTGTATAGTTGTCGTCGCTTTTTGCCCTTTTTTCTGTGAACTGTTTCCTTTGTTGATGTTGTTCTCATTGTTTGTCCGTTATTTTCTGATTTTGAGGGGAGCAACCCAAAAAGTTGCTTCTCTCTAAACTTTTACTTAATGTAATCATTCTTTTCTCAGGCGTGAGGCTAGCAACCCCACCCTGTAAACAAAAATTGCTAAAGAAACTTCAGTATGATGAACCTCCTTGCACCAAAAGAAAAAGTCTGTGTAGGAACATGGAACGTCCGAACTATGTACGAGACTGGGAAAGCTGCCCAGATCGCCAACGAGATGAAAAGATACGGAATACAAGTGCTGGGAATATGTGAGAGCAGATGGAATGGGAGTGGACTCACCAAATTGTCAACAGGTGAGTCAGTGATCTACTCCGGTCACCCAGAAGATAACCACACGCACACCGAGGGCGTGGCTATCATGATGTCACCAACGGCAACGAAAGCCCTGATACAATGGGAGGCGATTTCGTCCAGGATAATGACCGCCAGGTTCAACTCCAAAGGAAGGAAAGTGTCAATCATACAATGTTATGCACCCACAAACAACGCAGACCTCGAGAAGAAAGAAGAATTCTACAGGCAACTACAGGCAACAATGGACAATACTCCAGCTGGCGACATGAAAATACTAATGGGAGACATGAACGCCAAACTGGGACCAGACAATACGGGAAGGGAACTCATCATGGGTAGAGAAGCTCTAGGAGAAATGAATGAAAACGGAGAACTCTTCGCCGACTTCTGCGCCTTCAACGAACTGGTGATTGGTGGCAGTGTATACAAGCACAAAGATATCCACAAGGCTACATGGGTGTCACCAGACGGGCAAACCAAAAACCAAATCGACTTCATCTCAATCTCAAGGAAGTGGAGGCGCAGCCTACTGGACACAAAAGCAAGAAGAGGAGCAGACGTTGGCTCAGACCACTATCTCGTACAAGGGACAATCCAAATCAAATTAAAAGCTTTCAGGGAATCAGGAGCTGCAGATAGACCACAAGCCAAGTTCAACACTCAAAAGCTGAAGGACCAGGCTACAAAGGACATCTTCATTGCAAGCATAAAGGACAAAGCCGAGACACAAATCAACACTAGCGAAGAGGTCGGCGTTGAAAAGCACTGGAACAACTTGAAAACGGTGTGGAGCCAAACCTGCATAGAAATTCTAGGCAGAAAAAAGAGACAGGACAAACAGTGGCTCACTACGGACACTTGGAAACTAATAGAAGAGAGAAGGACAGTGAAGCAAAAGATTATCCAGTGCACTGACGAGCAACAAAAACAGGAGCTGAATGCAAGCTACAATACACTGAACAAAAGAGTGAAGAAAAGTGCCAGGGAAGACAAAAGAAAATATTATGAAACCATGGCAAACGAAGCAGAACAAGCTGCAGGCAAAGGAGACCTCGCCACACTCTACCAAACAACTAGGAACCTTTCGGGCAAACGTTCGACACAGATTAAGCCAATAAAGGACGACAATGGAAAGTCAATCACCAAAGAGGTGGAACAGAGAAAGCACTGGGTTGAACACTTCAAAAGACTTCTAAATCGTCCGCCACCTACAACACGTCCAGCAATACCAACAACGGAAGCAGAACTACCAGTGAACACTGACCCCCCGACGAAATCAGAAGTCCTGAATGCAATCAAGATGCTTAAAACTGGGAAAACACCGGGACCAGATGGAATCCCAGCAGAGGCTTTGAAAATAGACCCAGAGACAACAGCGGACTTGATGACACCACTACTGGAGAAGGTGTGGAAAGAGGGCAAAGTACCCGAGGATTGGAAGAACAGTTACTTATTCAAACTTCCAAAGAAAGGAGACTTAAGTCAATGTAAAAACTGGCGTGGAATTATGCTTCTGTCCATTCCAAGCAAGATACTAAGTCGCATCATCCTGGAGAGAATCAAACAAGCCCTAGATGAAAAACTTCGTCCGGAACAGGCTGGATTCAGGAGAAACAAATCATGTATTGATCAAATCGCCACTCTACGGATCATCATTGAACAAAGCTTGGAATGGCAGTCACCTCTCTATCTCAACTTCATCGACTTTGAAAAGGCCTTCGACAGCGTCGATCGAGAGGTCATTTGGAAACTACTTCGCTACTACGGGGTCCCATCGACAATTATACACCTCATCCAACAGTTATACGACAATGCTGCATGCCAAGTAATCCACAACGGGAAACTTACGGAAGCCTTCGAAGTGAGGACGGGAGTGAGGCAAGGCTGTCTACTATCACCAATGATCTTCCTGATTGCAATTGATTGGATAATGCGACAGACAACGGCAACCAACGAGGGAACAGGCATAAAATGGACTGACACAAAAGACTTGGAGGATCTGGATTTCGCCGATGATATATGTCTGATTTCCCATAAACTGGAAGATATGCAAGTGAAAAGTAACAAGTTGGCAGAAGAAGCATCAAAGATAGGACTTCACGTGAACATAGATAAAACAGAGATGATGAAGATTCCTAGCCAACATCAACAACAACAACAGACCACAATAAGCATAAATGGGAAGAACCTGAAAGAAACAACCTCCTTCACCTACCTGGGAAGCATCGTCTCAACTACAGGCGGAACTGACGAGGACATCAAAGCCAGAATCGGAAAAGCAAGACAAGCTTTCATTACTCTCAAATCTGTGTGGAGGTCAACAGCAATCAGCATCAAAAATAAGATCCGGATTTTCAACTCCAATGTGAAGTCAGTGCTACTATACGGATCAGAGACTTGGCGAGTCATAAAGAGCATCTCAAACAAACTTCAAACCTTCATTAACAACTGTCTCCGCTCAATACTCAAGATCAGATGGCCAGAAAAGATCAGCAACAGGGATCTCTGGGAGCGAACCAATCAGGAACCGATTGTGAAACAAATAGGCAGAAAGAAATGGAGATGGATTGGCCATACGCTGAGGAAACCATCAAGTGACATCACTAGACAAGCCCTCGAGTGGAACCCGAAAGGGAGGCGGCGAGTTGGTCGTCCAAGGGTGACTTGGAGGAGGTCATGCGAGGAGGAGATGAAAGCATGTGGACAGACCTGGAGCAGGGTGAAAAAGTTGTCAGAAAACCGAAGTCAATGGAGGTGCGCAGCTGAAGCCCTATGTTCCTCTAGGAACTAAAGGATACAATAATAATAATAATAATAATAATAATAATAATAATAACTAGACCAAGGCTCTTCAGCAGTGGACATGCACGGCATCTGAACACTGATGTAGCAGATTAGCCCAGAGGATATTTGTTTAAATTTTGAACAGTGGGTGCTGAGAATGCCGTTACTCATTGTAGGTGGAGATACATTTAAAGCAACTAATCTTAAATTGAAGGAAAAACGCTTTCCAAATTCCACTGCTGGCCATTTTCAAATTTGTAATAGATTACACACTGACCGATGAGATTCACTTGATAAATTTCTGTCAGAGGACCTATTCATGGTATATTATCTCAAAAGATGTCATCATCTATCATTTACTTCTACTGTAACGTGTTTTAGAAATGTTTTAAAACTTTCTCACATATTTACAAGAATGGTTGTAATGAGAGGGGCCAAGGTTAACCTTAACCAACTAGCCAGCATGACAGTTACGACAGTAACCTTTGACTGCATAATGGTGTAACGGCTGCTTCAATACTATTGAGTGTCTCACACGTTCATGAACTTCACTTGACAGCTTTGTGATGATGCCATGCGCCAAGTAATTCACAACGGAAAGCTCAGTCACACCTATGAAAGGGAGACAATAGAAAGACAAGGCTGCCCACCATCACCATGATGTTACGGATTTTGATATCAGGCCCTGGGGAATCCAAAAGATCTGGACTTCTCGTATGACTTATGTCTCGTGTCTCACAAGCGTGAAGACTGGAAAGCGTAAGCCAAAAGGTTGGCGGGAGAGTTGGTAAAAACAAGAACTCAGGTGAACACAGAGAAGACAGAGCTGATAACAGTACCTAATCAAAATAAATCAAAGTAACAACCACTATGAATAGCATAAATCTGAAAGAAGTCTTCTCTTTTGCCTACTTGACGTAGGCTACATCATCTCAACTACAGGGGCCGAGGATGAAGATTTGAAAGCTAGCCAAGATTGGGAGGCAAGACCAGCACTCATTTACTATGAAGTTAGTGAGCAGGGTCAAATTACAACACTGCGCACAAAGAACAAGATTGGAATTGTTAACATTATTCTGCACAGTTCACCAACTTGGAGACCGCGTCATTTAAGACATTTCCAACAGCCTGCTTCAGACGTTTATCTGCAGCTTCTCTTATTAGTTTCTGAATATCAGATGGCAAGCAAGCAAGAATAAGCAACAAGGAACTCTGTCAGCAAATCAGCTAGGGGTCTACTGTTAAACACATATTCAGACAAAAATGGAGATAGATTAGGCATACACCACGCCTCAGACAAACTCTTGAATGGAATCAAAACAGAAAGTGACTGGTTGGGCATCCGACGTTGATACGGAGAAGATCATGCAGAGAGAAGGGGAAAGCTTGTGAGTAATCGTATGTGTTCCACCTGAAACACATGTGATTAATAATAATAATGGCAACTGCATAACATAGATATTTTTTCCTTCATGTTCCCAGTGAAATATAGGGCCTCAAGCTAGAGGCTTGAAGCTTTTGTAGCAGTCTTTAATTTTACAGGATGGGGTTGCTAGCCTCATGCCCAACCATTCCTCTTTACCAGCATTATTTTTGGCTTAGCGAGGTAACGGAGTTCGTTGGCCGGGAATCGAACCCCGGACCATGTGCATGGTCAGCGAGCGTCCTAACCACTGTGCCACCGACGCACTAACACAGGCATACAAACTAAAAAATTATTTAGAGAAAATTTGTTCACATGACGTTCATTTTACACCAATATTTCCTTACTTCTTTACATATTACTAAGCAAACTATAATTTTGGGGAAAAATCACTAGAAGTGGAGAAAACAAAATTACACTAACAAACTTATTTCATAATTCCCATCCAATATTCTCTAATTTCCTTTTATCCTTTCAGTGGTTGGCAATTATTCCCAGAATAAGTTATTAGATAGAATGCAGGTAACTTCCCAATTACTTGAAAAACCCATAGAATAAGTTATTAGTCGATATTTTATGGCGCCTTATTAACATCGTGTAAACTATTCGACAACGATGTTTATATAAACAATAATTTTGATTTTGAACAGTTGTGGTTTTCATTCTCCCTTGTTCTTCTTCTTCGTGGGCAGGAAAATTAGACCCCTCATTATAAATCTTCGCTTCGATAAATCGTGTTAAAAGTTCTGTAGTACATAAATGCTTATTTTCATTGCTTTCTGTGAACTAGTAAGAAACCAGATTACTAGTTTGCCAATTTAAAATTCTCACTGCTTTTGGATGGAAGTGTATCGACTTTAAGATATGAATTCACACTTAGAAAGACAGTTGTTTGGATTCCAAACTAAAGCAAGCAATTCTGTTTTCAAAATTCTAGACTTATTCCTCAGATGTTGAGCTAAAGGGTGCGAACAAGCTGCAAACTAAACGCCTTTCCGATGTCTAGATCACTTCTATTTGGTTAGGAGATGGAGCTACTCGTAGATGTAAATGCTGTCCAACTACTAATTCCGATTAGTAAGTAGTATAAATAGCTTGATGGACGTATTCCTGTCAAGATTTGTACATCACACTTTACTCGTCAATGATTGGTTTAAATGTAGAAGCCAACTAACGTGTCAATCCCTGTTTTATCTAGCCTATTTAACATTAAGCTATCGATTGTAGGAAAGAAGATTACACCTAATTTATTCACTGTCAGTTATACAAAGAAATTCTACGCCTGTTTATATTAGAAAATACTAACAAAAAAGTAAAATGACTGTTAGTCTAAGCACACAGACACTAGGCAGGCATTAGCAGGTTGTTAAATGTCAATTTGCTATACTCCGTTAATGCATCTTATCGATAATTTCCAAACGACTGATTACATACAATTGAAATGTCTAATAAATAAATGAAATTAAAACCTTTCATATGCGAATATTGCTTGTAATTTTTATCCAGTGTTAGGTAATTTCTCTGTGCTACATGCAGCTTACATAAAAAGAAACATTAACCATGGGATGAACGTGCATAAATCCTGTGGCATTTCTGGCAAAATCTTACTCTCCCATTTATTATCGGTATTTTGAAGATCTAACTAAACATTCATCCTTGTAGTATTGATTTCCTTAACTATCTTGGAATGTCTACAAATTATCATAAATTCAAAGGGAATAGTAGCCCACTAACTCTATAAAGAGTGAATTATTCACTAGAAGAACATAAGCGGATCGATGCTTGACATTCTTTTCATGTGTCTACAGTTACTACTGATGTGACAGTGTTAGTCAGTGTCTAAAATTCATGTTACTTGTGAGGAATAATTAAGAATAATAAAGGTAAATTACTGAATTAAGAATTCATTTCAGCTACTGAGACGGTTCTGGGATATCGTTACGCTAAGAATTCATGTGAGTCAGAAAAAAAGGGGATCTTAGATTCAGTGTGACCGTAAAATTTGTTATCCGGATTGTTTTAAGAGAAAACAAGTAAACATACCATCTAGTAAATTGCTGAGACTGAATAAGAAATCCTCTACTGGTTTGGCTCTTTTCATATTGCCTGATTACAGAAGGAACCACCTACCATAAGGGTTTTGGAATTACTTAACATAGTACATTTAGAGTAGTACATATATCTATGTCACCTCTGATGGCATAAGGATTAATTTTACCAATCTAGTAGTGATAAGATTTTCAACGATAAGTTATCCATGCAAAGATTACCAAAGTAAAGAAATTGACTGTACTAGTCTCTGAAAACAGAGATTTGGCCTCTTCGGGTGGGATCTTGTCAGCTTCTTTTGTATGTAGGAGACGAACGTGCAAAGCCAAATTAAGATTAGTGAGAATATGATAGACAACTTTGAGGGGTTTGTTTATATCACTTCTGTGCTAAAATAAGACTTTGTTTGCTACTTGCCCAACTATTCAGGATGATGTTCAGAGGTCCCATGATTAACGTGCTTTGTCGTACGCCCAATAGAACTAGCTCTATGGTAGCATATGAAGGAGGCAGAATTTATTAGTTCTGACTTATACCTCCTATTGGGTCAGTTTAATTTTTCAAGAGGTGACGTTAAATTATGATTGTTATTATTATTGTTCCCTTGGGTTCCTAGTGGAACGTAGGGCTTCAACTGCACGTCTCCACTTTCTTCTGTCTTCCTTATACTGTACTTTTCACCTGCATCCTTGTTAGTCCATACTCTTTCAACTCCTCTTCACACGATCTCCTCCATGTAACCCCTGCACCAACGACCCACTCGCCGCTCCCCTTTCGGGTTCCACTCGGGCAATGGCCTGACGCGCGCGCGATGTCACCCAGCGGCCTCCTCAGTGAGTGTCCAATCCATCTCCACTTTCTATGGCATATTTGTTGGGTGATTGGTTCTTGTTTTGTTTGTTCTCACAGTTTCTTGTTTCTTTTGGACGTTACATAGCGACACTGAATAGTTTTTCTGCAGAATTATTTCATCTTTATGACCTCACTAATAATGACCCACCACCACCATCATTTAGCCGACATTTTAAGAATATTTCATTTAGGGTGGAGTGGGGCTGTCAGTATACTGAACTCCTTCGATGGTAGTATCATAATTTCATCAGTGGACTTCTCTGAATATACATTTGCACTGAGAGATTTGGATATCAAAGCAAGGATCGGAAAAGCAAGACAAGCTCTCATTACTCTTAAGTCTGTGTGGAAGTCAACAGCACTCAGCATCAAAAATAAGATCCAAATTTTCAACTACAATGTGAAGTCAGTGCCATTTACTATATGGATCAGAGACTTGGCGCGTCATAAAGAACATCTCAAACAAACTACAGATCTTCATTAACAGTTGTCTACGCTCAATACTCAAGATCAGATGACCGGCCAGAGAATGTCAGCAACAGGGATCTCTGGCAATGAGCGAACCAACCAGGAACCGATTGTGAAACAAACAGGCAGGAAGAAACGGAGATGGATTGGCCATATTCTGAGGAAACCATCAAGTGACGTCACTAGACAAGCCATTGCTCGAGTGGAACCTGAAAGGAAAGCGGCGAGTTGGTCGTCAGTGCGATGGTGACTTGGAGGAGGTGATGTGAAGAGGAGATGAAAGCATGCGGGCAGACTTGGAGCCAGGTGAAAACTCTAGCAGAGAAGTGAACGCAATGGAGACGCACAGCTGAAGCCCTATGTTTCTCTAGGAATTAAAGGAAATAATAATACTGAGAGATTCATACATAACGTCACTTTCCTCACTAATACAGTCATTTGAATTCTAGCAGTTATAGTAGAGTTATTGACAGGAATCTAGGTGAAAAGACAATATTTCTTCGCTCCATTTATTGTCTTCCAAATGTTTATATGAGGATTTTATCGACTGTTATATTTTTAATTTAAGGATCACTGTTAATTGACTGCACACTGATCTTTCCACACATTTTTGCTTAGTCGTTGGTTAGTACATTTCACGTAAGCATCTGACAAACTAATTTCATATACCCTTGAAGTTAATTTCAAACATCACTTATTTATTTATCTAATTCATCGTTGTCTGCACTACACAGGAGTGCATTTCTCTTCACAAGCCCACGTCAATTTTTCCAAGTTAGATAGACATCAGTAGCAAAAAAATATAAAATAACAAAGTTTTATCTATGCTGCTTATCAATCATCCTTTAATTAATCTTAAGTCAATGCCTGTCAACTTATTCGATACTGAATATTTTATTGAAGATGCTGTAACGAGATCTTCGGTATGAAGTATGGTTCTGAAATTTAAAAGTTTATTTTTTGTTTTATTAGGTGACTATTGAAGGGGGAAACGAAAATCTTGGTGGCTGCTCTCCCAAATGAACCCTGAAATCCAACAATCATCATGAATACTAGCCACTTATCTTGTCAGCGAACGATGCATTACTAACCTAGCGCAATGATAAACAAATACTTAAGTATGATTCACTCCTAGGAAACTATTTACAACTGATTCATTGAGATGGGTAGTTGTATACCAAGCATACTAGCCAGTAGTGATGGTTAACCAGGTCGAAGCGAAGTAAACAGTGAACAGCTGATTCACTCGTTTGGGACCGAGCTCATCAATCGTGTACTCTGTTTGACTTAGATCAGAGAGCTGTAGGTGATCAAACCACCTAATTTCTGGCTAGCTACTTGAGTGAACTGATGATATCACAAATCAGATTCAGAATTTGTAATTAATTCGCAATCATTCATTCGCATGACAGCTGAGTATTGCCTATGATTATTGAAGCAAAATGATGGCCTAGTTAGCAATTAAGTCTCAAAGCTCAGTTGGTAGAGTATCTGACTAGTAATTCGGAGGTTGTTGTTTCAGATCTTGTCGCAATCCTGATCTTTATTTAACCTTCAGCTATCTCAGATAGTCACACCACCTAAACTTTTTGTTTGTAAAGTTATGATGCTGGATCTATCATATAATTTAGTGGCTAGCAGTATTTCCATACAGTTCATATGATATTTACACTACAACTCTAGACTTCTTAAATTTGTCCATTTATAACTAAGTTAAGACAATAACACTTTTAGACATTGGCTAGTGGTCGCGCGATGTCATGAATTGGCAGAAGTTAGAATCCATGGGTCATTGGATCGAGTCCCACTGGCCCTATCGTATACGAGCTCGCCTAGTAACCAGAAGGTCCTGGGTTCGAACTGCGGTGGGTGCGTACTGATGAAAAGTCACAAACGAGGACGAAACCGCTAGTTGTCCAGTACTCCCAGGTTTTACAATGGTCCTCTAACCAATGTCAGCTGATGATGAAATCTTGGAAACAATCAAATCCCTACAAACCAACACTTAAATAGTCTTTTTAACTTTGTTATCAATCATTAATATGTGCAGTTTTAACTGGAATTTTTTTTCCCTCAATAGATGCCATTAAACATGTCCAACATGATCAAGTCAAATCAAATGAATGACTTTACGCATAATCGAAATTCAAATCAAACAGCTTGCAACGGGATTCGACAGACAAATGGATATGCTAATAAGTCAAACAATCCTGCTGGACGTTATACGATTGTATCAAAGTCAACAACAGTAAAAAATGGAGCTAATAAAGGTTATTATCAACCTGCAAGTCATTATTCTCAACTAGACACAACAAAACGTTCACAATCTCAACAGAGTGTAGGAAGAACACCGTCTACAGGATCTGTGAATGTAAGTTATGCGCATTATCACATGTCTTATTATATATTCTGAATGAATTAATTTGACTTTGATACATTTTATTCAATGAAATCTTGAGTTAGTTATAAATAAATGATGACTGGTGTTTAACTTATGAATTGGTTATAATTTCGATTTCATTATGAACGGAAATCGGTCGGAGAACCAATGAAAACAAAGAAGTACTTGACAGATATTTCTTCACAGTTCTGGGCCCCTGAGCGGCTTTCAAATTTCTACAAATCAATGTTTGAAAATTGATCAAGTTCTCACTAATGACTGACTACTGGATGGATTTCATGGAGTTTTAGCGACAAGTTGCTAGTCGTAAGCATACAAACTCGGGTATGAGGACAGATAGCCATTAATGATATTAGCCTGTGGTGGCATTATATATATATCACGAATGGAGAGAAGGTAGGCACCATAGAATATTGGATTCCATCCCAGTGGATAAGGCCAACATAAGTCACTCTCCTCAAAACCTCAAAGTACTGGGTTGAATCTGAGATGGCATTATGGATGTTTAACAGTAAAGCGTTCCAAACTAGGAGGAAACACCTGTTCAGTACTAACTGATTTTTTAATTGGTTCTCTAGCTGACATCAGTTTGTGATGGAATATGACCTAAAATCAATAAAACTGCTCAAAAATCAACACTTGAAAATTAGCAATTGGCACTTTGCTAGTCACAGTAACTATTCAGTTGCCAAGTAACTTACACAACAGAGAACAAGCTCAGGCAGGTTAATACTGTTTTTTATTTTTAACACAGGCTGTAATAGAGGCAGTGTACAAAGGTATTTTTTTAATTCCTTCACGTTCCTAGTGGAACATAGGGCTTCAAGCTAGAGGCTTGAAGTTTCGGTAGTAGTGATGTTTATTTTTACGGGATGGGGTTGATAGCCTCATGCCCAACCTTCCCTCTTTACCAGTCTTATTACTGGCTTAACCACTGTGCGTCGGTGGCACAGTGGTTAGGACTCTCGCCGACCATGCACATGCTCCGAGGTTCGATCCTCCACCGACGCACACCTGATATCTATGGTCGGCCTGCATATAGAAGGATGTTAGTCAACACATTTTATCAAGCGACGAATACCATAGAGAAAACTGTTTCATTAAATTTATATTTGCTGATACGATTATGACAGATGAATAGTGTTCGAAACGTTATCCAGTGAATAATACTGTTCCCCTGTGTGATATATGCAAAAAACAAACTAATATGGAATTGAAAGTGATGCATATATTATGTTATCTAGAGGGTTGACGCATATTATTTATTTTTAATTCAATTTTGATTTCCCCATTGGTTGTTTGGACCGAGATATTCAGCCTCTTTTAACATGTCGGCTCCTTATGTGGATGCTTCGACGGTGGCTGAGGTTTAACTTGAGATAATTTGGTGCATTGTAATTAGCACTGGAATCTAGGATGTATTTTTCATCCAAGTAGTCTAGAAGAACAAACTTTGGCATTTGAAACGATGGGTATTGGATTGGAGTCTTAGTGAGAAAACGGTCACCCACTGGGGAATACATACATCCCTGGTTGAGGAGTTCTGAACAGGACGAAACCCCCTTCATGGATTCTGTTGCTAGTCACCACTTCAGGTTAACTCCTGTGTTATAAATGATTAGAAAAGCAGTGGGATTTCTAGATGTGAAAAGTGAGGCATGACAATGAGACCAATAAATGTGACTGAAGTAGTTCGTCAGATAAGTCAATCTCTAACGCGCAGTATAAAATTTATGCAACCATGCAACTTTATGTTATTTACTTGGCTGAGGTGAATCGATCAGTTCCCACTGGAACATAGAGCTTCAAGCAAGAACTTTGAAGTTCCGGCATCAGTGGTTTTTATTTTTAAGGGATGGGGTTGATAACCTTATGACCAACCTACCGTCATTACCATCCCTATTACTGGCCTATTGAGGTAAAGGAGTACGTTAGCCAGGGATATAACCCCGAAAACATGCGTGGTTGATGAGCAATCTACCGCTATGCCACTTACTCCCCATTTACCGTCTGACATGCAGTAATCATAGTCCAGGCGGCATGCTTTTGTTTCATTTAAGGATTATTACGCCAACATACCTTGATTTCAGTGAGTGCTGTTATTTTCATTGGACACTAGTAACTAGTGCGATGTGTCTAGTCCTTTCTTTTGGGGCACACTGAATTCTGTCAGTCAGGTTTGCAATATAGTCACTATTCTAGGTAGCTCGCCATCACAGTGCACACTAGTTTGATGATATTAGATAGTTGGAGGCAATCGGCCACAGGAAGCCTTGAACTTAGGTTTCGTGCTAGTTGGCACTCAGCAGTCAGAAAGGCGTATCTGCAACCTTGAAGGAACTCATGTCCCTTTTGAGATTCGAACTCACGTCACTCAGTGCTGTAGACGGAGACGTTACCACTGAGCTATTCGGTCTTGCGATTGACCTCTAGTAGGATTGTAGTGGGTATTTTGATTGGACACTAGTAGCTAGTGTTATGTGTCTATTCCTTTCTTTGTGCTGACTGAATTCTATCAGTCAGATCAATATGGCCAACATTCTAGGTGAAATACTTCATGTGAAGAGTAAAGATAACTTTATTACTTATCAAATAGCACGAAAACACAGGGATATGAAAAGCAACATCATATTTAGATAAAAATTCAGAATTAACGCGAATTTTACCTTATTTTCGTTAGTTGCTTTGTGTCAGTTAAAAAGTATGCAGAGATGTGCGGAAATGGAATTCTGTCGATAAATCCCACATAATGTCTGTTATATGTTATTATGATTCACCACTAACATACCATTGTAGATAATAATTTCTTTGTCTACAGGATATGATTAATCTGATTTATTTTTTGTGGCCAATTAGTCATGCGTTTTTTTGAGACATAAACACACGTTCTCGATTGACATTTGAAATAATTTTCTGTTTACCTTTATCTACTCATAAGTAGTTAATCTTTAATTAGAAAAATATGCCAGGATGAAATGGCTGTCGAATTTGTTAAATCTTGGGATTGATTTTCTCATCACTTGATAAACAGTACGTCAGCAGACAGTGAAATATGGTATTTCTGATGGTATTTTTTGTCTAAACATAACAGTTCAATCATGAAATCTTCATCGTTTTAGTGGACAACACTTTCAGCGCAAATTTCGATGTGAAATATTTATCGCTGATAGTGACCATTAGTTGTGTCTATCAGACAAAGGTCTTCGTTCATAATGATCCACGTGGATAAATGAGAAAATGAAATCAGCTTGAACTGTGTAAAAAACCTTAGATAAAACGAAACACCAAGAGAAGATTCCTAAAGCCAAGTAGACAAATAAAGTTTCAGTGAACAGAAAAGTGAATATAGATTGAATTTACTAATCCATTAAAAAAGGTTACACTTACAAGAACTCAAATGTTGGGTCAACGAGAGAGGCATATCAAAACTAGTGGACACGACCGTAAGCAAATCTAAGGGGAATAACAAGACACAGAGAAAGTCACCAGGATATATAAATATTCTATCCACAAAGAATTTCCAGAGCTCACTTCACACTGAATTTAGTACTAAAAATGGTGTTCAGAAGGACAATGAAAGCTTTGCAAACAAGTCACCTAGCTCAGGAAATACAGAAATATCTAAAATATCTATTTAAACTAGAAATCTTCTACATCGATTTGAGATATAAGTGTATCAGAAACCACTGAAGAAAGAATTATAGTAATTACTTTTTGTTCCTTGAGTAACTTCTGTCTGTTTAAAGGAAACATCTTTTCTATCTCTGCGTAGATTTAGCTCATTTCACAGTATTACAAGATGAAAACATACTGACAGACAAAGTCAGACTGATTTCGACACTTAGAATAGCAGTTTACTTTATGTTTAATTAGACAGGTTTTTCACTTGAGAAAGCTGCAGTCTGGTGTTAGAATAATTTTAATCTGGCTAACAGACATTACTGGTCGATATGAGTGGTATACAGCTACCCATATACGTTAATCAGTATTATGTAACGTCGTACATTTATGCCTGATTTGTTGATCAGAGTTTATGGTATCAGCAGACCACATACCGTCATGTGAATCATTTCGCTTTACAAGGGAAATTTTCGCCAGATTTCACGTTGAGTTGTGTAAATTACTATTTTCACAATAATTTTCAAATTGTAGTCTCTCAATCCTGTAAGCTGTTAGTTCAACTCACTTACATAAACAGGGTTCACTTCAAGTGCAAAAGGGGACACTTAACTAAGATTCTATGGTACTATTTCTGATTATTTAGTTGATTTTGGCGAGAAACAGAATTTAGAACTTGCCTTCCAGACTATTTAGCTCTTGTCATCTGCATGTGATTGTATCTCCGATCTTTCCACTTAGACATGAAATCACCATCCAATGTTTCGCATGCAAGATCTTCGACTAATTGGCCACTGGGTCATTACAGCAATAGATACTAGTTGTTATTCGTTAAAATTATTGTTGTACTATTATCTTGGCTACTTGTAATTTGCTAGTAGTCAAAAAAGTAAACTGTATTTTCTCCGCATTAGGCTGATTGATAGGCACTATTTTTTTCCAATTTTAACATAAAGTAGAATCACGTCAAACCTAATGACGCTGTTCTCTACAATAGCTTTTACTCTCAAAAAACGAATTAAACAAAATATTTCACCCAAGAATTCTTTTTTATAACTTTAAGCAGGAAAATAACAAACATTGGTGTAGAATAAAATGGATACATTTTATCTCGTTGGTTCTCATCATAAAACTTATAATCTTTAATAAATATAAGTCAGTGTGAAATTTAACATACTTTTCCTATCGAATTCTAAGAGCGTAATAGTGAGATAAGACATTCGGATGACAAAGCGACCAAAGTGTTAGACTGCAAATGTGACGTGTGCTACTGATGCGATTTACCGGTAGTATATAAAGAGACGTTCATCAGCATAAAAACATCAGATATTAGGAATATCAGAGAAATCAAACGGTACAGCTTTGCGAGATATATGGGAAACGTGAAAGGAACACAAAGAAACACAATATGGAAATCAGAAGTAGCACACTATGAAGAACTGTGCAAATAGTGATTTGAAGATAATGTGTGCATAATTTCCCTATATAGAAATACCAAATTCAAAATAAACATTACAAAGTCTTCTGTCTTCTGCCGTTACAATTATATATATACAATATATATATATATATATATATCATCCTGATGTGTTATTTTACTATGAACTCTTCTAATATGGTTGTTGATAGACGAAAATTACTACTTCGGCGAAATTCAACAATAGCGCCCAAGGAGTGTGAACGCATGCCGGTCGTTGGCTAACCACTTATGTCATCATCACAGCTGAAATATCAACGCTATTCACCAACTCAGGAGCGAATTTCACCCATATCACGTTTTTAAGTACTGTTTGGGCAAAGTGTTAATAGCTCGTTAGGGTTAGGATTAGAGTTAAGGTAAGTATTGAGGTTAGGGTTAGGAGCAAGGTTATAATTAGCATTAGGGTTACAACTACGGTTTAAATAAGGGTCATGATTAGGGTTAGGATTAAGGTTAGGTTTAGTATTAGGGTCAGGATTAAGCTTATGGTTACGATTACGGATAGATTTCAAGTTGATGTCATTTATTTTAATTTTTTTATTATCCACGTTTCCTGGTAAGTGGTCCTCTATCCTCTTGCTCGAAACCATAGTAATTCAACCGAGGGCTTTTTCAAAAGACTGCAAGCAGGATGAGAGAGATAAACTATTCACAAAATATGTACAAAAACTAGTCTAACTTAGTAACTGATACTCCTCGTTACAACTATGACGCAATTTTAGGCCATGTCAGAGAGAGATAACCTGTTTAATGCGTTTTCAAGCATTTTCTTGCCAACATACATCATTTTTTGAGCAAACATTCCTCATTTTTATGATTGGTCAGCTGAACGTCACGCGTGATTTCGAACTCCTGGGACGCTATTGTTGAACTTTTCCACTACTTCTTTTTAGAAAGAAAGTTCAGTTCCTATTCAACAACCAGTTGTACTAGTAAATTGATGGGGAAGCTATAGCTGCACCTTAGGGTCCTATTTTTGTGGACATATTCATGGCTAATCTTGACAGATACGTATGAAGGCGGAAATAGAGAGAAACACCTATTACTGCAAGGAAGTTGACGACATGTTTGTGGTTTACAACGATATGGATCACGCATCCATGATTTTCAAAAACCTGAGTGTGGCTTACCCTCACATAACATTCACAATGAACCAGGAACGTGACAATCAGTTCCACTTCCTAGATCTCAACATAAAAAGTAGAAATGATGGGATAATTGAAACTTGGACCGGTTAATATTTGAATTATCGCAGATTCTGCCCGAATGGTTATAAAGGGAGCCTGGTGAAGGCGCTCTTCATCAGAGCTAGGAAGTTGTGTTCAAAATACAAGGTGGAAGAGGAACTCGCAGTCACCAAAAATAACCTTATCAAAAATGGATACTTTCGAAAGTTCATATCAAAATATAGAAAGGAAAAACTACCTAGACCGAAAACAGAAACAGTTGAAAAGAGATCAGTTTTTATCTGTCTAGCATAAAAAAGCGAAGAAGCATCCATAAGTACAGAAAACAGAAATAAGTATGCGTTGAAAAGAACATTTCCCGCTGCCAGACTCATTCCAGTTTACAACACAGTATGCTCATTAACCTAGTCAAAAGTAGATAAGTATGCTACTCTGCATGTCAACTACAACTGCATTTACCAATTCGCCTGCATTTGCGGTAGCAAATACATAGGAAGCACTGAGAGCAGAGCATCTACTAGATTTTCTGAGTATACCCCAAAAAGCCTCCGTCTGATAAGCGTCACATTGTTCTCAAGCTCAACTGTCAGACACGGGACATAGAATGGAAATTACTCAGGCTTTCAAAATAATCAATGCACAAAGAAAAGCATGCCTACTTAGGTTCACAGAAATCATTGCCATCAAATGACTGCGACTCAAACTATGCATACAGAAAGATAGTGTGACTCATCTCTCACCACCTTGGTAACCATAATTCATTTATTCATGTGGTTTTGCGTTTTGCTCCATTGCATAACATTCCACACTTACTGAGTTGAACTCACTATTAAGTCTCTAAATCTACTAAATTAAATTATTTTATCTATTTTATAATTTTCATTCACTATTCACCTGCACTCTCTTGAACTCCTCACCATATTATATATAAATTAACTCTGTTGTTCTGTCTTGTAATTTGTCTCTAGTTCATGTTTGTTTCCAAGAGAAATATGAACTCTAGACTCCTTGTCTGATTACTATATAAAAGTCACTCTTTAAACACTAAATAATTGACTACTTACACCATCTTGTAAATTATTTTGCCTGTACTTTCTATCTGTAACTTGAAGTCATTATAAGGCGTATGTTCAGACACTATTTTGTAACATAAAATAATTTATTTAGGATGTAAGCAGCTGAAGAGCATCCATGAAACAAAACGAGCTCATATTAACCTGCAAATAAGTTCTTTCTTCCTTCATTCAAAATAATAAAAGGGACTGGCTGTATGAGAGGTAAAATTATGTTAAATTTGACACTGACTTATATTTACTAAAGATTATAACGCTGTAATATGAGAATCAACGAAATAAAATGCACCCACGTTATTCTTCACCGATGCTTTGCTTCTTTCTCTGCTCAAAACAATTTATTCTTAATGTCTTACGATGATTTAATGAGTCATGACAGCGTTCTCTAACATTTCTGTCATGGCAACCGCCAGAAATCATGACGGGTGTTTGAGTAATGGTTTTAACAATGAAAATCTTAAACAGTATCGATCATTTCAAAATCCTGAATATTATCTCCTAGACTTTTGTACCGTAAGAAATATGCCTTCATGAACTCCGCTGCTACTGATAATTAAAATGTGACTCCAATCTTCATGTTGTCTCGGTGTCAATGCACACGCTTTTATAAAGCAGAATAATACTGTTGTTTTAGATTAAGTATGATAAAGTAGAAGACTTAATGAAGTGATGTATATTTTGTTTTAAGGTTGAGAAGAGAATCATATGAGCGATAGGATGGCTAGTGTAAACTAATGGGTTTATCCAAGTATTGGTTTGTAGGGATTTGGTTGATTGGTTACAGGATTTCATCATGAACTGGCATTAGTTAGAGAGTCATTGGAAAACCTGGGATTACTGGACAGCAGAATTGGCAGAAGTTAGAATTCATGGGCCATTGGATCGGGTCCCAGTGGCTTAATGGTATACGAACTCGCTGGCCTTGTTACCAGAAGGTCCTGGGTTCGAACCCCTCTGGATGCGTACTGATGAAGAGTCCCAAACTAGGACGAAACAGCTGTCCATTACCCCCAGGTTTTCCAATGACTCTAACTAATGGGTTTATCAGTAGACGTTGATTCAGAAAATTCATGCTCTCAGTTCTATTGCTTAGTTTCAGTGAAACGAGAATAATCATATATTTGAAGAATAAAAAAGAGCTCATTTTATTTCACAGCTGTAGCAGACCTTAGACTCTGCTAGCTTAACATCCCTAATTCGAATAGAAATAAAAATATCAAATCTGTAAAGTTGCTGGAAGAACATATTAAAATTTGTTACTTGGGGTTATTACAAGGTCCAAATCCACAATTAACTTAGTAGACTCCAGAAGTATTGTGCGAGGACTGCTCTAATCTTAATTCCCCAATATCAGCATTGCCAGAGGTCGGCCAAGGTTATGTAAGGAGAAAATACAGCGTTCCTTCGAAATTTTGAAATAGGAGGTAGGTTATTAGAATTGGTCGATGGCAGCTGAAACGGTGGAGAAGACGGAGAGATGTAGGCAGAACTATATTTTTTTATAAACAACGAGGTTATGTACAAAAGTACAGAGATTCTGGTTACAACAAAGTAATCTACAATATGTTCATTTCTCAGATAGTAGTAAAAGTTGGGCAAGTTTATTTCTGAGGACTCCACACAGCTTTTCGTAAGATATTAACAGTCTAAAAATCATATAATTTACTGTAAATAAGTGTAGGTGTGCACACTGGCTCTAGCGTTATTTGAAACCAGAAGGGAACTGGATAAATCTTAGAACACCGATGGAATACGAAACATGTGCACACGGCAGTTATTATTGAAGTCACCAGCCAACCATAGTTAATTCACACAAAATCCAATAAAACATTCGACAACGAAAAGTAGATGAAGGAGTTAAATTATGAATTGGTGAAGGTCTCATTCTATTGCTTCTATTCCTCCTTATATATATTTGAAATACCTTCCGCTATTTTAAAGAAAAATAAATCATCAGTAGATATAACAGTAGATTAATCGACCTGTTAACTCACAGATGTTTATGGAACCCGTTTAGTAAACTTCACATAGTTGATACTTATTTAACATACGACGAAAACAGACAGAATGACTCCTAGACAAAATAATTTGGGTTTAATTTCTCCGTGGCTCTGTGCGTCAGCGGTTAGGACGCTCGCCGACCATGCACATGGTCCGGGGTTCGATCCCCGGCCGGCGCACTCCTTTACCTCACTGAGCCAGAAATAATGCTGGTAAAGAGGAACGGTTGGGCATGAGGCTAGCAACCCCATCCTGTAAAAATTAAACACTGCTACAGAAACTTCAAGCCACTAGCTTGGAGCCCTATGTTCCACTGGGAACGTGAAGGAAAAAAAATTTCTCCGTGTGCATGTTTATCTTCTCGTATAATTTTTTATGAACCGTGAAAATTTGTAATTGTGTCCATATCGGTTAATTTCGCTAATTCAATGCTACTTTTTTATTTTGACACATTTCCTGGATAATGTTTCGAGCACAGTCATTTGCTTATAAACACACACACACACAAATTGAAACAGACTGCCTTAACTTTATTGCATTATTCCGTCATTTCCGTTGGTAGAAGAATTTCCAGAGTACTCGCAATGTGTATTGAATTATTTGCATTGATTTTTTTATTTGACAAATTAAGATTCAGGCAATAATACCTGCCACCGAATTAACATAGTTGAATATCAGAACATTCGGTCTGCCTCCAACATATAGTGTGATTATCAAGCCAATGTATGCATAGCGACAGCAAAATGTTTTTCTGAATTGCTTATTTTGTTGGGATCTCCTATTCTATATTTTAGCTAAAGTCTTTTGTTCATCTACCCAGAGTGACCCTGATCAACCACATTGACCTTAATACTTGACTTCATAGTTATCATATGATATCTGGTAAATTAGTTTCCTGAGGGATTTAACCCCTCCTCTGCACATAGAATCATACTAAGAACGGGAGTTATGTAACAGTCTATCTTGGCAGAAATACACCAACACATATCAACAACATAAGAAATGAATTATTCTCCACCAAAAGGTCCAATCAATTCTATTACTTTAATGAAACATATGGTCTTTCAATGAGAAGGTTAGTCTACAAACCGACACAATTTTGAAAAAGTGTAGGATGAATCATAGGCCATCGTACATTCCATAAGTGATTTTTGTAAAGCATGAAGTCATTCCTAAATATCTTTATTTCTGGATTCCATTTTCAACCAGTAGGCTTAAAGAAATTATAGAAAATGTTAGCTGACCTTGTCTAAGAGATTAACTATATAGAAATATTAGGAAGCATATAAACATTACCGGTGAAATTGAACAACTAAAAGGTAAATACGTGAAGAGAGTTAAAAACGAAGACTGTTCGTGTACTCTAACAAGGAAGGAAAGGATGCCTTTAAGCATATCCAGAGATTAACACATCAAACATTTCTATTAGCTGATGGAAAAGAAGTATCTCACATAGAAGAAAACACTTCTCAATCGCACTCTCTTCACATTATGCGATTTGTACATATTTGGATTTATTTCATTGTAGATTTCATCAGGTTTGCGTGGATTTGATCGATTTCAAGTTTAACCACAAACTAACTTCAATTGGAGGACTAATGAAAACCAAGGAATAATGCACAACTTTTTCGTCCTTGTCTAGTACTATTCAGTAGTATGAACCCCTTTCCCCACCAGGGATTGAAACACCGAACAAAAAGAACGAACAAAAACAGGCCGCGTGTGACCGGCCTCAAGCAGTTGTCCCCTGGGCTCTGCGGTCACGCAACCAACCAGGGATTGAAAATATGACCTTCTAGTGGAGTCACTGGTGTGTACTATTGAAGAGTATCAAATAAGGGTGAAATAGCTGTCCAGTATATCCTGATTTTCACTGGTCCTCCAACTGAAGTTAATTCATGGTAAAATTTGAAGTCTATCAAATCCCTGCAAACTAACACTTGGAAATAAATCTAGTGCTCACCAGTAACTGACCACTGAGTGAACTTGCCTGGAGTTCTAATAAGAAGAAGTGACAAGCGGGGTCCACCAGGTTGGATGTGGGGATAGATACTCACAGATGGCGTTGGTTGGTGGTGGCTCTGTATATCGCGAATTTCCAAATATAGGTAGGATATAACAGATCACTTTCAACACTTTTACTGTCAAGCGGATGGAGACACATTAGCTAGGCCGTTCGTGAGAGCAGTTAGTCCTATCTGACTATATTCTTACTAGGTAAATCTACCGGATATGGTACACACTGACATATTACACTTAACTAGAGTGGTATATCAACCATAATTTGCTGCTCTCAATCAAATCAAGCCATCCTGTTAATTATACTGTATCATTGTGTACTATGACAAAAATCTTATGATGTATAGAATTACAATCTACGCTTACCTTAACTGATCACCTGTATGTAAAGGTATGTGTAAGGGAGTAAAGACTAAGGTCTAACTGCAGACAATATACACTATTTTTATCCCTAGATTAATCATAATTCAGAAACCAGAAGACTTTCCTGATATTAGCTGAGTCAACTAGAAGGACAAAGGATTTTCAACGCCTAGTTTGACCTAACGACGTTGAAATTTAAAGTGCTGGAAAAATGAAAACGTTTTACATTTCTCTTTACTCCACTATTGTATGTAAATGGTATTAAATCTATTTTTTTTAACTTCTAGTCGACAATTTTGAGTAATTACGAAAGTGGTACAAGCTGCTTTTTACCTATGCAGATAGTGCGTCTGTGGAACGGCGGTAGAGTGCTTGCCAACCACGCAGGTGGTCCAAGGTTCGATCCTCGGCCGACGCACTTCCTCACCTCTCTAAGCCAGTAGTTAGACTGGTTCAAGTTGTCACACTCTATACACACACACACAAAAGTTAGAGAAAAGAGGAGGGTAAAGTAACCGTAATAAAACGAATGACTGTATAAAAATGAATGAGGGGCAGTGCCACTAATAATCTCCTACCCAGGATGCTTTACTTCTTGAAAACCCTGTCCAGGTAATCATAAAGCTGGTATGAAACTTACTACTGTGAATGTTTAGGATTACTAGTTTGCGTATAATCCAAAAGTGTACTTTCATGTGATAACACCTAAGATCATATTTCTATGTTCAGGTATTCCAAAATAATTTAAATTGTCATATTCAAAACACTTACTTAAAATATACATTGACTATTGAATATTGGAAGGCACTATTTAGTAGAAAGATTAGCATTTTAAAAGACTGATTAGTGGACAAAAAGTATCCTACTTCACAGGTTCTCATCAGCTGCTAACTACTTGAAATTCCGATGGTTATAAATGATAACGTTTCATACTTCAATATTTGAAAGGTAATAGGGAAAACTATATAAGATGAAGGCATTCCTAATTATAAGTATTACAATTTTTAGTTTAAGTTACCATCAATTTATATACTATCAAACTATGAAAAAAGGTGGGTGGGAGCAGACATAAAACAGAAAAATCTAATAAACAGTGTTAGCTTGTACGTCAACATGGCATATAAATTGATGGTAACTTAAACTAAGATTTGTAATACTTATAATTAGGAATGCCTTCATCTTATAATGTTTTCTCCATTACCTTTCAAGCATTGAAGTGTGAAATGTTATTATTGATAGCCATTGGAATTCCAATTAGTTTGCAGCTGATGCGAACCTGTGAAGTAGAATGATGATATCATTTTATACTACAAATCTGGTCTTTCTCTATTGAAATTTATCAATGGAACCAAATGTATGAAAAAATATTCTCTTCGATAACTTCACCAACTTATACAGTTATATATCCATTATAATCAAGGTATAATTGCTATTATCAAACTTTTCAAATTGTGACAACGGAAGGCAAGACACGGAAGCCAAAGTATATTTTTCATTACTGAAACCTCCGTCTATATATCTACAGTTTATATACGTTAACCAATCACTGAGTTTATCATTTAGGTTACGCCAAACAAGATGAAATAGAATGTTCAAATATGCATAGCATTCTGTTGCCAATGCAGTAGCATTGAAACGTGGGAAAGTATTCTGACTCTAACATCAAATAGAATGCTGTCAAATAGATATGTAGCATTTCGTTGTTAATGCCTGATTGAACTGTGGGAACATGTGAGAACAATATTCCATTGGCACACATTGTCTGTACCACACACCACAACAAAATAACATCGAATCATTAAGATCATCAGATTACAGTCCAAAAGCATCTGTAATTAATAATCATTGATCACTGTGACACTAAACTGGGTACCAGATGACACCTGAGACCATGTTTTTATCTTCAGGTATTTTGAAATAAACCAAACACACTTATTTAAAATGTATATTTACTATTGAACGTTGGAATGCACATTTTAGAAGCCAGATTAGCATTTTAAATGACTGATTAGTGAACAAAGAATATTCTTTTCAATAAAAGAAGAGCGACAGTTTTTGCAAAATAAAATGGTACCATAATTTATTTCGTTGGCTTCTCGTCAGTTGCTTGCAAGCTAAAGTCATTATTAAGTAAATCTACAGAAACAATTTTAATATACTTGCACAGAGTTTATTTTAAAATAAAAATCAGTCATTCAATACACGCATACAATAACAGCATGTATAATAATAGTATATACTTTATTCCGAACAATAATGATCATACACATTTGAAAATTTCAACAATACGTAAACAGATAAAAGAGAGGTGAAAATATCCAGTTACCAGGGCAAGGGAAGACTGATCGCTACTTCTTTCTGAACGCATAAATCAAGTTTCAGGTTCATGATGGAGATCGCCTTGGCAAACTTAAGAAGAACTGAACTCTTTTGCCTATTGATAATTTTAAACGATCTTGAAACGTCCATCTCATGACCCATGTTAAGAGATGCCTGGTAATAGCACTATTTTAGGGGTTTGTTCCCTTTGGACATAGGCTTTTTTTGGTACATGTTCAGAAAATCGTAGATATGCCTTTCTTTCGGTTATTCCAAAGTAAATGTTGCCACAGATACATGTATATTTGTATATACAGTTAGAGTTAACATGAGAAGGATATCTATCGATTTTTGATTGCATCAAAGAGCAAGTTGTTCGATAGACGGGAACGAGCTTAGCTGAAGGATAGGCTCTGCCTAGTGATGTCTGTAGATATACTTAATGATGACTTGGCATGTAAGCAGCTGACGAGAAGTCAACGAAATAAGCAGCGATGGTACCATTTTATTCTGCAAAAACTTTTTTTTATTTTTTGGTAACAGCTTGATTCCACAGTGTATATTTGGTACAAGTGTGGAATTTTCAGCATGGATATCGGTAGCCCAAATTTTTCAGGCCGACCATAGATATCAGGTGTGCGTCGGCAGGGGATCGAACCCCGGACCATGTGCATGGTCGGCGAGAGTCCTAACCACTGTGCCACCGAGGCATTAATTCAAATTCACTAAGGGGAATAAATGTGTGAAATTATTCTCTTCGATAACTTCATCATCAGCTCTACGTTTATACATCCATAATAATCAAAGAATTATTGTTATTATTAACTTTTCAAATCAAATCGAATCACTAAGATCATCAGATTACAGTCCAAAAGCATATGTAATTGATAATCACTGATCACGGCGACACCAAACCGGATATCAGATGAAATAAGAAAATTAATATAGAATTTATAAGTTCCACAGCAGGTCAGGTTAGGTAATAATGGCAGGCTTTGTTTCTTTAGCACATCATAAAGCTTCAGTTGAAAAAGTTATTGAAAAGAATATTCTTTGTTCACTAATCTGTTTTTTGAAATGTTTAATGGGCATTTTTAGTCAATTATGATCACTCATTCGAATGAATCAGTCTGCATTTCCACACTACTTATTATCATTACTATTATCGTCTATATAATAAATCACACAAAGAAAGATAGTCAACCTACTGGTGAAAATCATAATTTGTTTTTGAAAACACTTTATTATAGGGTGTATAGTTGTAACACTAAAACCGGACTATTCAGGATTTACAACCAAAACATTCACACTTGAGGTTAATCTTGAAAAATTGATAGATTTTTATTATTATTCTAAATGTATTACTATTAAGAGTTTATATTCAGTAGTGTAAAAAATACACTGAGAATAATGTGTCGGCACCGAAAAGGTATGACTGGGCGAATGTTTACGTATTTTGACGATAAGTCGATCTACCATAGATAAACTCAATAAAAGTGTTATAGTTGTCTTAAGATATTTCTGGAGGACTATTGACCTTGTATAACAGTCTGAAAGTCCACCTAAAATGTGTATATGTAAACAGTATCTCAGGATATTATTCATTAATCGATAACATTATACAATCAAATAACAGATATCTGAGATAAAAAAAAGGCAACTATAGCTCCTAATGCTGTAGGTGGTCTTCGTTATTACGTGTTCTTCATGCATTGCTGTTTCAGTAGGTTTAGTGTACAGACGACTGATTTCTTTTGATACGATGAATGTTTACTGGCTGTCTGAATGCATAAGCGACTTTGCAATATTCATTTTCCAGTTCCTTTTTTGCAACATTTTCGTAATGCAAACGGCTTACAAATCAAAAGTGTTTTCTCCTGATGTTCTTAACTTTTAGCGTAAATGCATAACCATTACTTATTTTTATACAGATGTTATAATAGGATGGATAAAAATTCCCCTTAGTTGATATTTTGTATTTCTTATGTTTTGTGCTATTCTGAATATGTCGGCTGCATGTACGTGCATCCTTACTGAGTGTTGGTGCTTTCCACTGAGACTGCAGTCAAACACCTCTCAGAGGCACATGAGAACCGAAGCCTGTGCAACAAGTAACAGTCATTATGTGTTTAAATTACTTTGTCATTCACTTTGGTTGATTTTTATTTCACCAAAGTATTTTGCCCCTGTCAACAGAATGAAAATACACATAAGCTTGAAGAAGTACAAGCTAGTATCCTCTACACAAATACTACCTTATATAATCCAATGGATTAGTAGATAACTCTTACAGGCGTGTGAAATAATAGTTGATGGATTTGAGTCTCAATGCGAACACCACTATACATTGAGACTACAGGTATATTCAGTGATGAGTTTCGAATAGCACGAAACGCACCTCCTGAATTCCACCGACAATCGTCATCACCGCAAACTAAATTTGTATTCTAGAAATCCTTTAAAAATATGTTTACGAATTGTGGGTAAATTCCATCTTACCAAACATTCCTACATTTGTTATTGTATTCTTAGTTAATCACCAGTGTAGTAGATATCATAGTTTTATTTTGACTAGCAATTACTGAATAAATAACACTGTGTCTGTACACTTAGTGACCTTTATAAAATGTATAAATGTATACGGACAAAAACACTGTACAAACATTTAAATGTAAACAAGAATGTGTGTAAGTGTGAGTGTGCCAAAGTATGCCGAAATCAAATGCTTTCTGTCCACGTTAACCTTTCAATATCAATTTTACCGAAAACAATGTCGGTTATCTCAAGAACTTCACTTCCTCTTTTTATTTCTCGAGAAAGTTTTCATAACTAATGATACGACTACTACTATAATCCACTTACCAGGGTTATTTGTGAAATTCACCCCCGTATGTGCAGAAAGAGAATTTTTTATTACAGCTTGATTCCACACCGTATTGTTGGTACAAGTATGGAATTTTCAGCGTGGATATCGGTAGCCCAAATTTTGCAGGCCGACCATAGATATCAGGTGTGCGTCAGCGAGGGCTCGAACCCCGGACCATGTGCATGGTCGGCGAGAGTCCTAACCACTGTGCCACCGACGCATGAATTTAATCGTTTTAACTGAATTTGAACAAAGCAAAAACGGTAAATGTAGCAGGATAATATGAGTTCATCTCTAATCATTTTAAGTATTCTTATCTACTGGCTACTACCCGAACAATACAAAACTATAAATTACAATAAAGATTCGAACGTACCTCTTCCGTGATGACAAGGAGTAACTGGTAGGAAATAAGAGTAACATAAATCCGGATTGATGTAAATTGTTGAGTAATTAAGTGCTAAAAGGATTGACTATTCACAGGATAACTAGACGAATAAGCTTGGAAACAAAGAGATAGATTTCAAAATATGTCTCGATTTAATGGTTTGGAATCATATTTCTAAGTGATGTTTAACAAACAAAATTTAACACTAAATGAGAAGTTGCGGAAATAAAGAAAGATTCTTTTTAGAAAATAGCAAAAAGGAGAATAGGATGAGTTGTATTTGGATGGAACAATGAAATTTTCTATGTAGGGCAGAAGATGGTCTTATAGAGTTTACATACCTTGTTATCACCAAGGCAGTGTAAGATTCACCATTGTCTCTTTCTAGGTACATAGATTTGGTTACAGGACTTCATCATGAACTGACGTCAGTTAAAGAACCATTGGAAAACCTGGGAGTACTAGACAGCTGTTTCGGTCTAGTCTGAGCCTCTTCGTCAACACACACCCATCGAACCCAGGCTTTTCTGGTTAAAAGGTAAGCCCACAGACCATTTAGCCACTAGGATTCAACCCAATGGTCCATGAATTCTCAGCTCTAGCCGATGTCACTTGATAATGAAATCCTGTAACCAATCAAAACCCTGGAAGCCAACTCTTGAACATTGATTTTATTGAATGATATGATGGCAATTGCCTCAGCAAAACGTAGAAGGCTAAGTATTTTTGCTTGCTGATTATTTTCAGTATCTTCAAACTGTCCACAATATGGCCAATATCCAACAGATCGCGGGTAGTGTCATTGTTTAGTGTCAGTAAACCGTTCTGTCTCAGGTTCTTTTGTGTGTTCAGAAATGCGAACATTAACCCTTCTCTCTGCTTTTCCAATGTCTATGCTTTGGCATGTACATGCGAATTGGTAGGCACAGTTTGAGGTAACATGAGATAAGTGTTCATATACTGTTGATTGTCTTAAACAACTGGTCATTTGATAAACACATACAAGCTTGGCGACTGGACATGTTCTTTTAAAGGCGAAGTTTAGTTTGTATCTTATTCTACTAGCAATATCATCACCTTTGAAGGCAAGCTGTAGAAAGATAGACTTTATGCTTTGCTACAATTCAACACTACGTTCTTATGCTTTTCGATGAACTTTTGTGGGTAACCATTATGACTCAGGCATTTTTCACAATAGATAACTCTTCTTCGATATTTTCTTATGAGAAAGGCTTTCTTACACGAACAAATTGTGTTCTTACCAGTATTTGTTTGCACAATGATTTGGACTGCAGCTCACTTAAACACTTAAACAATATGTAGGAGTTTTTAGCAGTGCCTAAACATCAAATTTATTTGCAAGGATTCAACATCCAATGCCTTTATCCACAGTAACCTTCAACTTTCCTTTTATTTTAAACCTGCATAAAAATGTTGCATGTAGTTCATATTTAATCTGGTTTCTTTCTTTTCAAACTCCCAACTCTCAAACACGTTTGATAATTATAGTGAATCTCTTACTCGTATGAACAGTATTCCAGACGATTACAGTTTTAATGTTAGTCATTTCTCAGCTATAATCATCATTTAATGTTTTCGGATTACCTTTCATGACATTTAATTTTATATGTTTTATCCACTAATTGGATATTACCAAACGAACCTTTAAGGCATTCCCCTGACATTTTAGAGCACAACATAACTGTACAGCTTTGAAGTGAAGTTACATGAAGAATATTCTTTCTTCACCTATTTCTTCTTAATTTATATGACATGCGTATTTTTCATAATTCAACATTATTATTGATGTAAGACTTATCTAAAACCCTCGTTTGGAGACTATATTCGTTACTTTCCAACAGCACTGAAACATTCTGAAGTTTCAGACTATCAATAAAGAATATTGTAAACGTTGGAGGGGACGTTTCCTAAAATATTGTGTTGTCCATGATTGGAATGTTACTGGAATTCAAAATAGATCCGTGAATCGCTGTAGGATCTAGATCATACGCCTTTCAGGAAACACATGGATGCTTTATTGAGTTAGCTTAAGGAACAAATCAATAACAATGTCTCATTTGTGCGAGAATTCCTGAATCCATTATAATTCACATTTTCATCCATGCCTTCAAACTTCGTCTGCCTTATCATTACCTCATAAGTGGTCTGTTGTGGTGGAGACTTTGAGGATTCTGATAATTCCTTAGTAATATTCACGCATTGTGGCCTTATCTCCTGTCTAGTGATTACTATTCACTGTCTGTATGAAGCACAGGTTACCCCCTCAAAGATGAAATTGTGAATGCTAATGTTCAGTCCTCATAGCAGGACTAGTGAACTTGAACAGAAAATCTTTACCCTCAAAGCAATGTTTCGTACTTACTGTGTGTTTTGACTGTGAAACGGTTGCATAGTTGTTTCTATCTCCGGTAGTCGTGGGAAAAGAGCTACTGACGTTACTTTACTGCCTTGTGGACAATAACTTAAGTCAGTCTAACCATTTTAATTAGACCTCAGCCGCTGTATGAAGCACAAAACGATAGTATCACCCAATTGTTTTGTTTCATATATTTCTGAGTGTAAGTAATGTACCGTAGTTGCCACTAAGTTACTTATGAAAGCCAAAGTTAAGTTATTTCAGTTCATTCGAATAGCTCTGGGATTCACACGTTAAATTCACGGAAATTTTGATGTGGTTGTGTTCTCTGAACTGGATAGTTAATTTGTGAAGCTTTCATTGCCCTACTAGGCAACATCTTCAGAGCATACTTCAAATTGAAGTGAGTTTTTAGGTTTCTCCACTCCCTCATATCACTGCATATAGATAGCCACGGATATCAATTCGACTGGGACAACGTTCAAACATTAGACAGAGGAAACACCAAGAATGCCAGCCAATTTTAAGAAGGTTGCCTGGTGTTCCAGTGAATTGTCAATCAATAGACACATCGAGGTAGACAAAATTTACCAACCGATAAGAAGGAAAGCTCACACACAAAGGGTTAAAGTTCAAGTTAAGGAAACAATCAGTTCCAATACAAATAGCCTAGAGGGTGAGAAAACGCACAAAATCAACCGATCACCTTCAAGGTCACCAGGAGAGATGACTAATAAAATCTAAAAGCTCATTTCAAATTGAAGCATGCGCTGAAGATGTAGCCTAGTAGGGCAATGAAAGCTTCGCAAATTAACTATCCAGCTCAGAGAACACAATCACATCAAAATCATCCACCTGAGCTACAAATCTTCTCCATCATTTCACAGAAATTTATTCCAAATCGAGATATACTCAGTCATTAATCGGCGTCAACTGGTTTTAAATGATTCCAATTTGTGACGAAATCTCTATTGTGAATAAAGTCCATGCTCAGTCAAAAGAAATTTACCAACTTGGTTTACAAATTTCTGAGGGAATATTCTTTAAATATGCTTACATTTATAGACATCAACATATGCCTATTCCTTAAGGAAATATTGAGAGGAAATGTAGTCAAACCGCCCAAGGAATAATTTTCACACACACTACTGTAAGTAGCTATATACATCTTATGCATTCACACTGGTCAGCTAACGTTCCAAAGCAAACTAAGAGGTCACTCAAAAGTGACAGCTGCATTTTTTCTTCACCAAATCGTATAGTAGAAAATAATCTGATTGAATTTGCATCAAGTATATTCACCCTTGATCAATATTTCAAGCTGTACTGATTAAATAGGTCGATACACACACATATACATATATACGGATATAAGCAAGCATGTGTGCATAAGTGCATTACAGAATCAAGCAAAAAAATATGTGCCAGAGGGCAATAGTGTGTTAAACCTACTTGATTATGGGTTAGTATGCACCTGTACAGGACAAAAAGAGTTAATGTTTGTGCGTACATCATCCAAATTACCTATCCCCGTATTAAACCTTTGGGTTAGAAAATTTCTCTTTTGTGTGCCAGGGGTAAGGAAGATTGGCACAAATGCAAACAAGCGTAAAACTGTAATTACGCACAGTAGATTGTGGCATAGGCGTTCGGTTACAACAGCAAACCCGTACACACTCACACACCACCACATTGGTGGCTTTTGGGATTATCTCTTCGTCACACACACACACACACACACACACATGCTCACACGAATGCACACACTATTTCTTTCCTACTTCCCATAACAAAATAAACATTTTAGCAGTCTGACACTTTTTTGACTCAGCAATACACGCTTACAGGATATTTTGTAATAGTAAAAATCATTTTTGACCTAAATATTACTGATAAAATGAGGAATCAACATGCAAAGATCACTCAATTCGCTGGGTTTATTATTATAAAATATAATTAGAAAAAGTTATTTAGCACAGGAACTATCTTTTCCCTTTTCTCCTTTACAAAAGTTTGAGTTATTCTAGAACATGCCAAGTGTCTTACATGAATGTCATACGATACTGCGTGTAAAATGAAAAGACTACTGGTCGCAGGGACGTGTTTCGTATAAAAGAGAAGACATCAGCTATGCATCTTTCCTAATTCACATATATATACATTTAAAAATATTAATTATCTAAAACCGTATAACTCATTCCATTTATTTTATTACTGAATACATATATCTATATAGAACTACAATCATTCAAACTATTCCTCGAAGAACTCTACCAATGAAATCAATCAGTTATTGTCACCTTCCAGTGATAAATTAAACGGTGTTAATTCCTATTCAAACAAATATCCTGATATACAACACTCGAAATCACATTCAGTTTCATCTACACTATTATTGCGTGATGCAAATTCACTGAAATCAGGTGGTGGTGGTGTTGGAGCATATCGTGAACAAAGTCGTTCAGTTGGTGGAAGTTTATCCTGTGGTCAACCTAGTCCAACATCAACAGTTGAAGATTCGAATACAACTGCATTCTCTCCAACTAGTACGCATACACTTGATGCTGAAAATTCTAATCGTAGCTTATGGTTATATCAATCAGAGTTGAATTTACCAACAAATAGTGAAGATACTACTGCTTTGGATTACACTGCAATTACACCGTATAAACGTGCAGAAAGTCAACAGATATCGCATCTCTCTGATTTTGATATTAAAAATAGAAGTCAAACAATAAATCATATTTCATATAATCCACATTCAGTGAAATACAATTCAGTGAGTTCCGCCATGCTTTATACAGGTAATAATACTAATCAACGCAATAACAACAACAATACTAATAATAATGAGGAGTATATGAATAATTATTCTTCAGGTGAGAAATATCTTTTTTGTTATTTTAACTTGTTGAATTACGAATACTTAACTGCTTATTAACTTTCAGGATGCTCAAGAAGACAAAGAAGGATGAAATGTTCAAACATCTAATGATAGTATACATTTGTGTCTCTTGATTTCAGCAAAAAATAGATGCAACTCTGTTCGGAATCCCTTATCCTTTAGGTGTTAGACACAGAAGGGTTCCAGGAAAGGGATTGTTTGCTCGTAAAATGGAAGGATAATCCATTCTCTTTCCTGAAGAGTTGATGAGTGATGTATAAAATCGTTATTGCCATGGTACCATGATTACATTTTTATTTCATTCCTTGAGTTCCAAGTGAAATACTAAACTTCAAACTTGAATTTTCTGTAGTGATGGTGTTGTTTTTTTACAGGATGGGATTGTTAGCCTCCCATCCAACTATGCCTCTTTTATGAGGTTACTAAAATCTACTCAAATAAGTGAGGTATGGGAGTGCGTTGGTTGTGTCTTGAGGTCTGGACTACCTCCGCTGTTGGCATACATTCTACCGCTGCACCATTGACTCACATTCTTGATTAAATTAACCTATGAAATTTAATTCCATTATGGGTAAATTTTTGTTTTGATAAAGTCTCACAGTGTTATACAGTAGTGTTTACTGATGACGTTTCGGGCACATTACTGTATAACACTGTGAGACTTGATCAAAACAAAACTTTACCCATAATGGAATTATACCCTACCACAGTGCACAAGCTTTATTGTTATATCAATGATACTTATGAAATTTAACCTTGTTAATGAAGGATAAGAAGCTGGTTATTTCTATGTGTGTGAGCCAGATAACAGCTGATAATGCATCATAAGTTCACGGGGTCATATTACAGGTTATCTGACCAAACCATCTGATCGTTCACTAAAGACGTCTGCTTGATTCATATTAATATTATATATGTTACTCCAACACTGCTGTGTAAACGTTCTTCACCAAAGGGTAAATAATGCTATATTGTTTGCTCCTTACTTATGAATGAACATTACCTACTTGATAATGCCGTCATTATTCTGTGAGACAGCCCTAAATTCACTAATCGATCATTCGAAATAAATTTGGCCATACAGGTTCCTTGTATGGATGTCTCTATGTATCCACGATTAATACCTACAAGTTCACTGTTTCATGGTGGCTTGCTGGAAAATCCCCGACGTGTATTTTCGGACTCGTCAACTGGATGTAGTTGCACTCACTGAGTGTTCCTATACAGACTCTAACTTAGTACCAACCGTCTCAAACGTCAAAGTTATTGGGCCAGGACTAAAAACAGTGCATGAACTCTACGATAATGTCAACAAGACTACCTGTTCAAGATGCTCCAACCAAGTCGTCATATCCGGATAACAGTTAATGATACAGCAGTATAGTCACCTTAACTCCACAAGTAATTTATCTTGACTATGACTAAAGGCGTCAAGGACTATGTCATTCGTTTTGGATGTGATGCGCTTGCTTACAAATCAAGTGACCAGTAAATCTATTGCGTAAGTAGCACGATTCATTGTTCACAGAAGACATGATGAAAATATTTTCAATGGCCTAGTAAAGGAATTTCCCAAAAGTTTCAAAGATACTAAATATGATCCGGGAAACGTAAGACTTCTTCTTTAGTTTCATGGTGTGTAGACAATCACATCGCGACATAAGCTTGGATAATGCTATCAAACACAAAGACAGAAAGAAAACTTTTTCAAACCTATCATAGAGAAGGAAATTTTAGTCCCCAAGTGAATGTATATTCTGCTTAGAAATATAAAAGTAATCATTCTAAAATCAACCGCAAAGGGGATCAATAATCATACAATGATGATAACACAAAATATTCTTTCAGACTATGAAAATGAATAACCTCTGTGTTAGTCAGTAAAATTTGAGGTGAAAAGGTTATCTAACAAAAATCTCTTTCCACAATTACAAATGGAAGAAGTTAGAAAAGGACAATTGCACACATGCTTCACTGTTTGAGGTCAAACATTTCATCTAAGAAAACACGAAATAATTTCCACCCTCTTCCTGACCTAAAATATCTTTTGTTATTTCGTGTAATTTGTTTTATCAGTTCAGTTCTCGACTTTAAAAGAACAACAAGGTATGCTCTGCACTGAAAATATATTTTATAAATATTAAAACGTTTTAAGGCAAAAATTAACAGCAGTGTCAAACATTAATGAACAAGCTACAGAATAATCCTTTTTAAACAGAGGTGGAGGTACGTTTTTGCTCTATTCCATGTTATCAAAATCGTGCCTGCCTTTCCCTCAGTTACATTCAGGATATCTAAACGATTTTGTGAAAATTATTGCAGGTCTTCACTTCTGGAAATTTTACAATAATGCCAGTTTCATAACTATTAGGTTGCATAGGCCTACATCTGTGTAGGATTTGTGGAGATTTTTGGTTAATATTAGTTGTTAGATTTTCGTCACGAACCAACATCAATTAGGGAGATCACTAAAAGCCATAGAGCACTGGATAGCTTTTTCGTCCTATCCTGTCACTCCTCAACCTTTGAGCACTCCAAACCTAGCAGTCATATCAAGGTGGTATAGTGGAGGCTCATCCACTTCATTGGTTGACGGCAGCGCTATATCACGAGTTGACAAAGTTGGAATCCACGAGTCAATTATTTCTAACCCAATTGGCTGAATGGTCGACATACTTGGTCTCATAACCTGAAGGTTTCGGGTTAGTTCACTGGCGGAATCGTGGGTGAGTACCACCAAAGAGTCTTAAAATAGGACGAAAAAGCTGTTCAGTTCTCTCTGATTTTCAATAATCTGTCTAAATAATTTCATACTTGAAATTAAATAGATTTGTTTTTAAGTTCTTGAAGGGTAGACGTAAAAAGTATTTTGATTACAGGGTGGAAAATATCAGTTTGAATTTAAAGAGGTTAGAAGTTCATCTTTACCATTCAACACAGCTTTTTGGGTAAATTTAGTTGGATGGAGGATTTCATCATGAGCTGACATCAGCCAGAGAACCACAGAAAAACCTGGGACAGCCAGTTGCTTCGTCATAGTTTAGGACTCTTCATCAGGGTTCGAACCCAGGACCTTCTGGTTACAAGGCGAGTTCGTAGACCAACAGACCACTGGTACCCGAACCAATGGCCCATGAATTCTAACTTCTGCCAATTCATGACATAGCGCGATCACTTCGCGCTACCAGTTGCTGCCTCACCTTCAACCTGCTGCGCCCTAATGGTCACGACTTCCTACTAGAACCCCAGGTCACTGCCTGAATAGAGCCAGTCACTAGAGAGCATCAGACTGATTTTCAAGTCTTGGTTTAGTAGGGATTTTGTTGTTTGATTGCATGGAGGATTTCCGATTTCCAGTTGTGTTTGTTATTCACCTTTAAATCAATATTTCACTTTCATATGACTTTTGTACTCGCGAGTTATTGTATTCCTCAAATAAATGTTATATGAACACTTTAGCGTATTTTTACTAGAAAATCGGTCACTGTCAGGGAATAACAAGGGAGGCTAAAGATGGCTTCATCTCACAGAATCAGAGTTAATCCCGTCGATACTGATGGGTCTATATTTTTGTTACGATTTTAACTGTAACATTATATTACTTAATTCGCATTATTTTTCTACATTATGCAATCATTGATTTATTCTTCTAGAGGGAAATTCCCAGTCTCCTTTGACATATCGGAAAATATAAAATTAACTAAAACAATTAATCATTGATACCTGTTGTACAAAAAGCAGTTGTCGTGGCCTAGTGGATTTTGCCTTAGAGTTTGAAACGGTGGGTATTGGAATCAATTATGAGTGGTAACACTGTCATTCACTGGGAGAATGCAGATTCATCTAGCTGATGAGTCCCAAATAGGACGAAATGCACATCATGAATCTGACTGCTAGTCACTATCCAGCAGATAACATTTTATGAAACCTTTTTGTCCTTGATTTCAGTTTCTTCTTTTAGCTTCCTTCATAGTACTGAAACTTGTAATATTTACTTCAAGGTTTGTTGTAACGTAATCTGGGAAATTTTATAGAGCGCATTGATGTAATTCTTGAAAAGCAGAGTGCCGACAGATTTTTCATATATTTTCAATGAATACTGATTTTCACGTATTGGTTTGTGGGGATTTGATTGACTGGTTTGAGGATTTATTCATGACATTAGTTAGAGAACCATTGGAAAACCTCGGAGTACTGAACACCTTTCTCGTTCTGATTTTGGATTCTTCAGCAGTACTCACTCACAGTGTGAGGTTCGAACCCAAGGCCTTCTGGCTACAAGGTGAGTTTGTAGACCCTTAAGCCACTGGGACCCGATCCAGTATGTTGTGAATTGGCAGAAGTCAGAATTCATGGGTCATTGGATCACGTCCAAGTAGCTTAATGGTCTATGAGCTCGCCTTGTAGCTGGGTTTGAACATCGTAGCGTACGTGAGTATTGGTGAAGAGTCCTGAACTAGGGAGAAACAGCTGTCCAGTACTACCCGCAGGTTTTCCAATGGTTCTCTAACCGCTCTTAGTTCGTGATTGACTACTGATTTGTTTGGAAAATTTTATGTATCCACTTTGGCTAGATTATTAATAGCCTTTTGAAGCATCACCAAGGGATTGTTTGAACGAAATGTATGTCTGAAACGGCTACTTACTTCATTTACACGGTTTTGAGTAACTTTGCCGGATAAGTGTTCAACTAATCACTCTAAATATAAAACCTATAATTGGCAATTTCTAAACTATGTTGGTTTGTGGATTCATTATCAATAGAGTGTATTTTCAATATGTTATATAACGCCGTCAGTGCATAGACATGTTGATCCATATCAGTACCTAGAATGATTGTTATACGTTTAAATCCTGCAGTCTGATCAACACGGTAGTAATATTTCCGACATCAGTGTTCATAAAAGTTCACCTACTTTCTCCTAGCATAACGATGATTTGAAATGTGAAACTATCTGTAGGATAAGCAAAGATTTTATAAAAATTATTCACTATGAAAGGCGACTATATGAATAATGTTCCTCGTATACCATGTGAAATAGCGGCTAACATTAGCATATTTCAGGATATATTTGTATAATTCATAAATGTCAAAAAGAAATCAAGCAAAAATTATAGGTCATATGTAGGCTTCGTCAATGTGTGAATACTACCCGAAATCAAGCAGTAAAGTACGAACAATTTTTGGACATAGTGAAATCTCATTGTCAGTTCTTCAAAGTTTCACGCTTCGAATAGTTCGCTTAACTGAACATTCAATTACAAAAGTTACTGTATCTCTATATTTTGCACAGAAATAAAGTAACTTCATCTGGTTTTCGTAAGCATCCATTGGTAATTTCACTGATATTGGACTCAATTTTACGATCTAAATAATACTGGAGTTTATTACTACGTGTATAACCTTAAATCAAATATTTTCTAAGACTGGGCTGAGTACAATACACTTCAGAAGTATTTCTGCAGTTTCTAACGCCTGAAACAATCGAGTTTAGGGAGTTTTTTTAAGAAAGAGAATAAAAAGGCTTGCTGTTTTTATAGTAAGTGTTTCATTTGGGTTTTTGCTTGTTAATATTTGTCAGCTGAAAAATATCTTCCTTCTTGAGTAAAGAATGTTTGACTTGGCGCGTAGAGTAGCCTCATTTAATGCAATAGTTAGACTTTACGACGAGTAATGATTAGCACACACTGATACTAACTAATATGGCTATTCATATTCTTCAATACCTATCGAATCATGCTGATCAGTCGTGCGATAATGTTTTTACGTTGACCGTTGTCATTTTGTCATGTACTGTAAAGCTATTCAATTCGGCTGTACTGTCATATTGCTTTGCATACTGACCGCATTAAAATCATTTCACCACATATCTTTAATAAGACCTTGAATACAATAGATACAGTAACCACTATCACATAACAAGCTTTTTTTATTTTTGGAAATCTCTTCTCTCAGCCACTGCGTTTTAACACTTGTAATGACAATTAATCGGTTCATGAGCAGTAACTTTCAGATATCTCTCAAAAATGTTTCATATGACGTGTATAGTACAATTTATCTGAGCCATTGTTTGTGTATACACTTCATATCCCACTTTGAGTTCTTCTAGACACAAAGAATTCAGTACCATTCATTTTATAAACATTTTTTCCCAACGAGATTCTGAAGTATGAAAGCACACAATTGAAAATGAATTATTTGCATAATCTCCCTAGTTAATAATTGCAATGACACAATCTGATCATTTCAAACAGAAGTAACTATCCTTACATTTTGCGGAATATTTTCTGTTGTGTTTCTCTTTTTAGAATGCAGACATCATCTGTTCTTAGAATTTGTCTGCTAACTGCATGTTAGTTAAAGTTTGTAGGTAGAACGACTGAGATCAAGAAGATCTCTTCGTTGTTGACATTTATCAGAAATGAATGACAGCAGTACCATGGGATTTTGAACTTGAGTTATTTAGGCCCAGAGTTGAGAAATTTATCTGTCAAGTTATTCAAGCGACAAATAACTTCTTACAGGGCTGGGTTATTTATGCAAAGTGGCTGTTCGTATTCAATCACTGTAGCTCCATCGTTCCGACTGTTGACGAACATGTGGTAAACAGTCACCAGATAACATCACCATTACAATGCACCAATTCCCCCTGAAACATTTATTGAACCCTCAATTATGAAATTATAGTAGATGTGACTGTTTAAACAATAAATCAATGAAAAATAAAACTGTTTCCTGATAATTTCTATGACATTTGCTTTAAACTATGAAAAAGTTCGGGCGAAGCTATGATGAGATCTCACTTCGAAATGTGTTAATTTCAAATTTTATTTATTGTATCACCAGTTCACTTATGTAGCTAACGAGAAATTAGGTGATTTGAACTGATTCCGCTCTCTGAGTTGAGCCGAAACTCGGTATACCACCGATGACCTCAGTCATTAGCGAGTGAAAGCCTCGCCAGGTGTTTAGATAACTTCAGTCTGGCTAGTAAGCACTGCTGGTTGATGTGAGTGTCATCTAACTACTCATCTCAGTCAATCAGTAGTATATAGTCAAAGCGTTTCATCCCAAAGTATTTAGAGAACTCACTATCTTTGTTTAGAAGCAAAAGTTTTGACAAATCAACTATGTAGGGTCTCTGATTTAACCGAAGTCTTGAATAGTACCAGACTAATGTCTTCAGTAAGCATATCAATTGTAAAATAAATTGGAGTAACAGTTGGAATTGTTTATCCAGTCTAGAAAGGAAGTAGTCAACTTATCCTTAGTAATGAGGTTGGACTAATGTATGTAAATATTAACCGAGCAATTCTACTTTATCGTGACTTCTGATACTCTGGCCCTGACCTAATAAATCAAGTGAATATGACCAAATATTACTTGCTTTCCGTAGCTAAATTTTAAGGAGTGTGAGACAATAAGGTTTTAAACACAAGTATCGAATCAAAAAAGTTATACCTACTTGTTGGAAAGAACATTTATGTCCTTACAAATCAGCATTTTATTGAATTAACCTAGATTAGAACTGCTTCCCACTTAAGTAACGTATAGTATTCTTGTAGATTAGCCTAATATCCATTAAAATTCTTTCAAAAACTTCTGAGAAAATTAAACAACTGCATACTTTGTTTAAATGATGCAAATTTAGGCCAAAGTGGTTTAGCTACTGCCTTAGAAAGTAAAAAAAGCACCAGTTTTCTTTGTAAATTCCATCTCATCTTTAAACTATTTGATTTACTTGATTCATAAAGTTACTCTCTACCATTTTTTGTAATGGGATGAACCTAAGATCGAATATTTTGTGACCATGACTTCAGGGTGGTCGTCGCCCATTCAGAAGTAATTGATATCGATTTCATATTATCAATATATTTTTATACAAACGGTTTGAAACTTGGAGTTACTTATTTGTTGGTGTCTAGTAATAGAATCCAGGATCAGGAATTTTGTCATATTTGCACTCATCGCTGGATGTACCTGCATTTCCATCTAAAGACTCAAACTCAATTCTCTAAGGTCATAGCGTTATTCAAAATGTCACTGAGTAACTAGAGATGTCTTTTGTGAAATAGATGTGATTTAAAATTATGTACTTATGTCTGTAATTCCACGGTGATCTATCAGATCGAGATTAATGAGCCTCATTTCGGCATATGAGTTCCTTGAAGTTATGACTACTAGTAATGTCATGGATCTTTTCAACATGAGGCTAATTAATTACGGTCAGATATATTAACAGAAAATTGCAAACATGAATAAATAAAGTTCAAAGCTCTTTGTAAGTTTTAAATCACATCTTACTTTCTGGTTATTTTAGTGCTAACTATATAGTTTTTATTCCAATGATTTGAACTATATTGGCTCTCTGAACTGAGTCGAACAGAATACACCACTGTTGAGATCGACCTTAAACGAGGAAAGCAGCCATCCAGTGTTTAGATTAAACTTCTGACAGGCCAGTGGAATGTTGAGAAAAAGTTGGGCTATTTATTATGCTCATGAATAGTTAGGAATATTCAGTATGTCTTTAAAACTTTCAGTTATCAATACATTCGAGTAAAATATCCATTGATCCTTTATTGTTTTTTTTTGATGTTTTCAAGGTCCAAGTTTTCGTAAGATTCAAAATCTTCACGGTGGAGGTGGAACACAGAAGCGCTTTCCATCCGATACTACGCTTAATACTACAACAAGAGAAGGACCTCAAGTAAGACACTTTAATTTCTTTTGTAAAAACAATTTGCACCAGACAAACTTTTCTGATGTAATATGCCCAAAGTAGGTTGTTATACATCATTGGTGAATAGAAGCGTTTTTAGCTCACCGTTTCTGGTGAATTAGATCCAGTAAGGAACTTCAGATTATAAGACACAAGATATTTGGTAGGTTTAATTGGGACTAGGTTTCTCATTTATTAGTATTCGTTCATGAAAAGTAGCCTGAAATCATCAGAACGTACCCTTCTTTGGAGATTTATGCCTGATAAACTGTCTAGGTAGTCATGTGCAATATAAATGCAGCCACTGAAACTAAATCTTTGTATGGTCATGTGTTACTTCTAATATGGAATCCAGAGCAACTAATCCCTTTATTAAACTTAGAAAGAATTATTAACAGGTGGAGCTTGAGAAATACATTTTAAGTATTGGTTTTGTAGGGATTTTGTTTGATTGCATGGAGGATTTAATCATGAGCTGACATCAGTTAGAGAACCACTGGAAAACCTAGGAGTACTGGACAGCTGTTTCGTCCTAGTTCGGGACTCTTCATCAGTACGCACCCACTGGGATTCAAACCCAGGACCTTCTGGTCTCGCGTTGTAACCAGAAGGTCCTGGGTTTGAATCCCAGTGGGTGCGTACTGATGAAGAGTCCCAAACTAGGACGAAACAGCTGTCCAGTACTCCTAGGTTTTCCAGTGGTTCTCTAACTGATGTCAGCTCATGATTAAATCCTCCATGCAAAATACATTTTAAGCACTCTGATCACACATTTACCCATCATTTCACTTTATATCCGAAAAAAGAAAAGAATGGCAGGTCAGTTAAAATAGACAAGATGATGAAGAACTTAGGAGTACAGAGGGAAACTAACTGGCACTAATCTTGACAATATCATCAAATCTAGATTACTAAAGTGGGTTGAGGGTAAGAATAACTAGTTTTTTGTGCACGCAGGAGGTGAAGAAGGCGTAATTTTACAGTTATCTATCACCTCAGCCTATCTGTACAACTGATTTAATAGATGGCAACGATTTAATATGGAGTGATGCGCTTGTCAAAAACCAGTATGCTTGGAAGTGTCTGAATCGTTGTAGGGAACAGCTTAGTTCAAAGCTTATGATTTACTTTGTTCTTAAGATAGACATCTATGTTAAGAATACAACATTCAGAGAAAACACTCTTTTCAACGAATTTATTATCAAGTTGTACAATCGTATGTTTATGGTTTTTTCAAGAAATCATATCCCGTGAGGTGAATACATAAAATAATAATAGTATGAAATGCAATTAAAATGTTTGTGATTACAATCATGGTTAAATATCAAGTGATAAAACAAATAACTTCATACACAGAACAGTTCATAGAATATATAGATGTTGGACAACAGATGGTGTACAACTACAGGGTTAGCAGGCAAATAAAAAAAACGTTACCTAATACAGTATGAAATTTGACAAGATAGAATTTTACACTGAACAAGACCTTTCAAATTTAGAATGGCAGGTGGGATAAGTCGAACGATACCTGAAACAGTTGAAAGTGAGGATAAAAATAGTAATAATAACAGAGATGCTATCGAAAAGCAGGTTTTATTCGCCGCGGCCACCTTTATAGTTTTTCCTATGATCTAGCGTGTCTATTCTATGATTTGAACAATAATAATGACCGTAGTAATGAGGGAAAGGCACGTAGATTAACTAAATAAACGTGAAGATCAGATAAATAAAATGTTCATCCCTCTGTGGCCAAGGCAGGAATAAGGACTGTACATACTTCTGGCTTCAATTTATGAATGACCTACATCTCTGCTCTCTTTAGAAGTTTATAACGCAGAAAACGTAGCAAATTGACAAGAATTCGATACATAACCTTAAAATCATGACTGGAGTTGACTGAGTGATAGTAGCCAATCAATAAAGTGTTCCAGAATAAAGCTTCTCACACCGTTGATTTCTCAATTGCGAAAACCATGCCGTAAAGTGTTCCCGTCTCCATGTGAAAAGCATTCTCTGACTACAGCCAATGTGTATTTCTTCACAAGAGCGGGTGCACTGATAGATGCATACACAGTCGGAAATATAAATATTTCTTATCCAAAAATAAAGCAAATGAATCAAGTTTCTTTTCCTGGAGATAGACACCCAGCTATTAAAACTAGCTAGCTGTCTGTTCCATACATCTTTCCGGTGAGTAATTCTTTTGAGAAAGATATCTATCTCAAATAATCTGACAGCAGGTAAATAAATGGCATGATTTTAGATAGACTGATTTCTGTCATCCGTAAGACTTACTGTGCGGCTAGGTTTATAATTACTGAGAAGAACAAAAATATGCTCCACATCAAACCTGAATTTTCCACATCTGATTACACCACACCGTATATTGTGTACCGTTTTGCGTATAATTGAGCATATATACTTTTGGAGTAGTAATTGTGCCTTGAACTTGAGGGGGGGGTGAACCTATGGCTAAATTGCTTGAAAAAGAGCTGAACTTCATAGTCTAGATAAATACAAGTGCTGAAATACCAGTCACATACTTATGCAGCGAAGTCAGGTTGTTGATATGAAACAAAGTATATATCTAGACAGTATTCAAGAATGTGTTTAAAAGGTCACAGGGACACATACCAATATCTGCTGAGGTGATACTTATCGGTAAAATTACTGCACCACCTCTTTGGTTACGAAAACAATTTATTCTTACACTCGACCTACTTTATTTATTCTTAACTGATTGTGTCACAGAGAGTGGTGTCCATTGTTATCATTATCCCATTAACCCTTATCCTATTACCCTTTTGTGTGTCGGTGGCACAGTGGTAGAATGCTCGCCGACTACACGTGTGGTCCGCGGCCGACGCACTCCTTTACCACGTTAAGCCAGTAATAAGACTGGCAAAGAGGGAAGGTTGAGTATGAGGCTAGCAACCCCATCCCGTAAAAATTAACATCACTACTACCGAAACTTCAAGCCTCTAGCTTGAAGCCCTATGTTCCACTGGGAACGTGAAGTAATAAAAAACCCTTAAATCCCATCTGATGTTGCTTATTTTAGTATTGAATCCGTATTCTAAAACCTTAAAAGTATATCCTACCTAGAAATATTATGTTGGTAGTTAAAAATCTAATAATGTCAGTTTTTTCAACCTGTTCGACCTAATACTCTGGAAAGATCAGTATCCTTATTCATTTTAACCCGGTTTGCTTTGGTAACTCATTTTACTATCTTAAGAGTAGTTTATAAGCCTGTCGAAATCTCCATAAATTATCTAATAATGTAAAAAAAATGTTTTTTATTCGCTTTCGCGCTCTTTTTTTGCGTAACTTATTGATCCAGTTATGACAAGATCACTACTATAAATAACACTGTAAATGTCATGCATCATACTTACTGGGTTTAGCAAATAAATGAATAAATACCACTTGAAAATTCATCGCAGAAAATATCTCTAAGCCGATATATAATCATAATCTTTCATGCCAACACTTTTTACCCCTACGAAAAGAGTACCATCTTATGTGAAATGTGTGTTTATGTGTGGGTATGGGTGTGCGTTTTTTAGGTCAAAATGTCATATAACTTATGTCAGATGCAGTAGTTAGCTAATAAATTTCTGTATCTATTCACATAACTAACAGTTTGTTGGAATTTTACGATGTTCTATCTTTCAGACATTGTATCAACAACAAAAAAACACATTCTATTTACTACCCATAGTAAATGATAAATTTATGCCGTCATACATGAGAGTAAAAATTAATGAGCTAATTGTGTATACATATATCCCTTTTGTCAACTGTTTATTGAAAATCAAGGATTGACCTGGGTACTGATAGAGAATCATTAGTTCCTCTTCATCATTAATTAATTTTGTGCTGGATAAAGTTGAATTTAGTGACCAGTGCATTAATTTCATAAGAATATTAAATAATACCACCTAGAAGGAGAATTTTAATATTTCATGAACATGAAAAATGTCAATTCAGTTCTTTTAAAGTTCACCTAAAATGATTCAAACTGATGAATTCAATTGAATAACTGATCAGGTAGGAGTTACTTTTAGATCTATAATCATAAGAATTGGCTAACATTTTAGTAGTGTTTTAACATTCTAAATGGAGTAAAAAACTTGCTTTGACAGTTATTCGTAAATCTTAAAACCATAAATTTTGACAAATAATCATACCCACGAGGCTTGCATACCCATAATGACAATATAATCTCACAACAATGGGTCACTGATAACGTCCAAGCTTCACAGACACTGTACTTCTTTTGTCAACCCTTGAAAATTTAACTCATAAAGTCTGCTATTCATACCACACTAAGAAAGGCAATCTGCTTAAATCACTTGCCTGCCTATCTTTTCGTCCAGTAAACTCATTAAATTCTCTCTATTTAATAATATTTCAATAACACGGTTGAATCCAAGAATTAGAAAATGCTCCTACCCAGGAAAAAGCATGATACTATCTTAGAGACTGATGTGTGCTTCAAACTGTGAATAACACTGCATCATATATTGTCGATAATTTCACCTGAAGCCTGTGTTCAAGCAGTAAGTATTTGGGAATGAAGCATATTGAGAATACTGAGCTGTATGGAAGCTGTCTCTCTTGAGTGAAGCCATTATTCTTCAGTTAATAAATATTTCAAGTTTTCAGGTTTGTCGGGATCCTGACTAATTTAACTAATTGGCATAAATTAGAGAATCATTCAAAATCAAGGAGCACCTAGCAGCTGTTTTACCCTAATTTACGGGTATTCAACACTGCAAACCGAAGACCTCACCAAGGATACTGCAACAAATAGCTAACAGATTTATTGTCTCGTATTTTAATCTAAACAACTAATCGATAAATTTAAAAAAAGCATTAGGAAGGCAAATATTGCGGGATGATATCATTTCATAGTTTCTTTACAATTGCATTACAGTCAGTATTTTTTTAATTCATTTTCGTTTCTAGTGGAACATACGGCTTCGAGCTAGAGGTTTGAAGTTTCGGTAGCAGTGGTGTTTATTTTTACGGGGTGGAGTCGCTAGCTTTATGCTCAAGCTTTCCTCATTATCAGTCTAATTACTGATCTAATGAGGTAACGGAGTTCGTCGGTGGGGGATCGAACCCCGAACCACATGCGTAGTTAGCAAGCACTCTACCGCCGTGCCACCGACGCACCACAGTTAGTATGCCTGACAATTATTTAGTTACATAAAATAGTAGATTAAGTAGTCCAAGGCAGAGACGGGTTGAAAGTCGTTATTTTTTCACATATAGTTTGGGATGCATTCGATTAATCCATAAGTCACTGATCATCTTTAGTAACCTTGGATTTAGGTTATCTGAAATATTTGAGAAACAATCATGAATACTGATTTTGTGACCAAACATTATTAAATGTTTTTTTATGGATGATGCTGTGCTTCTATTCAAATATCTGAAAATGTCTGCATTTTCCGTGATTTAGTAATCACTTAGGAGTATGTTCCTTCCGATGAAATTGGATCATCCTACCCATATACGTGCCCCTGCAACTGAAAGGGAACTTGTAGATACATTGTGAAGTAGAGTTCTCCCTTAATCGTATGCAAAGGAAGTGAAAATGTTGGTAAATAATATGCAACCCTAGTTTATATATCTCAACATTTAACCTTCTTAGTGTCGCATTTTAATACTCACTAAGACTTCATAAAACACTTCAACTTAAAAACCAGAGGTTTTGTTGTACAGTGGTACAATACAAAACGTTTCTTCCTCCGACAGTAGTGATTCCACTTAAAACGAGAGATGACAGTTTTCCTATATTACATACTAAGTCTTATATTCATCACATGGATTCTGATATTATCTAAATCTTAGATGGATAGTATCTTGTTGAAAAGTTGAATGATCACGGAGCCATCTGTGCTGATTAAAAAGAAAGAGAATGTTATTCCCACTATATAGCAGAACATAGTTTACATTTTCAGACGATGCGCAAATTTTTTTTGCTCTGCAGCTTTGAAAGGAAAGTCAACAAAGTGACTTGTGTACACTTTTTCATTCCATTTCTAGACATCAGATGAGAGAGCAAAAATGCCCACCAATAACTGAGAATTTCACTTGTCTGTTATTTTCTTAGTTTTTTTTTTCTGGTGTCATCTTATCAGTAGGTGAATTTTTGCAATAGCTAACTTCATATTATGACAGATACCCTTTTTCTCTCTTAAGTAATGAAATGTACCACACATGTTTTTGTTAATAAAATAGTCTTGGAAAAATAAAATCATTGAGAGCTATAAATTAATGAAAGATTATATTCCTAGACTTCTGTTTGGTTCGTATCCTCATTAACTTAAACTACTTTAACGACGTAGGTAGTTTTAAAGTAATTTGACACCCTAACGATTCCTTTTTTCTCATAGACTGGATTGTCAGAAGGTTGTCTGAAGTAATCACAATTTTTATTACTATTCAACATCATTTACAAAAGCAAAAACTATTAAAAAGTTAACTTATCAGGATGTGGATCTCATCTGTAACATTTATCTTCAATCCTGGTTGTCAGTCGGTTATGCTACATTGAAACGACTACTGAACATTTGAGGAAGATGTTTGCTTGGGAGTCTAGTCCATCACCATTCGTAAATTTCAAAGATAATGAGTCGCACTATGTCATGAATTGACAGTAGCTAGAATTCATGGGCCATTGTATCGGGTCACAGCGGCTTAATGGTCTACGAGCTCGCCTTGTAACTAAAAGGTCCTGAGTTCGAATCTCACAGTGTGGGTGAGTACCGTAAAGAGTCCAAAACTAGGACGAAACAGCCGTCCAGTACTCTCAGGGTTTTTCAATGATCCTTAACGAATGTCAGCTCATGATGAAATCCTCAAACCGATCAGGTGAATCCCTACAAAAAACAATGTATCAGAATTGCCTAAAAGTCTACTCTTAGGCTTGCAGTGCAGTATTGTACGACACGAAAATAATCCTAAGACCAAAATTAAGCAGTCAAACTGAATGAACTTAATACCAGGTAAATAGAATTCAAGCCCATCTCCTCCTCCTCCTTTGTACTGATAACACGCACAGACTCTGAGTCCTTAGTTCAGTCATACTAACCAGATACTATATACATAACATTAGAGCTCATCAGAGTACAGTGCTGATTAAGTGGGTAATTGGGCATGATATCTTTAGTAAAGTTTGATATAGTGTAACATATCAGTAGGAAAACCAGTAACCTATATGTTTCCTTTCAGATTGAAAAACATGTTTTCTTGAACGAATTTTGAAGCAAATAAATAAAAAAAACAAAGGTCAGCAAAGAATATTCTCTTCGCAACTTCATTTTCAAGCTACAGAATTATATTATGTTGTAAAAGGTCAGGGAATCGCCTTTAAGGTCATTTGTTCATACTGGTTGGTAAACAAAATATATGAAATTACATCCCGGGAAAAAATGATAAATTACGTAATCTGGAAACATTTAATGAACAGCATCTCTGGGAAATGATTGGCAATAAAAATACAACCACTTGGAAATAGAAATACTGTTCAGTAGAGTGAGAGATTCAGAATATTTATTAAGTGTATTTTAAGTTTGAGAGTTTGGAAGGATAGAACAAGAGGAAAGCAAAGAGTGAAGGAATATTGGATTATATATACCAAGTTATTGTCTGAGCTGTACTCTGTATACATGGTTCACAGTTAAGAGTATACAGAAATGATTTATCCAATCCCCTCTGCTACATACTGCTGTTTTACTTCTGACTAGTACGATAATATGGCACCTAACCGATATTCCGTTGGCTTTAGTCTTTCCTCTTATTTTTTCCTTTCGAACTCCTAAACTTAAAATATGCTTTAGAAATATTGTGAATCTCTTACTCAAATGAACAGTATTTCTATTCACAAGCGTTTACAGTTTTAATGGTAATCATTTCTGAGATTATGATAATTTCATATTACATAATTTATTATTTCTATTGATATATAAACTCATATTTCTTGTTACCATTTGATATTAACGCTTGACCTTATCGTCGATCCCTGACCTTTTACACCACTTTATAATTTTATAGCTTAGAAATCAAGTTGTGAAAAGAATATTCTTTGCTGACCTTTGTCTTTAAAAATTTATGTAATATGAGTATTTCGCATATTTTGAAGAAGATAAACGAAATCCAACTTTAACCTCATTCTTGGAGCTTGTATACTCCTTTGATATTGTTTTACAGTCAAAACTAGATCTGCCTTATTTAAAGAGGTATTAGAAATCTACAGTATTCACAAAGTCTATTTAGTACTAATAGTAGGTGTATTCTAAAAAACTGCATTTACACATAGTACAGAACTTTCAACATGTTTTATTGTATGGTATGTCCTTCTATGTGCAAGATCTTAAAGTGATATAATTAGCAAGAATGAGACACTTGAAGAAATACTATCCCATCCAAAGTTTGCTGTAGCACTTCGCAACGTTTTGTCTACATTTCTTTGAAAAATACATAAAATACATACGTAAAAATATATGCCAGTCAAGATTGCCATTCATGGATGATTAAAATAATCTGAAATGCAGTAAATACAGAGAAGATTCGTAGCTCAGAGAGATGATTTTGATTTGTTAGTGTTCTCTGTGTGTCGGTGGCACAGTGATAGAATGCTCGCCAACCACGCATTTGGTCTGGGGTGCCATTCCCCTCCGACTCACTCCTTTACCTCGCTAAGCCAGTAATAAGACTGGTAAAAGGGGGAGGTTGGGCATAAGGCTAGCGAATCCATCCCGTTAAAATAAACACCACTGTTACCGAAATTTTGAAAGCTCCAGCTTGAAACCCTCCTTTGTTTCACTGGGAATGTAAAGGAATAAAAAAAGAAAGTGTTCTGTGAACTAGTTGATTTAATTGCGAAGCTTTCTTAGTCCTATTCGGCAACATCTTCGGCGCAAGTTTTATTATGAAGTGAACCTGCTTGAATTATCCATGAATGATACAATTGTATCACTGATTCATCGATAAACAATCAGTAATTAGACCAGATTTACTAATTAATAAGCAATATATCACATGATAAGCAAGTTCAAAAACCAAGTCAATAAACGTGATCACTTGAAGTGTAAATTAAAAACCAGTCACAACAGTGGTTGTCAGGAGTCCATGGTTGGATCGCTGACTAGATCACGGGTGAGCACTTATGAAGAGTCCTAGATTAGCATGAAAGAGCTGTCTAGCGCTCCCTGGTTTTCAGTGATTGATCAGACTGATATTGGTTCCTCAGAGAAACCTGTAAAGTGAAATAATTCAATTTTATGGGTAGGGAAATTTAGGAAGCCCAGTGATTTAGGTGGACCTCCATTGTCTTTACTTTAAAAAGTTTAAAATTACACCAAATATCAATGATTTCTCTTTCACTAAGAAATTTATTTCTGCTTCTAGAAGCTGACAGGTACATAGAAAGATAATTCACGGTACATCATTTCTTTAGTATTGAGTTTTCTTTTCACAAGTATTTGATTCACCACTGGTTAACTATATCAGTAGTACAAGTAGTATTAATAGTAGCACTATCAGTTACAATAAACAAACGAAACGTTTACAAGGTGATATTATTGTGTAGACGATTTGTCTTCTGACTGATTAAAGTTTCCTTTTTTTGTCTAAAGCAAATGGTTCAATAATCTAATACCGTTAAAAAATAAACACAAAACCCAGTCAGTTAAAACTTCAGTTTTCCCCTGATATTAGACAGAAAAACCAATAATACACAGCTATTGCAGTTTTTTGTAGTGTATTATTGTAAACTAGATTTATGCTGTTGATTTATAGGAAAAGAAGAATAAAGTGTGAAACAAAACGGTTTGTAATTGTTATGACAGGTTGATATATTGGCTTAATGGCAGGTAGAATTGAAGGTATACAGACTGACTATCTCCTTTTTTTTCTTCTTTGGAATTTGTAGTGAAGTTAACTGTGTGATTCAAACTGTTTATTTAATGAACTGCATAGAATTTCCTAGATTAGGTAGTTTTATATGGATAACGTGTAGTTGTTCATTCAGAGTTCAGCACTAGGGGTAAGATGAACATTTTATTCATTCATATGAGTAGTAATTGGCTGATTTTGTTATGGGATACTCTCTAAGATTAAAATTTAACAGTCTCTTGAGGTTTATTTACAAGGATTTGTATTATTATTATTATTGATCCTTGGGTTCCTAGTGGAACATAGGGCTTCAACTCCACGTCTCCACTTGCCACTTCTGTCTTCCTTCTAGTGTACTTTTCACCTGCATCCATGTTAGTCCATACTCCTTCAACTCCTCTACACACGATCTCCTCCATGTCACCCTTACACTGACGTCCCACTCGTCGCTTCTCTTTCGGCCTGGTTCCACTCAAGCAATGGCCTGACGCGCGCGCGATGTCACCCAGCGGCCTCCTCAGCGAGTGTCCATGCAATCCATCTCCAATTTCTCCTGCATATTTCTTGGTTGGCAATTGGTTCTTGTTTTGTTTGTTCCCAGCCATAGTTTCTTGTCGGTGATTCTTTCCGGCCCATCCCGGCCATCTGATCTTCACTATAGAGCCAGCGAAAACAGTTGTTGATAAAGGTAACATCTGCAACAGGCTGTTGGAAATATTCTTTGTGAGCCGCCCGCCAAGTTTCTTATCCGTATAGAAGAACTGACTGACTTTTTTATTTTTTTTTTTGATTACAGCTTGATTCCACAGTGTATTTTTGATACAAGTATGGAATTTTCAGCGTAGATATCGGTAGCCCAAATTTTGCAGGCCGACCATAGATATCAGGTGTGCGTCGGCGAGGGCTCGAACCCCGAACCATGTGCATGGTCGGCGAGAATCCTAACCACTGTGCCACCGACGCACTTGACGTTTGTTGTTGATGCTGAGTGACAAAGATTTCCAGATTGGTTTTAAGTTGATGACTCCCTATTCTCGTCCTTTCCTCCTGTAGTTGAGACAATGCTCCCTGGATAAGTATCCTCTTTCAGATTCCTCCCGTTGATGGTGATTGGCGCTGGATGTTTCTGCTGTTGTTGTAGTCGGTGGTTGGTTGGTTATTTTCATTTTCTTGTCTATGTTCACCTGATGTCTTGTCTTCGCCGGCGGCTTCTTCGACCAGTTTGTCGGTTTTCGCTTGTAAGTCTTCGATTTTACAAGGATGTGTCATGAATATAAACTAATCTGCTAATGCATCTGAAAAATTCCCTGTCTATATAGCAGGACTTTGTGCCATTAACTTTAACAGGTTTGTGATAATATAGCTGGATCATCAAATATCAATTACAAGTTAGTATTCATATCAACCGTGATCAAGATTTGACCGAATAATTCCAAAATAGTTTGGCGCTGAGTGAGTAAACATATCTAAAGAAAATTATATCTGTAAAGTCTCAGCGAAATTGAAATGAGCAATTCCAACGTTTTGTTCACTGACCGGTTTGAACTTCTCTGATTAATTTTTCTGAAGAAGTTTGGACCAGTTTGCTGAACGAAACGTTGGAATTACTCATTTCACTTTAGCTAAGACTTTAAAAATATAATTTGTTACATACGTCCACATGCTAGCAATTAAGGGATAATACGAAATATCATTATATACACATGAGAACTCTAGTCAATGTGACAGCATGAGTTCAAGTATGATCGATAAATACTCGGAAGTCTAAAGTATCCTTGTGTATGTTGACTAGGCACAAGTAAACACTGAAACAGATCTAAAAGTGAAGCTGTAGAAACTGCGTCTCTGTAAATGCGGATAAACATGGCAGTATAAGAGCTTGTAGTATGTAAATCCAAGGTTTCATGCTTAGTGAGATCGCGAGTGTAAAAAACCATTGTCCAGCTACCTCTGGCTTTTAATCGTTTAAAGGTAAATATTGGTTTGCAACAAGACCTCGATCTAACAAATCAAATCTTGATATAAACAGAATGTTAACAAATTTTACAATGCCATCAATTAATTTCAATACCTACACCATGCTGCTGAGGCACTTTACATTTTCGTATTTAGAATCATTGAGTAAACAGGTGCAATCCATGGTGTCCATTCACCCAGTGAGCTTAACGCTTTTTTTCAAACTGCACGGCAGTAACGCATAGAACGGATCATAAAACACAAGGATATGGGTGTACTAGATAGCCGATTATATTTATCGGAAAAAATACTTATGGTCAGTTAAATGTCAAAACTTTGGAATTAGAAGCAGAATTTAAATCCATAGTCTACTGAAAGGAAACAAGTTCATCTAACGACTCATCATACTCAATGTGGTGCTCCCGCTTTTTTGCAAATCGAAAGCATAGATGAATGCCTACTTTGGGAGCTGGCGCAATTCAGCCTCATTTAGGAAACCAAACAGTATACTTTTGAAGTACATTTTAACAATGTTTTGTTGACATTAGCCTTTAGTCTTACAGAATTACCTATTAAAGTTCTGCAGGATAAATAATACATGTGATTTATTACAGTGAGCTAATTAAAAATTTTAATTAAAACTACATAAGGTCATATTAATTATTGAATTGAATTCTTGATTTTCCCGTCGATTGATTGGACCGAAGTGCTCGGTCTCAGGTTGACATGTCGGCTTCTTGTGCAGATGCTTCGACGATGTCTGGGTATTTAATTAGTATACAATTGGTGGATGGTGGCTAGCAGTGGAATCCAGGATGCGTATTTCGTCCTATTTGGGACTCGTCAGCTGGATGTACCTGCATTTCTCAGTGAGTGATGATGTTCCCACCGAGGCTCGAACCCAGTACTCATAGTTTCGAACGCCAAAGCGTTATCCACTAGACCACTTGGGCCACGAGAGCCACCTCTTGTGCAACGGGTCATATTAATTATTGAACTGAATTTTTGATTTTCCCGTCAATTCAATAATTAATATGACCCGTTGCACAAGAGGTGGCTCTCGTGGCCCAAGTGGTCTAGTGGATAACGCTTTGGCGTTCGAAACTATGAGTACTGGGTTCGAGCCTCGGTGGGAACATCATCACTCACTGAGAAATGCAGGTACATCCAGCTGACGAGTCCCAAATAGGACGAAATACGCATCCTGGATTCCACTGCTAGCCACCATCCACCAATTGTATACTAATTAAATACCCAGACATCGTCGAAGCATCTGCACAAGAAGCCGACATGTCAACCTGAGACCGAGCACTTCGGTCCAATCAATCGACGGGAAAATCAAAAATTCAATTCAATAAAACTACATAAGCTATTAGAACTGGGTGATAATTTTAGCATTCCTTTTAAGACTTATCTTACTGACATTCAAATATAAACAAGGAGCTAGTTGTATCCACCTGGTCTTCTTGCTATTTTTAAAAGAAGCCAGCAAATTTTCAAATCGTTTTAATAAAAGTTTGTTTATAATTGATGTGTGCATCAGTGTATTAATATATGTGTTTATTTTGTGCAGATATATACATCTGGTAGTCGTCCTGGTCCAGTGACAATTCCTGCTCGAAGCAGAAGTGCACAGCCTAGTCCTGGACCAAGTCCAACTATAAGCCCTGTGACATGTTTTCGAGCTTCTGAAAATAATCTGGTACAAGGTACGAATGGAGAGAAAAACTCTTACGTGGCAAAATCCCAAAAAATCAACTTAAATGTTACAAATGCTCAACGACGCGGCTCATCACCGTCTAGAGTGGAACACAATAATGTGAATTCATTTACATCTGATGGTACCGAGGTAATTCTAAGCCTTGTTAAACTTTATATTAATTATATATATTTTGTTTTGAATGATTTAGGTATGTATAAAACAGCCTTAATTTTGAAATTTGAGCAAATATCATTAGTAAAATGAAAGCAGAAATTGTTGCCCGCAAAGTACATTTATTATAATAATTACTCACATGTTCCACATGAAATGCGGAAAATCTGATTCATTTGATGGTTTTCATAGGAGACTGATTCATTCAGGAACAGTTTACAGCATGAAATGAAAGCTAACAAGCGTTTAAAGGACTACTTTATTCTCATCTCCGCTTATTTAGCGCTGAGAATACAACAATTCATGAACTAGTGAGTTTGTGACTGTTGACTATCTTGGAGAGACGCAATAGGAAGGAAACTGTATGGTAAAGTACATTATAAGCTCACTGGCTAGTATCCCTTTCACTGCCTTTGTTTCGATATCATATTTCATTTCATTTGCGATATTATAACGTCGGCTTTCAAAGACACTAGGAAGTGTAATTTTTAAGATAGTTGAACAGATTTGTAGCTCAGGTGGATATTTTTGGTTTTAATTTGTTTTCTGAGTGGAATGATTCAATAGGCAATAACTTTGACCTGAAGTGGTACTTCTTATCGACAAATACTTCAAACTAAAACATGCATTCATCACTACTTATTTTCTGCTATACCATTGTTATGGAGATATTTTAGGTGGTGTGCTCTATGTACTTATACAACGGAGAAAACATGCTTCCAGTGGGGCTGTATCAATCTATATGGTAAAATGGTGGTGCTAAAAATCAACCATTCAACGAAAACAAGTGTCACAGATCAAATCAGTCCATGTAGTGAGCTCAAATTGCCTCTAAATTGATGTTAGATGGTTTGAGGCAGTTAGCCAGACTCCATGAATCTAGATTTTGTGCATTTTGGTACTTGTCAGAAAGGCATATCTGCAACATTTAGGGAACTGATTTCTCCTTTTGAGATTCGAACTGCCCTTAAGCAGCGCCACAGTCACAGATTTTATCACTGAGTTATTCAGACTTACTACTGTAATGGATAAATTGGTCGGTCACTAAGGAGTAACCAGAGTCATACGTCTTGTCATTGGTGTTAGCGTAGACTGAATTCTATTGACGAAGTCTACAATGTGGCCTTTCCACAGTCAGATACATATATGTGAAAGTAAGAAAGTTTATGAATTCTCAAGCATACTTTGAAATCTTCCCAGCATGCATGAAGCATCTACTCGATTTCATTGAGGAAGATAGAAATATGAATTGCAGTGTGAACATGTTAGTTCGTATATCAACTTTATTCAGCATATACATGAATAATCAAACCGTGTAACATGTGTTGAACCATAATCTCGTCACTTGGATGTTAAAGCTAATTACCTCTTAAGCGTAATCAGTGTACATCAGTGCATTGAAATGAGAATGTTTTGAATTATATTGTTGAATATCTTAATTTTAGACTAAGTATGTCATCATGACTATCACGTGTACTACTCTCTCTCTCACACACACACATTGTACAAAATGTAGGAAGATGGCGAGTCTCACATTTTGCCTTCAGTCAGGGAAATCATTCGTCAGGTTGAAGCTATGACACAATCAAATGCAGCTACATCGACAACAGATATTTTCACCCTTGGCCTTAATAATGGATCGGGTGGGAATCCCTCAGTTCAAAAACAAAATGGTCAACCTACTCAGGCTTCACAACCACGTAAACCTACTGCAAGTAATGACAATCAATTTACACGCGGTAGCATTCTTAGGCAAGGAGGCAGTAGTCAAAGGACTCCTAGTGCACCTCAGCTTAGAAATGCCAGCTATGGTAGCAATTCTCAACAATATACACCCATTCAAGCAAAATTCAATGCAGCTGTATCTACTAATCAGCAGAAACCTGTCGCTCCTCCTGTTCCACCGCATGGAATCGCACGTAACAAGGTTGGTTAAATAATATCACTTTACTACATTAACACTGATATCTCTATGAATTCATTCACTTTATAAATCCCAATTTACTGCTTATAACATACTACAATTTAGTAATCTGTGATTTCGTGCAGAACATGTATCATCACCATAGTGGGAAGGCAGAAACCATTATTGACTTTTAGAACTGTATGTACATTAGTCTTGAAATGAGAATATTTTTCTTCCCATTTGTGTAAATCATGGTACGCTATTCACAATAATAACAAAAATAATAATAATAATACTAATCCCGTGAGTTAATTTAAGTTGGACATAAGTAATAAACTACATTGCGGAAATTATTACACAACTAAAAACAAATTAACAATGCTTGTTGTTTTCTGGGAAGACCGGCTAAATTCCAGTGTATAAGGGATAAAAGTGTGTTATGTTAAATGTACGATTTGTCACTTTTGTAGTTACAACGAAGTTGTACAAATTAAATGAATGTTATATACGAGCAAACGTTATTTGTTAACATCAAAGTGATTAGGCGAACAGTTTACTACATAGTTATGCACAGAGAATAACCACTAGTTTGCTATGACTTAGTGGTTGGGATAATTGGTTGTAATGTAGTTCAAATGATGGGAAAAAACCTAATTAAAATATATGAACTCTTCCTTTTGGTTATTTTTCCCAGTGTATATCTCTGTCTAAATATGAAACACCCATCAACTAACACATTCGTTGCTTGTTTAAAGAAGCGAACTTTGAATGTTAATGGCACATATCCTAAATAACTACCACTACAATGATAACAATCAGTGATGCTCCTACTATTCGAAACAATTATAGATATAGTTAACGATGGTAACTATTTCCTGGAGAATAGTGAATCTAATATTTGATTAAATCTTATTACGAAGACCAAGCTTTAAAACTAATCCATTTCAATCACCCGAAATCTTTATTTAGTCGAAACATGGAAAATATTTAGTCTTTCTCCAGCCTAGATTTCCAATAATGGACGTTGTGTTATCGGGTTTGATGACATATAATTAACGCTAACTTTACTAAGAATTCAAATATATCTTCCGGTGGCATATAATCTTAGGCATCCTTTTTATCTTTGTCCAAGAAGGAGGTTCTTCTTACCATAAATTTTATCTGTTCACTTAAGGACGATTCATATTTTGTATTGTGCAAAGTTATCTTTACAGTTTAGTGGGATTTGGATTGATTTCAATGTAGATTTCATCACAACCCTGACATGAAGTGAATTTCAACCGAGTGGCTAAATGACAGACCGCGTTACCTGAAGGTTCTGGGTTCTACCCCTTGTAAGATGATGGATGTTCAGTGTTTTAGAGACCCAAAATGGAACAAAATACTTGCTCAGTGCTCATATGATTATCAGTGATTCTCAAAGTAATGCTGGTTCGTGAAAAAGTCTGCAATGAAAAACCACTCCATTTGTTATAGTGATCGTTTAATTATTGAGGATAATTGTTTTTCTTTCTGAGTTGAATTCGGATTCAGTCTTTATCAACTTGTATTTCTCCTGCAGTTAGGTTAAAATGCAAAGTTTTTAACTATCCTCGTGTTGTCTATGAGTTTCAGCATCATTTTGAATAACAAATATATAAAATAATGGTTGATATTTGCCGGTGGTTTAGGTTCAGGTAATCCGTTTGTTGCGTTGAAGTGATTGCGTTTTTGTCTGAACATACTGTTCAAGGAAACCTTTCATATATATGTAAACTTTGTACAGTCAATTAAGATGCATGTCCATCAGGACTATTTATAGTCTTTAAGTGATGTATTTCTTTCAACACTATTGAGACATTCCATCGACTCATAGCATGTCTGTAGTCCACATTTAAAAGTTAACTCTTGAATGTAGACTAAAGCAGTCAGTAAAAATAATTCCCTTAATCATCAGAATTGATCCATATATTTTTTTAATCCATGAGTTCCGAATGCTTTAGGCGTGATGTTGTTTTTTGGGAATAGGTTACTAGCCTCACGCCCAACATTCCCTCTTTTCCGTGTTTACTATTGGATGGTGAATTAATCATGGCTTAGAAATGCATCTAGCAGAAATCGAAGCCGGACCCGAAGTGTTTGGTGGTGTTTTTCATGCCTTATAAATTCTCCATGAAATTGCATTCAAACACGCATGTGGTGCTGGGTTCGATCCCCGGCTGACACACTCTTCTACCTCGTTAAGCCAGTAATAATACTGGTGAAGAGGGAAGGTTGGGCATGAAGCTAGCAACCCCATCCGTAAAAAATAAATATCACTGCTGCCGAAACTTCAAGCCTCTAGCTTGAAGCCCTATGTTCCATTAGCAACGTAAAGGAATAAAAACATTTGTTTGGTAAAGCAGAGTGTGGGCGAAATACCATCAGTTGAATTTGACAAATCAGTTATGAGTCAGATTGTTTATGACGAAAGCCTTCTAGACACTAAGTGATAAACAAAAACAAAGGGACAATATAAACAAAAAATCACTTCTTTGTAACTGGCTATGTGATAAGCTTATCATTCCCCGATAAATAATTTCATGGAAAATAAACAAACGATAATTTCACCTATAATGACAACATTTACTTCACTATTTATTGGCATACAGACGTCTTTTTGTAGCAGAATAACTGTGTGTAAGTGGAATGAAAAGAGTTTCATTGTTAACGACTAGGTTCACTTTGTAGCTAATATTTTCTAATGCTTCTTTGTATATTACTTTTGTCACAATGATTCCTGAAATTGCATAATAATCGAATGGAAGCACAACTAACGCCTCACTAGCTACACTTCTGTATTTGTTTATTTGAAAACAGTTACCTGTGTCTAAATTTTCACGTGACACCCCATGATACTATGGTGAGAGCAGCCTGTTAGCCAGTCGGTTAACATTAATCTACGTCAATGTCTAGGTCATTAATACGGGCCGTGATAAAATATGAACAAGGCTGTTTCAACAACCAATCACAGCAAATTTAAACGTGGGAAAATATGATTCGTAGATAAATGGCTCACTTTCCGAGGAACTGGAAAACAGCCACTCAGAAGACTGAGTTTGTCTACTTGACTAGGCTATAATAATGTATCTGAAATTTATATAAATACGTGTTGATTTCCGGAATAAGACGATCTGTTGCCTAGCCCTTGTCTTCTGTTGTTACAATACTACTTCAGGGCCAGGGTGAAGTAGGTATGAAAGACGAACAAAATCCATGTATTTTGGTCTGAATACAGGGGACCACTCGATGTCTGCCTAGCTGAACAAACTTTCGTGAGTGACTCATTGTCCCGAAATTCTTAACTGTGATTAAAAGACAGTCAAACGCGACAATATCTGTGGTTATATTAAGTATTAACATCATATTAGAGAATCCAAACTACCTCAAGAATGCAGTTAGGAAGCTATACACTCCAGGGATTTCTCATATGCAAAATAAGTACTAGAAAACAAAATTAGTTAATCAAAAAGCAACCGCACGAAATTCCAGAGAATCAAATGAAATATTCCCAACAAGATAGGATCAAAACTCTTTCAGGAAGAACCAAGTACACCAAGCACATTTCCCAATGACAGTTCAAAGTCAAATGGTTTGTGACGTAACTTTGAATTTATTCAAACAAAATCGCTGTTGTGAAACAACATATCATCAACAGTCCACCATCATCCAGTGGGGTATTCAGGTATTAAAAATAGGAACCAACTACAAAAAAGGATTAATAATGAGGACTAAATCAAAAGAAGACATGTACACGTTGAAGAGGTAATACACAGGTCAAGGAAAAAAGTGGTAATATCGACACAATTAAGTTAAATATTCAAATAAGCATCCATGTTGTACATCGAATGTTCCGAAAAAAATCGCCTATCAGTTATTCCGCCTTAATAGAGGCAGCGGGATTCTAGCCTGGGGTATTTAAGCCAATTACCTTACATCTGCGACACACACAGAGATATTTATGTTTTTCAGGTATTGGTTGTGTAGGGATTTTGTTTGATTGCATGGAGGATTTCATTATGAGCTGACATTAGTTAGAGAACCACTGGAAAACCTGGGAGTACTGGACAGGGTTTCGCCCTAGTTTGGGATTCTTCAATACTTGAAAATTAATCTGATGCTCACTAGTGACTGGCCCTATTCAGGCAGTTAACCTGGGGTTCTAGTGGGAAGCTGTGACCTACTGGTTACAGCAGGTTAAAGATGAGGCAGTAACGCATCGAAGAAGACATTGCGAAGTGGTTGCGCTATGTCGTGAATTAGCAAAAATTCATACTTTTGTTATACTCTGGTCACAAATTAATCTCAAAACATAATGCATCACGTGTATCTAGCATGACAGTCGAAATAGCTATTTTACCACGAAGGTATCTACTTGAATTCAAATTAAGAAAATTAACACACAAATGAAGTTCTAATCATGTATCATCACACTTTTTGACCAATCAATCAAGTGAAGGAATTAATTTAAAGTTCCCATTTACTATTGGTCAATTATTCAAATAGGTGATATATACCACAATCTGCTTAGTGCGTATGTAAAAGAGAATTTATGTCTTCCAGGTCTACCTAATAAATCACTGAAACGTAAGAAAGAACCTTAACGAGTTATGAACTTTTTCTCTGGGAAAGAAAATGAATGTGGCGCACATATTTCGTCGATAGATATTCGTAAAAGTTAAGCAAATGAGTGGCATAAATACACTGAATGTATGTTTGGATTATACTAACTGATGTTTTTAGAACCTATGGTTTTTTGTTTTAACATGATAGAATGAAGATATCTCTGTCCTGCCACTGGTATGACATCTTATCTCGATGAATGCACGAATTCATTTCGAATGACTGAAATTTCAATACACATAATGTAATGTGCCTTTCAACTAGCCAGAAGCACCCATACTTATTTTAATTAGATTATGGCTAGCTTAAAACAACTTAGCTAAAAAGTTAGTAATAAAGACAACACAGTTCGTGTAGACAGAAGTATTGCTTATCAAGACAGATAACAGTGGATATTAATAAATGACAAACTATGTACTTCTGTAACAGACATGTTTAATTCTTGATTGTCTGTGTATTATTAGATTCTGCCTCTAAACAACAACCATTTTCCTAAAATTCTTTCATAGAGGTTTTTTGTTTTTACGCATAAGTTGATTTTCCTAAGGCTTTACTCTGTATACTACTTATCTGAATATGAGCAGCACATACTAGAGTATGTTTATAAATAACTAGTTACTAGTTTGAAACTAGTATAACAGGTGGTAGTAACAGCGATTATGAAACAGCTACTGTAGTTTAATATATCGGATGCTTAGTTCTCCTAGATTCCATTACTACTAAATGTTTCATAAAAATTTATTTGTGGGTACTTTTTGGGTGGAAAAGTGTTGATATGTAATGCCTGGACTGTTTACCGTTTCTTTCTTAATAAGAAAATTTGGGTGAACACATGGGGAATGTATACATTGGATGATAGGAAAAACTAAAAAGACGGTTGCAGAGAAGAAAACATTTTTTTTGACGAAGTCATCAGTTTGGCTGTATCAATATTTTTGTTCCATTGGGTTCCGAGGGGAACATAGGCTTCAACAACACATCTCCAGTTTCTTCCATTTTCTGCTGTCCTCTTCAGCTTGGACCATGATTGCCCATTATCTCTTATCTTCTCAAACTTGCATGATATCCCCCATGTCACCCTAGGACGATTCACTCGTCGCTTCCCATTGGGATTCCACTCGAGCACTGGCCTGGAGGGCGATTTCATTTGGCGGTCTCCTCAACGTATTCCCCGACCCATCTCCACTTTCTCCTATATATTTATGAGCGAAAGCCTCTTGACTGATATGTTTCCATAGTTTCTTGTTTCTTATTCTTTCTGACCATTCGATCTGCAGTATGAAGTCAGAGAAGGCAAATGTTGATGAAAGTCTGCAGCCTGTTGGAATTCCTTTATGTGACACGTGGTGCAAGTTTCTAACCAGTATAGAAGGGACTTCCATACACTTTTATGATATATACACGCAGCTGTTTTTGTAGCATATACATATATATGTATGTGTTTCAGGGTAAAATGAAGACTTTGATAGCAGCAAAGTTCAAACCACTGGTCTCTAGACCACTAGGTCTACCAAGTGAGATATGACATCTAAATAAAGTCATCTTGGTTTTTACAAACCTTCCATGTGAATGATTGTAACTGTTTGTCTGTCATCACACTAGGTGCCCAGCTAGTAGTCTACTAACCCAGTGCTATCCAAGACAGTCTTACCATCATTATAAACATAAAATGTATTTGGGTTTTTGGTAAAAAAATTGAAATGAAGTACACAGACTACTCAATAGTAATTTGGCTAAATAAAATTTCTTCCACTTAAAGTGATCGGTATTTATTTCCAGAGTCATGATAGAAATGCTGACTTCGTTTGATTGGTGGCTACTGGCAGTGAGTCTAAAATGCACATTTTGTCTTATTTGTGACTGGTCAGTTTGACAAGCCATAATCCTCAGTGAATGGTGTTGTTCTCACTGAGACATGAAATCAGCTGGTATCATTTCAAGCGCCAACGTGACATCGAAATAATCAATTCTAAGGAAATTTTAGGTCACTTCAAAAACAAGTAGTTTTAGCTTAATTTTGGTTTTAAAATGAATTACCAGTAGACCAAAAAGATGAAGCAGTTGTACGACCTTCTTCTGAACACGTAGATTAGGGTTTTTTTCAAGTGGATTCCAATAGCTCCAGGAATATGTAAAAGATGGACTTGTCAGAAGAAATTAAGATGAGTCAGAATATGGCAGATCACTTTAAATATCTTGTTAATCTGGACTTTAGTTTCAGTATATAACCCAAATGCATACGGGAATATCTTACTGAACTAAAGACAAACCTAAAGAATAAGCATCAACTGTCATGCTAATACTAATGTAGCATTTAGTATAAGTTAAAGTCATGTATAATGGATTGTTCTCAGGTGGTTTCATTGATTTCTGAGATATCATTTTCTTTTCTTCAAAAGCTTTTGAAAAGTGTTGATAATACTACGGGAAAATGTTTTAAGATTTGTGTATTTCCGTCCTTTTTGGTTTGTTTACTGTAAGTCACATCTATTTAACATGTAGTAGTCGGTTGTCAAAGGTAATGTCTTATCCTTTATTCAAAGCTTCAACATCAAAATAAAACCCTTGGAGCTGCTATAAATTTCATGAACTGAGTTGAAGAATGTCACCAGTAAATTAAGGCTCACAGTGTTTATAGGAGAGGAAAGAATAATACTGATAATAATAGCTTTATTCTAGATAGTGTTTACGAAATGTAGAATTTACTGCATAATATTTTGTCATTGTCCGACTTCTTCAAGTAAAATGGAAAGTGATGGTCGATAGAGTGACGCAACGTTGTCCAATCTGATATGTGAATCAACCCTTATGGCATTTCCAAGTGTTGGCTTGTAGGGATTTGATTGGTTACAGGATTTCATCATGAGCTGACATCAGTTAGAGAACCATTGGAAAACGTGGGAGTACTGGACAGCTGTTTTGTCAGCCTAGTTTCGGACTCTTCATCGGTACGCACCGACCACCAGCGGGGTTCGAACCCAGGACGTTCTGGTTACAAGGCCAGTGAGCTCGTAGACCATTAAGCCACTAGGACCCGATCCGACGGCCAGTCCATGAATCCTAACTTCTGTCAATTCACCACATAGCGCGACCCCTAGCCAATGTCTTCGGCGAGTATTCGTCCTCACACCCAACCTACTGCACACTACTGGGCACGACTTCTCAGCTCATAATGAAATCCTGTAACCTTATGGCATTTCTTCATTGTATTCTTCAAGAAATGTACGATATCTGTTCGGAAGCCTATTAAAACGTTTATGAGTGCATTTCACGACACGAAGACATGATTAAAGACCGCAGGTACTCATTTTTATTTCCTAGGGATTTGCAGTTGTAGCAAAATGTCAGAAACAGTTATCTTATATATTAAGATACATTACCACCCAGGATTATGCATCTTTTCAAGTTGAGTAGAAACTTGTGAATCAGTAGGCTGTAAACATTTTAAATAGTCGCGAAAGTAAACTACGACTAGATGTCATATTTTTATAGATTAAATCAATGTGAACACTAGATATGAGATTCAATATTAAAATGGAGGATCTTAGCAGCCAAAGTTTTGAGCAAGCCTTGATCACAGTGGTGATGTATAATTCCATGTTATTTCATTCCCTTGATGTAACACTGAGTGGTACTAATTTTAATTTTTTTAATTTAATTTTAATTTTTGATTTACAGCTAGATTCCACACTGTATTTTTGGTACAAGTATGGAATTTTCAGCATGGATATCGGTAGCCCAAATTTTGCAGGCCGACCATAGATATCAGGTGTGCGTCGGTGCGGGCTCGAACCCTGGACCATGTGCATGGTCGGTGAGAGTCCTAACCACTGTGCCACCGACGCACAGATGACGTAACAGATGATATTTAATGGTCATTAGAATATCAATGGGATCATGGAGATTTCGAAACCAGTTTTTATACTGCTAAGGCGCACTATTCCTTCACTTCTACTAACAGCCTAACATTCTAAATATATACAGTGTTTGTTGCAAGAGTTATATTGCTAGTATAGCATGGTGGTTCGTTAAGGATCTATCTCTGCATCTAAATAAAATGATCATTTGAAGTATCCCCGAGAATTACCTCCGAAAGGGTGATAATGAACCACTGGGTGTGTTGTTATAGCTGGGTTATTCTACTGGTCACTTCTGTGACTAGGTTCTTTAGCTCACTGACCCTGTAGTCATTACATGGTATAGAATAAATTAAATTTTCACGCCTAATGTAAACTATAGAACTGGTCAATCCACTTAGTTCCCCTATGAATGAGACCGCGGGTTTAATTGCTTCTTCGTAAGTAATGTCTCTTATATCCTGTCTTTATGTGAAACCTACTGACCCTACTAAAGAGGCTTGGTACTCCATCTCTCTTGTATTTCAGCCATCATGAAAATTATCGTTTATCCTTATCTTAGACTCTGTAGATTTTTCAGACTAATTAGGATGGACAGCTGATGAGTAAAGAAACCTCTTTGATTTTTCCAGATCTTTCGTTGAAATTTTCATCGTTTATTATCAAAAATGGAGCTATGACTCAATAAATTAGATACCCAGTTGTCAATAGCCCAGTCCCGAGTTCTGATCCTACTCCACCTATTGAGATCTCATAGCCCTCACCTAGTAGGCATAATGCATTATCAACTGTATGGAAATTCAAATGGACACTGCTTGTTTCTAGTTGACATTTTTCTTAATGTTCTAATTTTCTGATTGCATCGCTCAAACGCTTCACTAAGCAGATTTTATTTGAAATAATAATAACAATAACCTTTAAAGTAGCATTGGACCGAAGCGAAGAATCTAGAAGACCTGGATTTCGCGAGTGGATGATTTATGTTTGATGTCACACAAAATCGAAGACTTACAAGCAAAAGCCAACAAACTGGTCGAAGAAGCAGCAAAGACTAGACTACAGGTGAACATAGACAGGACCGAGGTTATGAAAATAACCAACCAGCCAACAACAACAACAACAGCAACATCCAGCGCCAATCGCCATCAACAGGAGGGATTTGAAAGAGGTTACTTCATTCACTTATCTAGCATTCAGCATTGTCTCAACTACAGGAAGTCGGAACGGACGAGGATGTCAAATCGAGCGAGAGTCGGGAAGGCGAGAGAGAAACACATCATCAACCTGAGATCAATCTGGACATCTTCGTCACTCAGCCAGCATCAACAACAAAATTCGGTCGGATTTTGAATACAAACGTCAAGTCAGTCGGTTCTTCTATACGGATCAGAAAGTTAGCGGGCGGCTCACAAAGAATATTTCCAACAGTCTGTTGCAGATGTTACCTTTATCAACAACTGTTTTCGCTGGCTCTATACTGAAGATCAGATGGCCGGGATGGGCCGGAAAGAATCACCAACAAGAAACTATGGCTGGGAACAAACAAAACAAGAACCAATTGCCAACCAAGAAGTATGCAGGAGGAATTGGAGATGGATTGCATGGACACTCGCTGAGGAGGCCGCTGGGTGACATCGCGCGCGTGTCAGGCCATTGCTCGAGTGGAACCAGGCGGAGAAGGAATCGGCGAGCGGGACGTCAGTGTAAGGGTGACATGGAGGAGATCGTGTGAAGAGGAGTTGAAGGAGTATGGACTAACATGGATGCAGGTGAAAAGTACGGTAGAAGGAAGACAGAAGCAAGTGGAGACGTGCAGTTGAAGCCCTATGTTCCACTAGGAACCCAAGGGAACAATAATAATAATAATCTTTAAAGTAGCATCAAGTTTGGGTGCTACATTCAAATGTGTTTGTAGTCAGCTTGTTAGAATTAGAAAGTCTCTTTTTATTCTACTTCAGTCTCTCAAAAAATATTCTCCTGTTTTCTTTTCCTAATTTGCCTAATTTTGTATAAAAAAAGGCTTAGCTGACCAACTTTTCCTTTCTAACTGCTTCAATAGTTATCAGCCTACAAGGCTACTGTGTATACTGTTTTGTATTGTAGTCACATTTACCAATACTATCATTATGAATGTATGAACTTTATACACCGAAATAGAATTATGCAAAGCCCAGACACATTTAAGTGCGACAAGAATTTCTTAGATTAAAAATATCACTTAATACAAGAATACATATCTGTACACACATACACACGCATACACAAATGTATACATGGTAAGTATGTATTTACTATTGATTAGCTACATGCTTAGAAGTGCAGAAATAACTAGTCTCTTATTACTATTATTAGTTACAGTGAGGTTCAAGTGCATTCATTTTAACTCTTTTAAAAGAAATTCATCGTTTCATCGTGAATTTTGTTTTCTATAAAAAGTGGTTAAAATAATTCACAAGGGATAGCCTAGAAGCACTTCATTTCTCTATATTTATATAATAGATTGTTATTGTAATAAAGATGATAATCACATTCACCTTGAATTCTATTTGTCTGCATAACGATCAATAAACAATCAGTGGATTTGTCCATATGTTAGATGGATGAAGGTAATTGACGGAAATCCATGATCCTGGATTTTATACCTTATTGGTATATGTTAGAAACTCTTATCCGTAACCATGCATTAGAATCTGAATCCTTCAGGGCTTTTTAGTTTAAAAAATTACCTCAGAACCCTTTGGTCAAGGTTGATCTGTTTTGAAGATAGTGCTGGAGGCATTGATTGGTTGTTAGAAAGTACGGGGGGATACAAGTTCACATCTACGACAGGATATTGACTTTCTTCTAGACTGTAGATACACTTTGCTGATTGTTATTTTTTCATCCTTTTTGCCTTTCCCAATGGAACATAAGGGCTTCAAGCTTCAAGTAGCAGTGGTGTTTCTTTTACAGAGTAGGGCTGGTAGTCTCCAGCTTAGCCTTCCTACTTTGCTGAGCTTACAACTGGCTAAGGGAGGTAAAGCCTGATCATGTGCATGGTTGACGAGCATTCTCCTGTTGTTAGCAGTTATATTTAGCTATTAGTAAACAGGAAATCGGATGAAAAATATTGATTGTTTGGGCTGATGACACGTGGGATATTGTTGAAATATCTAAATACTGAGGAAATGTGATTTATTCGACTTTCAATCAGTAGACCTCAGCTTCGCATACAGCTTCATCTTATCCAGCCTGACCAACTAAGCAATATCATGATCCGTCACATAATAAAAGTGATTTAAAGTTTTGTATATGAAAAATCATTTTCAGGTAACTTGATTCTAAATAGTAAGCACTCCAGATTATAGGAGTAACATAACCCTAAATGTCTTTCTCCGAATGTAATTTTTTTTAGCCTAACAGAATAATAAGAACAGTCATCCAATTTTAACAGCTTCTCACCAAGCATCAGTTAATAAGCATCCTTCGGGGTGAAAACATGCAGAAGTCAGACAAACTATCAATAGATACCTTTATTAAATCTACTTTTTTATAGTCGGGAAAAATAATCATTACGAAACTAATTCTTTTAAAAACCCATAAAAAATAGAATAAGTTTGGGAAAAGTGTTTATCACATAGACAAGTTTCATCTTTTAGGGGAGAAGGAAGAGAAAAATCCTCTTAAAAAAATTAAAAGTTTCTTCTTCTTCCGCGGAAGTCTTAATGTGAGAACTTTTTGAAATCCATTTTTGGAAATATGTTAGTGACCAAACTTACCTCTTTGACTTTAAAAAAGCTGACCAAAAACGAAGTTTTTATTAAAAAGATTAACTTTCATAGTCTTTAATTCAGTGATAATGTGTAAAACAGATTTGAAAGTGATTTTTTTAAGTATATGTTTGCTTCCATTTCTTTTCTAGCCGATTATTGGCTCTTTCACACGAAGAATTGAACCTCAAACAAATGATACAAATGCTACGCATAAGCAATCAGATGTGAGTTTCAGTTAAATTGGCTAGCGTTACTTGAATTTACTTAATTTGTATCAACAAGCTCATTACATATAAAGTTAACTACTAATGTCAAAACCATGACACGTTATATCACGGTTCACATCAAAGTCTTCCAGTGTAGTATTCGCATTTTGTACTGACTAACCTATGCCAAAGAACCTACACTTGTTGTCATCCTTCAGGTTCCAATTGCAACAGAGGGTTTCAACCTTTAAAGTTTCAGCAGCAGTGGTGGGGTGGAGTGGATAGCCTCATTCTTTTTTAAGTTTAATACTATTTAGTAAGTCATACAGTGTTTAGGATTGAGTCAGCTAGAAGTTGAAACCTCACGCCCAGCGAGGCTCATGAGCATTCTATTATTGAACCATACATGTATGACCTAAAACTTAGTTTCAAGATAGTTTCTAAAAACATGACACTTAGAAGGGACTGCAGTCAACACAGAGGTGATAGACACAGATCCGACTTTTAAGTATTACTCTGTAGGAATTGCATTGGTCTCAGGTTTCATCACAGATTGGTATCTGTTAGAGAACCATTGAAAACAATGTAGTAATAGCCAGCCTTTTCACCGCTGTTCCGGACTCTCTAGCAGTATTCACGCATGATCCCACCAAAGATCTAACCCAACATATTCAGCTTACGACGAGAGTTTCTTTACTGGTTTTTAATGGTTCTTTAACTAATACAAATTCGCCGTCAAGTTTGAAACCATTCAAGTGCCCACAAACTAACCTCTGAAAATTAATCTGATCCTTATTTGTAGCTGACTGCAGGTAGAAGTTGTCTGTATTTCCAGTGAGGAGTTGTAAATAATGAGTCCTATCTGGTTGGTTGTAACTAACGCTAAAATTCGTAAGATGGAAAAAGTCAGAATTCACGAGCCACTGGATTCCATCACAGTGGCCTAATGGTCAACAACACACCTCGTGATTTAAAGATCCTGGTTTTTATACCCGGTAAGATCATGGGCACATACTGATGAAGAGTTGCAAAAAAGGACGAAGCAGTACTGCAGGATTTTCACTATTTTTGTAACCGATTTTAATCTGTGATCTAACCTGAAGGCAAAGGAATTGCTGGCTTTTAAATGTAGTTACTTTGCCAAGGAATGCAGGCTGTTGTTGCATATGTTAATTGTGAGAACTTAATTCTGGATTGCTATTTCGTGCTATTTTGAGATTCTTCACCAGTGCACACCCACCGGGATTTGAACTAAGTTCCTTCCGGTTACGGAGTGAGCTCTTAGATCATTCAGCTACTAGGACCTGACCAGTAGCTCCTGGCGGCTGCGTCTGTTGAAGGGTCCCTAACTAGGATGAAACGGGTGACCGGAATCCCCGTTTTTTCTAATGGTTCTTTAACTGATTCCAGCTCGTGATAAATCCTGTAGCTGGAAAATCCCTGTAAACCAACACTTAATATAACTTAATTTCTCATACTTATATATATATATTTTAAAAAGTTTGTGGTTAAAAATATATTTTAAGCCGTGGAATATAATATGGTTGAGGAGATGTGTTGATACGTCAGAGATATAACAGTTCAGCAATATAAGGCACTACGGAAGTCGTGTCATTCAACAAATGTCCTAATTTTTTCCAAGTAATCTGAATGCCATGTCACTGAGTTGAATTTTATTCGCCAATAAGCTTGCTTTCTACTTCTAGTTTACAGGAATATCAATACTTCATGTTTGTATCTTTCGTGTCACTATTTCTTTGGTATCGGCGACAAAACCCACTAAGAATGCATTTGAAAGATCCAAGATACACATTAAAAGAGACAATTTATAATGCATTTTCTTTTAAACTTCCTGGAACAAAGTAGTGTGTCCAGTTGAAGATAAATATTCATTCACAATTCATGTATTCATTTTTTATCTTTTTTTGTTTCTTTTTCTTTTTACAGATAACAGGTGCACCGAAAAAATCTGAACTTCTAAGTCATTTACCTACAGACTATCAAAAGGTTTGTACTTTTTCTCGTATATTGCATAGCATTATGATAAGTTAAATGTATGCATTTTATTGTGCTAAACATTTCCCTTCCAGACAGGACATCTGAATAGCATTTAGTAATGTTTAATAAAGTCGCCTGTGTTTGGATAAGCCACCAAACGCTATGTTCTATGTTGTGTCGTCCAGCGTACTTCACATATTCAGAAGATGACCTACACCAGTTGAAATTTTAGACATGAAGAAATAAATGAAATTATAATTCTTAGATTTCCATCAAGAACCAATATCAGCTACAGAGATCATTGAAAACCAAGGAGAACTGGACAGAAATTTCGTTCTATTTTGAGGCTGTTCAACGGTGCTCCTCTACAACCCCACAGAAAATCGAACCTGGAACTTTCAGGTCATAAGACCAAGCTTGTCGATTTTTCAGACACTTGGGCTGGAATCCAACGGCCCTTAACTCTGCCAACTCGTGATATATCGCTGCGCTCTACAGTGCTTTAGAAAAACATCCACTTCCACTTAACGTACTATATCCCACTTGTCACATGTCCACACTGCAGCACTGAATAGTCGAAACCTAGCATGATGCTGCTGGCAACTGGAATTAAGCTATAAAGTATTTATTCCTCTAGTGTATTTTATACTATCAAACCAATGGTTGAAAGGCTAATACGCAGGAAAATCGATATTTCTAGTGTTTCAAGAAATTTCATTCACAGGGTTATTTGCAGCTCTATGATTTTGGCTCATGAGTCAGAGGTTTATTTAAAATACTCTCCTCAGTCATTTTATAACAGCATATGTTTAGTCACTTGTACCGTTTTCAAGTAGCTATATTCATATCTGTTTTTTAAATCAGGAACTACCTTCATCAGCTGCATGCTGCTTGTCTTAAGGGTCATTCACTGATGAGATACATATATGGAAACCTTGACTGTGAATTTTCTTTGTTTGTTTCTCATTCTTTTAAATTGGTTATTGTGGCGTAATTACTATCAGGCTGTGTTTAAGACGTCACAGAGGTTTGGTCTGAAATAAACCATTTCTAAAATAGATCCCTTCAAGTTCGATATAGTATTTTCTTTTTTTTAAAAAGACCGTCTGTTACCAATATTTAAAAGTGAGACACATACACCGCACTTTTTAAAGACATATATTTCATTTTACCGATTTCTGGTGCCAAAGTGACGTAACATGAAAACCTGTGTGTATTAGTAAAGGTTATTCATATACCTCGATAAATTTCCCCTGTCCAGAAATTAAAACAGTATAATATCGATGCTTTTTGTTTCCATTCTTTGTATATGGAGTTGTTTTCCCACTCTTGACTTGTTCTATCCAGAAAATCAAGCTTAGAATATGACTGTATGCCATAATTCTACGGGTAGCTTGATAACCTTGAAATATTCGCCTTCTTATGTCAGTTATACACAGAAATTCTGTTTTTAGATCTATCGTTTTCTTATGTTTACATGGAGAAATAAACTACCTGAGAATGTTAATCGTCTATGATTGCACACGTTTCCCTTATTTTAACATCATTCTTTTATGATAATGGAGGTAAATGTTGAATAATGCTGTGGTGTCGATAAAAAGAAATGTAGCCGTTTGAACAAATAATCAATACATATTAAATTATATTGACTTTTCTGACTTTTAAGTGTGGTTCTACAGGATGTAATCTTCGTAATAGCAAATATTATAATGGTTTGTGATAATTTGCTTTTACTGACAACGTTAGATAATAGGATACCAAAGGTATCATGAAGTATAGCCAAAACAGAACAGTGAAATTACAAGGAAATGCATACCCTCAGTATATGAGATATATTTCAGTTAGACGATTGCAAACATTAGTATTTTAGTGAATTAGTCTGAAAGTCAAGATATCCTTCAAGTGGCGTTTATTGTTAACACAGTTTTTAATGGCTCTTTCTTCATCATGCTCAACGTAATTTCGAAGTATACTCTTATACGGTGCACTATTTTCATATCTGCTTGAAACGTAAATACTGAAGTTAGGGTTTTCACAGACCTTCACGTAATTGACCAAATTTGAACTGTGCAAAGATTATACATAAGTATACGTTAACAGAGGTAAGTCAGTTGATGAATCTTCAGATGTTTAAGAAGACATTATTGTCACGAGTGTATTCATGTAACCTACAGATCTTTATTATCTTGAGTAGTATTACACAAAATAATTGAGATAAGAGAGAATTAAAAGTGGTATGAGCGAGAAAAAGAAAATGATGAATGGAGTTTGTGGAGTAACTAAAACTTTCAACCACAAGTTTTTGTTAGTTCAGCATATTTATAGTGTATGGGTTAATTGTTCAGTGGTGTAAAGCCCACCAACCACTTGTGAGGTCTAGGTTCCATTTCTCGGCAGTGCACTCTTAAAGACTACTTATATCTCTAGCCGATATTGAGCCCAGAAAAGAAGGAAGGTTATTCTTAAAGCTAACAAACTAACCTATTAAACAAAACGCTATTGACGGTGGAACTTCACAGCTTAAAGCCTTTTATTCTACTTGAGACACAATCAGTGAAAATGCAATGTGAAGTCAAGTGACTAGATTTGTAATTCTTTGATTGGAAACTAATATAGTGACTGCTGTAGTGTGTCTAGTCCTTTGTTTGGTGCATACCAAATCCTATTAGTCAACTGTCCAATGTGGCCACCAATCTAGGTAGCTAGCCATCAAGGTGCACTTTGAATTGTTGATGTTAGATGGTTGGGGGCAGTCTGCAGGAAGCCATAGAACTAGGTTTCGTGCTAGTTGGCCCTCGTCAGTGAGGCGTGTCTGCAAACTTGAAGGAATTCATGTCCCTTCTGAGATTCGAACCCACGTCACTCAGTGCTGCAGACGGAGACTTTACAACTGTGCTATCCAGGGTTGTAATTTACATCCTGTAGGACTGTATTGGATATTTTTTGACTGCACATTAGTCAGTGACTGGTTTGGTGTGTCTAGTCCTTTTTTGGTACAGACTGAATTCTATCAGTCAAGGTTATGGATACACCTTGATGATGAGTGCCAACAAGCAGAAAACCCACATTCAAGACTTCCTGACGATTGCCTCCAACCACCTAGTATCAAATCTGTAATTCATTTTTATTTCGATAGAGAAGTTCTGTGTATGTTCTTTCGTTGTTTTTCGGTTTATAGTGTTCATCTTATGAATTACATTTTTAGTGAATTCATTTGAAATATGATTACTGCAACCACTACAGAGTTTTGTCGCCTTCTTCACTAAAATAGTTTATTTTGCTTTCCTCTGTAGAGTCTAGAATAATCGTTTTGAACAGTTCAAGTTAAATAATCCCTGCACCTCTTCCATCCTTCTTTTTTACTACATTTCAGCTGCGTGAAGCATTTATCGAACAAAGAAGAGAAATTCAACGTTTAAGAAAACAATTGGCAGAAAAGGATTTACAAATTGCCCAACTAGAAGGTGATATACGACTCTATGAACCATGGCGTTAAATTATATTCTGAGAAACGCTCTCCAATTAAAAACAACAACAACAAAATATAAATATTAGTTTGAACCGGACAACATATAAAAATTTCTCATTTACTTTCGCTTTCTACGTATCTCTGTTCTTGATATTCTTTTCATCATCACCAGTGTGTATCTGCATTGGATTTTTTAAAACACGAAGTCTTGTTTTATGAAAAAAGTATGTGGACGAATATATGGAACATTGTGAGTTAAACTGACTTTAGGTACACCTATAGTTAAACGTCTAGTACAGACGGATAAAACAATAGCCACTACAGGAAGAGTGTGATCGATGGGTGCATTTACAGTTATGACATACTATATGTTTTTTTGGTGGTTTTGTAAGTTTTTCTGTTACTTCATATCCCCTCCTCTCTTGTTTTTGGTTCAGTTAGTTGAAGGATGAAGTTAAGTAATCTCACATCCGTTTTTACAACACACTAGGAAAAGAAAACGAAATACCTGTGTGATTTATCTTCTTTTTAACTTCTCCTTGATAATTTGTAACGTTTTGACATGAATGGTTCACTGAGTGTTTAATAATAACTTTTTTGTTGTCTCAAAATATTGTATGTTTGAGTGTTTATATGCTTACATATTCAGGAAAAATGGATGAAATTTGATCCAGTTTTCCTTTGTATTTTGTTTCTCTTGATTACTTTAGAAACCTGTTGTAATCAGACAAAAGGTAAATAGATACCTACAATTGGTCTTTTCTTATTTTATAGATATATATACTTAAGTATTATTCATGATAGCTTACTTAGCAGTGGGAGACTGATGGAAATGAATTGGGTGTCTTTGAATTTTATAATCTTCGAGATCAAAATAAATCTGATGTTCATTAGCGACAGGTCTTATTTAGGCCTGGAGTTACCTGGAGTTCTAGTCGGAAGCCGTGAGGCTGTAATTCATCGAAGAAGACATTGCGAAGTGATCGTGCTATCTCGTGAATTGGCAGAAGGTAGAATCCATGGGCTACTGGATCGGGTCCCAGCGGCTTAATGGTCCACGAGCTCGCTAGCCTTATAACCAGAAGGTCCTGGGTTCGAGCTGTGGTGGTGGGTGCGTACTGTGAAGAGTCCGAGGCCAGGGCGAAACAGCTATCCATTACTCTTTGGTGGTTTTCAAATGGTTCTCTAACCATTGTCAGCTCATGATGAAATCCTCCAACCAATCAAACAAAATCCCTACAAAATCAATACTTGAAGACTAATCATTACCAAAGGTTACCTGGAATTGTCAGTAGACAGTGGCAATGATATATTAAGATTCACTCATGCAAACCAAATATGTTACATAACTGACATTTTTTATCATTTGGAGTCATTTACATAAGGAAATAAAGTCATACATTTATTTTCTTCGGTAAACTTGAATGGAATGAATTCTTCTTAATTTCATCGAAGCATCTATACTAGGCGTTGACATATCAGTAGAAACAGCGCATTTCTGTTCATTACAGTCAGACAGTTGGAAATTCGAAAATAACTTCAGAAAATAGAATGGCGACATAACTTTCACAAATTTTAAATAAGTAGCTGATTCATTTCGCCAGAGTAAGCTAAACATTGAGAAATAAAAAAGTATGTCTGAATGATACAGGAATTAAAATGATGAGATTCTGACTGATTTAGAAGCACTGTCTTGACCGAAATCAGATAAGTAGGTGTTAACAATGAAATTGATGAAAATAATAACTAATACGAAATTAGATGTATGAGATGTTCGACCTCAAAAATGATAAATGAATGAGATTTTTAAAACGATAAATTTAAAGATCCCATTCTTACCAAAGTAGTAGTCGATTAGCAATGGTTTCCCTTAAAAAAATATTATTCTGGCCCTTTTTATTTTTGATTCAGTTTTGATTTTCTCATTGACTGACTGAACCGAATTTTTCGGTCTGCTTCGACATGCCAGCTCCTAGTAGGAACGTTGCTACCATGTCTCAGGACTAACTCGAAGTAATTTTGTAGATGATGACTACCAGTGGAATCCAACGTGCGAATTCCGTCCTATATGTGACCATAATTTGGATGTCCCTGCATTCCTTAGTGATTGATTGTTGTTCCACTCGGTAATGCAGAAACATCTAGTGATTTGTCCTAGACAGGTTGAAAAATTCAAATCTTGGATTCCACTGCTAGTGATCATCAACCAAATTACTTCAGGAGAATTCAGGCCCCCCGATTCCGATGGCTGGAACTTTAACAATACGAAGCATTTGTCACCTGTTTTGACTTTTGACCATACTTAAAGATCTGATTTATCAAACTGGTGTCATTTGTAGGCTAGGCAGCCTCGCCTAGTTTGCTAGCCTTCTAGTTTTCTAGCCGGCCCCAAGCTTGGAAAATGAGGAGGGGTTTAGTAGAGGACTGGTGAGCCTACCCCGGAAAGTCGATCAAACTGCCATAGAAACTTCAACACACACAAAAAAATATTTTTAAAAAGTATTCCTAGCTGGAATTGGAGAGTCAAAATGACGCTGTTGGCTGATGAAAGACTTCGGAAAGCCAGTCAGCCAGCCATCCGATGTATCTACTCTCAATAAAAGCAAGAATAAGAATGGGGAATGTCTATAAAATGTACGAAAATGGCTGGGAAGGGTGCCCAGGTGGCCGAGAAATGAGAAAATATGGTACTGAAGTGCTGGGTATCTGCGAGAGCAGGTGGAATGAATGCGGATTATCCAAATTGTCAACTGGAGAGCCAGTAATCCACTTCGGTCACTCAGACGACAACCACGAGCACACTGATGGAGTGAGTGGCTAGCGAGATGTCACCAGTGGCAGCCAAATCCCTTGTGCACTGGGAACCAATTCCATTCAGAATTTTATTACCAAGATTTTTACTCAAAAGGAAGGAAGGTAACGATTATCCAGTGTTACGGGGAATGTCACAAAAAACGCGGACAAAGAGAAGAAGGAAGACTTTTACACATAACTACAAACAGTAATGAATAACATCCCAAATGATGACATCAAAATCCTTATGGGCAATTTGAATAAACAACTAGGAGCAGATAATGCAGAAAGAGGACTTATCATGGATCGGGAAGCTGCCCTAGAAATGAATGACAACAGAGGAATATTTGCAGACTTCTGCACTTTCATCGGTTTTAGGGTCGGCGATAGAGTGTACAAACACAAGGATATACACAAGATAACTTGGATTTCACCTGAAAGACACATCAAAAATCAGATAGACCTCATCGTAATTTGCTCAAGGAAGTGGAGACGCAGTCTGCTGGATAAAAAGTCAAGAAGAGGAGCAGATGTGGGCTCAGACCATCATTTAGTTCAAGGAACCTTCAAGGTGAAGTTAAAATCCTTCAGAACAAATGAAGACAGGCCACATTTCAAGTTCAATATTCACAAACCGAAGGAAAAAAACCACAAGGGATACTTTCACTTCACATCAGATCAGAGCAAAGTGAGAGACACTATGTGGAATTTCTGAGGAAGTCAACGTGGAAGAACATTGGGACTCTCTGAAGGTGGTTTTCAAGGAATAGTGTGCAGTTATCCTAAAAATCAAGAAGAAAGGTGACAAGGAATCGCTCTCAAAGGATACCTGGAATCTAATTGAGGAGAGGAGGATGTTGAAACAGAGGATGAACTAACACAAAAGATGGACACCGGAAGGAGAATTCGAGTTCAATGTACACCGCACTGAATCAAGAAGTGAAGACTAGTACTAGGAAAGACAAAAGACAATTCTACGATATACTATCCTGCAACTGAAGCAGAACTGGAAGTGTGTAGATAGAAGAGACGTCAGGATATTATATCAGATAACCAGGTCTCTATCAAGGAAGAGATCAAGCCAGATAACGAAACCAAAAAAGGATGTTCAAGGGAACCGTATCACCAAGGAGGAGGAACAAATTAAACAATGGGCTCATAACTTTAAAGGATTCTTGAATCGACCATCACCTGAAACTCACCCAGAAATACACGATGCCCAACAACACTCAAAGAAATGCCAGTGGATACCAATCCTCCAACGAAAGAAAAAATCCTAAGGGCGATCAAGCTGCTGAACGTTGACCGGGAAGGCAGCAGGACCAGATAAAATTCAATCCGAAGCACTGAATTTGGACCTAAAGACTGAAGCAGATATACTGACGCCATTATTACGAAATGTTTGAAAGGAAGGAAAGATGCCTACCGAATGGAAAAAAGGCTACCTCATCAAGCTGCCAAAGAAACGCGACTTACGCCTCTGCAAGAACCGATTGGCGTGGGATAGTGCTCTTGTCCACCCTAAGTAAAATACTAAGCCACATCCTCCTGGAGAGAATAAAGGAAGCACTAGATACAGAACTCCATCCACCGGAACAAACTGGATTCAGGAAAGGCAAACAATGTGCTGGTCACACTGCAACTCTACGCATCATCATCACAGAACAAAGCATAAAATGGCAGTCACACCTCTACCACAACTTCATCGCCTTTGAGAAGGCCTTCATCAGACAGCAAAGAGCGAGAATTAATTCGGAAACCACATAAACATTATGCCGTGAGGTTCCCCAGTCTTTATCAACCTCATTCGACACCTGATTATATAATAATGCCAGGTGTCAAGTGGTCCACCACGGGGAACTCAACGAGGCGTTCGAAGTGCATACAGGAGTAAGAAAGGACTGTATGTTATCACCGATGATATTCATAATTGCTGTAGACTAGATTATACGTCAGACTGCGCATTGGGAGCGACAAGAAAGGAATACGCTGCACTGACCGATATGAAGACTCTAGAAGAAATGGAATTCGCGTGCGAATGATATATGTCTAACGTCCCACAAACTAGAAGACTTGCACGCGAAGACCAAAAAACTGGTTGAAGTGGCTGGTAGAGAAGACAGGACGCCAAAATGAACATAGAGAAGACACAGGTGATGAAAATAACCGATCAACAGCAGCACTAATCACCATCAACGGGAGAGATTTGAAGAGTTTAATTACTTCACTTAACTAATAATAATAATAATTTTTCCTTCACTTTCCCAGTGGAACATAAAGCTCCAAGCTAGTGGCTTGAAGTTTCTGTAGCAGTGTTTAATTTTTACAGGATGGTGTTGCTAGCCTCATGCCCAACCTTTCCTCTTTACCAGCATTATTTCTGGCTCAGTGAGGTAAAGGAGTGCGCCAGCCGGGGATCGAACCCCGGACCATATGCATTGTCAGCGAGCGTGCTAACCGCTATACCACCGACGCACACTTAACTAAAAAACACGGTTTCAATCACACGCAGTCGGAAAGGTTGAAAATGTCAAAGACAGCCAGAATCGGAAAGGCAAGATGCACCTTCATCACTCTGAAGTCGGTTTGGAAATCATCTGCACTCCGAGAGCAAAGAACAAAATATGGATTTTCAACACCAATGTCAAGTCAGTCACTTCTTCTAAATGTATCGAAACTTTGTACACCAAGAAAAGCATTTCTAACAGATTATACACTTTTATCAACAGCTGCTTTCGCTGACTTCGTACTGAAGATCAAATGGCCAGAAAGAATTAGCAACAAGAAACTATGGGAACAAACTGACCGGAAACCTATCGTTCAATAAGTATGTAGGAGAAAATGGTGATAGATTGGCATACATGAAGGAGACCGTCAAATGATATCGCGCGCCAGGTCATCTCTCCAGTGGAAACGGAATGCGGAACGAAGATTGGGTCGTTCGAAGGTGACATATGGGAGATTGTGCGAGGAGGAGATTATAAATTCTATGATGCAGTAATGCAGTTAAGCATTTACTACTTCACTCTTTGGGGTAGCTTTCCTGCAGAAAACTCAAGGCGGTAACTGTTTATCTTTGACTATGATGGCCGACAATCTGTATACTCCAATCATTAACTTAATTCTTAATTTTTTTAAAAATATATCTGTTATATTATTGAATTGAATTTTTGATTTTCCCGTCGATTGATTGGACCGAAGTGCTCGGTCTCAGGTTGACATGTCGGCTTCTTGTGCAGATGCTTCGACGATGTCTGGGTATTTAATTAGTATACAATTGGTGGATGGTGGCTAGCAGTGGAATCCAGGATGCGCATTTCGTCCTATTTAGGACTCGTCAGCTGGATGTACCTGCATTTCTCAGTGAGTGATGATGTTCCCACCGAGGCTCGAACCCAGTACCCATAGTTTCGAATGCCAAAGCGTTATCCACTAGACCACTTGGGCCACGAGAGCCACCTCTTGTGCAACGGGTCATATTAATTATTAAATTGAATTTTTGATTTTCACGTCGATTGATTGGACCGAAGTGCTCGGTCTCAGGTTGAGCCTCGGTGGGAACATCATCACTCACTGAGAAATGCAGGTACATCCAGCTGACGAATCCCAAATAGGACGAAATGCGCATCCTGGATTCCACTGCTAGCCACCATCCACCAATTGTATATATCTGTTATCTTTAGGGGCAGACTGTTGACAGACAGAACTTTTGTTATGGTGCATAGTATTTCAACCGTTTCACTTTTTATCCATACATAGCTATAAAATAAAAATTCGTCAAACCTCTCCTCTGAAGACAATATAGATGTTTACTTCAACACGGCAAGTGTATTTGTGACTACTAATGAAACCGGTGATTAATGTTGTAAAATCCTTAGGTATATCATCATTTCTACAATCTAGAATTAAGAATTGATGATTTACTAAACCAAGTTTTTTGTAAAACCAAAGCAGCAATGAATCATCATCACTGTATATCTAAGATTCTTTAATTAAAGTTAATTAGTTGAATTTTCTATAAAACTGGAAAAGTGTTTGCATTAATAGAGGTAAGGTCACTTTTAAAATTTATGATTGACGGATTCACCAACAATACCAGTAGTTTAAAAACAGCTGTTATATTTAGAAAGTTGTTTTAAGAACTTGATGTATAAACTTACATGGAATACAGGCTACATAGACTTCATTCAGCTGATTTGTATAGAAACCAGGTTATGCAATATGTTCATTCCTACTCATGACCAATTCTATTTCGAAAGACAACTCGTTAGCAGAATAACAAGCTAAGGTTGACAAGAGCAATTCACATATAACTCATGACACCACAGTGTACCCAGTAGACTAATAACTACTGACCAGTCTAATATGTAGGGTTCAAACCTGTACAAGACACATTATTTTATCCATATCCATTGTCTTTGACCACTCCTAGAATATTCAGTTGAAAATGCTGAGGTAGCATAAGGTGATTTTATCAACCCGACAAAAATAAAAACGGTGGATGTGGTAGTAATAGTTCTACAAAAATATTTTGATGTAATGAAGATTGTGGTGTCAAGTAAAAACAAAATTTCTGAATTAGAGAAATGATTAAGCAGGAGATTAAACACATTCTGAAATGAATGAAGCACTATTTAATCACCTTAGAATAGGTGAAGGCAATTTGAAATATCATTTGGTTCCAATTAAGATGTGAATGGTTCATCCTATCACCATGTTGTCACATGTGTAACTACCTGTATCAACCCTAAAGACTAATCGTTGAGTCATTTTCCCCCAGTAAGACCTTGTGGAATCTCCAATTAATCGTTAACTGGTGGATTTCTTTTAGGTGACTGAATAAAATAATAGTTCTGGTAGAGATTATGTAGAGATTAATCATTCACAAGAAATACCTTGGTCTTCGTGATATTCCCTTCATACTTTTAGTTCACTGTATAAGTCTTCATCAATCAAACAAAAGAAACATTTTAATTTGAATCAGATTTATGTTATTTCGTGTGCTCTGAAATATTTCGTATTCACTAAGTTCAAAACCTCTGTATATTTTGTTAGTTTATGATGTCACCCCACTTTTCTCATATTTTAGCTTCCACCTCCTATACTGAATTTTCCACCGCCAGTACTAATAGCACCACATTGTCATTTTTCGTCTAGATAGCCCCACTGATGAAAATAAAGAAGTAAAACAAACGTTTGTTGGAAAAAGGCAAACATTTCTATATTAGAAAATCAACGGATATGAAATTCGAAATGAAATAGTATACCAAAGAAAAGAGTCAGAGTTAAATTTAGACTTTGTGGCTAATTTTTAAAGATGAAGTTCTTAAAAGTAAGAAACCATACGCAACTGACTGAATGAGCTGAATAGTTGGATACCATTCACAGCAACCAGTAGTGATTGATATCCTGTTCTAAGTGATTTAAACATCGGACGGCCGTTTCTGTCGTTTGGAGCCAGGCTCACTAGCGGTGTACCAGGTTTGACTTACTTCAGGGAGTCGCATCAATTTCAACCACCCAATTTCCATTCGGCTACTTGGACGAATAATTCCGGTTTACAGAGGAAACGGTGGTGAAATTCCACCTCAAACTTCGATCCAATTTGCGTATTGTGAATTTGAAGTCCTAAAAAGCTGATTCTTACAGTCGATTAGGAGAAAATATTTTTCTGCTAGTCTCTAAGTAACATATAATAGTCGCTTCTCAGTACTTGGTTGTTCATTTGGACAAGCCATCATATATTCACCTGCTGTCCTATAGTTCTGCTAATTTCATCTAACTGTAGTTAACAAACATGTTACTCATTGATTATTAAACCAGGAAGTTGTTAGTTGTAATACAAATAAGTATAGCTCCAAACATAATTATTGACGGTCACTGTCATCCGAAAACAAAATAGTCATTTCATCCATGGGGAATTGTATAAGTCCACTACACTTTGAAGTTAGCTCCAGAGATGTTACCTGGATCATCAGGGAAAGATTCATGATTACACTATTCATCTAATGAAACATAACATCGCTAAAAGCATTCACCATAGCTACGACTCTATTCACTACTTGAACTACTCTAGTGATCACAGAGACATACACTTAATCTAAGATGTAGGTTCTGAATTGACGATATTCAACGATCTGTTTCTGAAATTTTTACAATGCATTCCATTTAAAACAAAAAGGAAATAATTAGTTTAATTAAAATATTACCTAAATACACCGGAATTATTTTCGTTCTAGTGAGTTCGAGTGTAAAGTCGTAATCAGCGGGGTTCACTAAGCCATGTAGGTGAACAGTCACTCACATCTGACATGCGCTGGAGGATGAGTTATATACATGTCACGAAATGGCAGAAGTAAGAATTCATGGGCCAGTGGGTTTTTTCCCAGTGGCTCAGTAATCTGCTAGTTTGTGTTGTAACCAGAAAGTCCTCCGTTCGAACCTCAGTGAGTTCTTACTGTGGAAGAGTCTCAAACTTGGAAGCAACACCTGGTTTCTTAGCATGTGACCAAACCTGTAGCTAATCAAATCCCTGTAAACCAACACTTGATAAAGAAGGTATCAGAAATTCTTTTATTTTTTCGCAGAACCAGTATCTACAATAAATAGAGTCACGTATAAGTAAACTCACATCTCTCAGAAAAAAAAGAAGTTTGCGGTGGTATACTTCAGTATTTGAGTTTCTCTGTCACCTACACATTATTATTATTAATAAAGCTTTATTTCAAGCAGTATGTGAACACATAGTACAGAAATTTTCAGCATTGCGAAATATTTCGTCTTCGTACGAGTTTTACATGTTAAGTAACAATCTGAAGGAGTCATGTGACATAGTGCTGTAGCATATGTAGAGAGGAACAATTTGGTGATTTTTTTCTTCAACTCCTCCGAGGATTGGACAGCAGATTGTTGAAAGCTAATTACATATATATGCGAGTTAACCTAGTGATCATCTGATATAACTGCATAACTAAAACACTAAGAAATGCTGAAACATTTAGGCATTTTTGTGAAGAGAAATTCTGGTAACTCAGTGATTTAAGCAACCCGCCGTTATGGGGCGATTAGATAACATAGTGTTCGGTTTTATTATTAACTAAAAAACTAAGATTAAAATATTCACTTACAGCCCAGCATGATGCTGACGATAAAGTTAACAGTACAAACAATGAAATCGTTTAAACTTATCCAGTATCATCCGGAGAGGTAACACTTCTAAGTTGGGGTAAAAGGCCGTTGGAGGGAGAAGGAATAAACAAACATTTCTTAAACTGACTCAATTACGCTTAACAACCGAAGGCGTACCATTCTAGCGAATTGCGGTGGCACCTTGTATAGCATTATAAAGGCTGAGCATTTATCTATCATGTACCCCATATCCATTAGGTATACCAATATAAAAAACACGTGACCAATCGCGTTGGATAATGTCTAAGAAGGCGATGAAGGGCCTCATGAATCGTTCTAACTGTGTAATTGCCTTCACAAAGACAGTCAAATTTATAAATGCACACTGAAGGCGCCAGAGCGGGTTATTTATCCTTCATCTCCATCAAAATTATACAATAAGTGGCGTGTTTTGAAAATACCATTGCAACAACAGATGGTTTATGCATTATTTCTCCGAATTTTGATGTCAGTAGTGAAGTGGCTGAGTCTCCTTTGACTGAGAAAGTAATATATATATATATATGCCTTCAACACCGTTTGCAGACATTTCTTTCTATTTGTTCTCATTTTGCAAATATTAACACACTTTTCTGAATATCCGTTCTCTTATACTCAGTTTCCTATTTTCCATATTTCATCATTTAAAGTGTCGGTTGTATAGATTTTTCTGCTTGGATAGAACCTAATAGACTGTCTACCGTATGTCCAAAGCTTTGGCAGTATATAACATTGTCAAACTCAAACAGTATATTATTAGTGCACTTGAATAAATGTTTCAGTACCTGTTAGGATAAGGGAAGTGAGTCGGTATGTCGACTCACACTAATCAACAGCACTATGAGTTTATTGAAAACCCTAGGACTTTCTGACTCCTAAGAAAATTAGGAGCTTTTTTGAGCGGATCAATGTCAGATTCTAATGAATCACTTTTAACTGTTAAGATAATCATCGAAGAATTTTATGCAAACATGAGTTAACCACAGATAATATAGGTCTCACTGTAACATTAAGTTACTGTAGGTGGTAGAAGCGAACCCCTTGGTCTTAAATCATTATAGATTGAATCGTCTATTCATTACTTGTTGAAAAGTTTGTGCAGTTTCTTCGTAACTATTTTTTCTATGTCCTCGGTCATACCCTGTGTGTAATATACAACAGATGTCTTGGTGAATCCTCTACAACTGATGTGACTTTATATATATATATATATATATAATCATCCCAAACTCTTGCCTAACCGTACCCCAGTATTATAATTCTTCATTATTGATTGAGTCCTTCAAAGCTACTAAATGTCCTTGAGGTAGGTATATGGATTGTGCGACTGACAACCATACGGACCAACTGGCGATATCAACAAGTTTGGATTTAAACCAGCCTTGTATTTAACTAGATTAATTGACTGTGTAGATTCTTCAAATGATTTTCCGAACCAATATTATTATATTTTCTCAGCATATGAAATTTAAAACTGATATTTTTCTCATATCTAGTAATCATAGGAAAAATAAAAAACACGGTTGTATTGAAGGAAACTCACGTTTCGATAAAGTCACCAAATGGGCTGTACATTCGTGTATATAAAGTAAGCGGGTGAGAAAGTTGAGAGCCTATTTTCGGTCAAGGATCGAATTAACAGTATTACAAATAGGGACTGAAATGTAATAAAAAACAAATAAAATAAAAACGAAGATCGGATTAAAAAGTGGTACACTAATTATTCAAAAAATTGACTTTTTGTACAATTAGGGATTAAAAGCGTAGTAGTAACAAAATAGGCAGAAAGTTCGGATGAAAAACGCAGCAGTGCAAATAGGGATTAAAAACATGAAAGTAACGGAAATCAACAGAAAATTTGGTTAATAAGCGTAATAGAATAATCATTACTGAGAGGAGCAACTGTTTATTTTGACCATAGTAAAGACAAAAAGTAGGACATATTTTTTGAATACATAGCATGGGCTTGGTTTTTGAATCGCTGGTGCTTCAGATATGTCCAGATGCCCTGATTTCAGTTACTTTGATTGGTTTGACCAGATCTCGTATAGAAGTTTGACGGACTTTACAAATGCAGTTGAGTTTCCTGGGTTCACCAGATGTTGTGTCATCGAACTATTTACACACCTACTTTCTCCCTTTGCTAGTCAGAAAGGATAATGTTCTCAAGCGCGTTTTACAAGTGGACGCATGGTACGGGCAGTGAATTCGGTTCAACAAGAGCAAGACAAATGGTATATGCATGCAGAAGTTTCCAAATGCAACAGCTTATCTTTCACATACTAGCTGAATAATTTCTCTGACGAAAATATCAGTCGTAGGCTGGCGGTGAGGTATTTTTTACTGACGGATTTCTAAAGCTGTTTTCTGAGAATTTCTACTTACGTATAATTTTTAAGTTTGAGGTTGAGCTGAATCATCCTTTATGAAGAGACTAGGAACCGTTTACAAGTTTTCTTTGATTTTAGGTCCACTCCTATAGACCTGGTGGTTAAACCTTTACCGTCAAGATTTCTCTTAGATTTTGCAGTTCTTCAATTAACTCTTCCCTAGATATATCCTGGATCCTTGAGGCGGAAGAATATATGAAGTTTCTCTTTCCGCTTAGAGGGACACAACTGTGAAAATTGATGAACTGCTCGCTGTATGTGGGCTTTCATATATGTATATCGCCAGCAAATTCTTAAAATTTTTTCAGCTGAGCACTGAGGAAATCGACGTTTGGGTGGACAATACTAAAGGTTTGGAGTAGGTTCCCAAGATCCAAATTCTCATCACAAATAACGAAAGTACCATCAATCTATCTCTTTTAGAGATGAAGCTCATCGGCTGAAATTATCCGTCACTTATCAAGGTCATTGGTGGAGTGAGACGCTCGAAGGTCATTTTCGTCCATTTTAGTCGGCCATGTTGGATCGCGGTTCCGTAGCTGTTCGTTGACGCGTTTGTTGTTCCGTTTATCCTGCCGTTATACACGACTTATCTTGTTGCGTATCGTTCACAAATGTTGCGTTTCACCTCATTTTTTGTTTCCGTTGCTGTTAAAATGAATTATTTCTTTGGTTTCGAAAGTTTTCACTACCAGGCCAGTGCATTCATTTCGGTGTAATTGTTTTCATACCTTGCATTCATGCGGCTTTCAGTGTTTTAGTTGGTTTTCAGCTGTTAATGAATTAGTACTGTGTAGAGGGTTTTGAAATTGTGCACATGAAGATGTTTGGCTGTCAGAAGCAGTTGTTTCCAGTCCATTAGTTGGTTGCCGTTACTATTGTTGGTTCAGTTACTTGCATAACATGTAGAAATCTGGAAAAAGAGTGTCTTTTTCGTTCATGTTTGCAGCATACAACAATCTGCGAGTGAATCTGTTGAAGAGAGCACCATCAGAGTTGGTATTAGCAAGGTTTTCGAAGAACAAATTAAACCCAGAGAATTTAGAACCTGGGTTGAAGTTGAAAAAGCTTTGAAGCTTTTTGAGAATGTGAATATACCATCCGTGTGTCTGCTATCATTTAAAAAAATATATTGTGAGAGAATCTAAGCCAAATAAGGTTGAGCCGCATGAAAAGTATGAATCTGTTGTGCTTGTGTATATTTTGGGGGAACTGAAAGAACCTGGAATCCCTGAGGGTAAGTGTTACTTATGCTTATTATTGCTTGATGTACTAGATCGCAATAAATGAACTAGGACTACCCGTAATAGAGCCAGTGTTAACATCCATTCGATGGGTTGCAAAACGGTTTTCAAAGCGGATAAAATACGGTGATCTGGTGAGTGTACAAACAATCCCAGTTAAAGGTAAGACATTAATTAGGAAGAATAACGTTTCGGGTTGTAGTCTACGATTGGTGGTTTCCTCGAAGTTGTGATTCTTCCGTGACTATAGACACAGATGTTCACGATCTTAAAAAAAACTAAATAAATTATCCTTGAACCAGTAGTCTTCTTTTCTTCGGCGAAACATCCGTTAATACGACTATACGATTAGGTAGCGAAGTAAGATGTTATGTGACTGAGAATCGTGGTTGTTGTGTTTCTGACTAATTTCGCACATCTGACTTATAACCGCATGGAGATAGCGTTTTCCTCATGGTACATTATGATATCTAGAAATCATAAGCACGCTGCCATCGGTAAATTTATTTTTACTTTTTAAATGGCTGCAAATAGTGAGTCGTTTGCGGTGATAGGATGAATACCTCTGAACGTTTTTGTGGAGACTAGGGTATATTTAATTTTTTCGAGTAAGGGACGATCTTTTTACCAAGAAAGTTCTCGGAATTTTCGTTATTCAAAGATAACGCTAAGTTGCCCACTAAGGTGGTAACTATAGGAGATAACCTTCAGCGGAAACTATATTAATGTAGTTTTAGGTAATGCGTCATAGAAGTAAGCATCGTAGGTTAATTGTGTCTAAATGTATTAAACGTTGTATAACTGATCAAACCATAGTTCTTACGTGCGAGTTAGTTTTATAAATAATGAATGTACCGTACAAGCGTCTACCATGATTTGCATACCTAGCTCATAAACATTATGCCTGCATGTGGCATACATTTAGGGCCAACACGCTGCGATGAATCAGTCCGAGATACTTAAAGTCAGACTTCATTTCCATATCACTATTATCAATTTTGCAACGGTCATAGGAATTAACACCTTCAACTAACTTTCGTTTACATCGGAAACTGAAAATAACAGTCTGACATTTCGAAGGATTTAGTTTAAGAGCATTTTCCCACTCCTAATAGAGAGCTGTTCATCTTAGTACAGTGTAGCTGGCAGTTAACAGACATTGAAGTAGTTAGATCGTCCGCGTGTTTGAAAAAGTTCTTCTCGTATGCATTCGTACAATAAGTTCATCAAACAAAAATACAATTGGTAATGGACGACTTCCCCCTGACCTACAGTGTACTGCTTTCTCCCTGATAAATAAGAATGAAGCCATCTAACAATCCAATACTCAGTTTGAGTTTCAGCAAGCTTATCTAACAGAATATCTCTAGGTAGTGAGTCGAAAGCAGATGTGTACTCTAGGAAGGTGCAGCGAATTTAGCCCCATTGTCTATACTGGAGAAAATGTTGTGAAGCAAGACTGCAGCTGCATCTAAAGTACGTCTACTGTGTTTATAGGAGAACTGTTTGGGATCGTTAAAGGCTCTGAGTGAGGGTTAAAGATTAAGTAAGAGTAACTTTCCCTTAGTTCGTATATACCTCATTTGATTTGAAACAAAGGAAGCAGGTCTTATTAACGCTTGTAACACTAGAAAGTTTGGCATTTATGGGAGAATTTATGAAAGACTTGTTTAGTTTACACACACCAAATGAATAGGGAATACTGGAGGTAATTAGATGCATACAGGCGTAGGTTATTTAACATCTATAAAGTAGACATGCAAATACCGCAGTTTTTGATCACAGAAATGATGGATACTAGATAACATCCTATGATTCAACGGCATATTAAAATAAATAAAAATTGTTTCTTAGCTGATCGTCAAGTGAACAGTCTATTTGATGATGTCACTGCATATTAACAGATTAGTGAAGTAGATATCAAGCCTAAGTTACTACATTTACTTGTACTACATACTTGGCGTTTAACAGTATACAGACTTTCAACTGGCTAGATAAGGCGACTTTAGAGTATCAAACAGTACAGAATTATTATTCAACTTGCTAAATCCCACTTAGCTTTTACAATGTGCTATTGTGTAGAAACAGACACGAAATCCTACTAATGACTAAAGTAACATTCTCATAATACTACAGTAAATCTCCATCCCACTAACTAAGCTTAGCGTTTATTATTCCTAATTCACTTATTACAAAAGCACAGAGTATAGCGAGGAATTGAAGAAGTCTACAGGAAGAAGTAATCAAGAGTATATTAAACATTTGATTAATTTACAAAAGAAAATTCTGATGAAGGGTAATAAAGTTAGTTTGACCGAATGATGTTTCCGCTGATTTCATATTCGACAACCTCCGTATACCTGGAAAAAATAAAGTACATGTTAGAACTAGCATAACATGAAGTTAACAAGAGATAATTCTACATATTAGCATACAATATGAATACAATCATTCTGTTAAAACTAAGTATTATCTCAAGGAGATAAATGTATTTGTAGTCTACAGCTGATATTTATGTTGACGCCGTATACATAAATATACATCATATGTTTTCCTGCATTTGAGGACTATATGCAAATTTCAAGGCAATCTCCGAAACATTCATACTATTGAGGCGTCATTCTCTCATCAAGCTTACTTGCAGATCAACTTCACACTAAACACTTTTACATGAAATGAAGTATTGCAAGTGTATAACTTAGAAGTTAATCCACAATCTCAGTAATGTCTAGTCCACAAGGTTTTGTGAATCCTACAGAAATCACATTTTCACATTTAGGAGACTATAGGCATCAAATATAAGCTGAACATGCCTCAACTCTAGACAGCTATGCACAGTGCTAACAACATAGTGAAACACTTCAACTATTGTAAAGTACACAGACCTGTTGTGTTGATGAGGATAATAATGTCATATAATGCAAACTAGAAAATTCAATCGTCATAGAGCATCTGTACTGCTTTGTCTAAATGGAAATCTCAGGAGAAATTCATCTCCACTATTGGTGATCAAAAATATTGTAGCATTAAGTATACAGTCAGTGGAAATTGTAAAGGAGAATAAATTCATATTGATGATAATAAAGCTGAATAGATTCAGTTCTAGTAATCACCACGACTCATGCGTATAATCATACCGTGTAATGATTTAGTGCATTAATTGGAACAACAAGGAAACTTAAACGAGTAATTGCCTTCTCCACTGCACTGTACTTGCAATAATCGTGACAACCACCTTCGTTTGTTATCCTATCAGTCAGCTTAGTACACAATGGCACAATATTATTATAGTTGAGATATTTTTGTACATTTAATTAACATAACCCATAGCACACTGCACCAACCAGTGCCAATATATATGAAATCCATTTAGAGATAACCTTTCAACTTACCATAATTCCTGTCCAACCACAGATAGAGTGAAAAGCACATCTAAATGACAACTTAGGTTCCCACCAACGATTCTGATAACATTTGCAGGTGATTTCCAAGTATTGAGAGAATTATTTTGTCAAAAAAGACTGTTCTTCACACGAAAATAGGCTGTACTGATATCCTGAGACATGAAGTCTTCATTGAATGATACTATGCCGAAAGATGCAGCTTCTACATGGAGTAAATGAGTGGTGTAAATGGCATTACCCTCTAACTATCCTATCTCCCTCATTACACCGACATTTTGATACATTCCATCTGAAACACTAATCATTGCAACCAATATGCTAAAAGTGTGTCGCAGTCAGATCACATGAGGCGGACACCAACATAACCAGCCAAAAAGTGGGAATTTCCCTCAATCTAGATAACATATAATACAATTTTATTAAAAATTATTGGCAAAAAAAATTCCAAACGTAACTTCTAGAGTACGTGACGAATAAGTCCAGCCAGCTCATCAGTAGTTGATGATAAGAAACTGTCTTCTAGGCTAACCATACCTAATAGTGTCCAACTACCGTTCTTGGTTCTAGAACATTCTCATGACCTTTATATACATCCACCAACAGTCTTATTGACATCTCCAGCTTTCTCACACATATCAGTTCATTCATTTACCTAGTATGGAAGCTAACCATCTTTAAACTGTTCATTTAAATTATTTGGAAAGCTTGTGTAACCATAATTTAGCCGTTTTAATTGGTATGCAGTTGATTAAAATTAAAGAAATACAAAGACGTCATTTATCGCATATTCACACTTATCAAGGGAAAATTATCTATTTAAATTTACGTTACTAGCAAGTAGTATCGCAAACATTCTGTAATATATCGGACTTCTGGGCTAAAAGCTTCAACTTTCATATTTTGAGATATTACAGCGTTGTAAACAAATTTTGACATAAAGGTTAATTGACTTGATAGTACGGAAGTTTTTATAAATTTCCATGCTGTACATACCAGAAGGTTATTTACACGTCATTTTGAAATGTTAAAGACAGTTCCGTAGGTATAAAGACCAACGTTTTTCGTAAATTAAACGGGATTTTTAGGGTAGAACACAATACAAAAGTGCACCACTTTAATTAGCCGTATTGATAAAAGCGCTCACAAAGGTAAGATAAGTGAGTGGACCGAACTTGATAATTCTAATCTGATTATCTAACTAAAAGTAGTGCTAAATTTAACCACTCTTATTCTTTATTCTCTTATCATTTGTCTGTTTTAATTGGCCTTTCATTTTTCGTAAAAATTGATTTAAAATGTTTGATCATATTATCCTAAATGTACTGCACAAACAGGTCACATTCTTCAGAAGAACCTCAAATTCATCAAAGGGATGGTTTATTTCAGGATTTGATCATTAACTGACATCAGTAAGAGGGCCACTGAAAATCCTGGGAGTTCTAGACAACTGTTTCACCCTAGTTTGGAACTCTTCAAAGCACCTACCCACTGAAATTCAAAACAAAGACCTTCCAGATACAAGGCGGGCTCGTAGACAATTGAGCCACTGGGACCGACCAAATGGCCCATGAATTCCAAATTCTGCCAATACACGATATAGAGCGACCATAAGCCAATGTCATCAGCGAGTATTTATCCGCACACCCGCCCAGCTGTACCCCAGTTCTGCCATGTTTCCCAGTGGTCCTCAAACCGATGTCAGTTCACGATGAAATCCTGAAACCAATCAAATTTCCGAAAACCAACACTTGAAAGGGATGATTAGTTTTAAATGGATACAAAGACAGTGTATGAGAGAAAGGACTTTTACATAGGGAATAATAAGGATCACAGGGAGTGAATCAATCTGTTCCACTGACAAAACTTTTGCGTCGCTTCACCAGCATTCCTCAACCACTGAGTCTGAGTTTCTCGAGGACTCCAGCCAGGCAGTCTAAACTTCCTAATGGAGATCAAACCAACAGTAAAAGTTTTGTCAATATTTTATGTTAGGTTGAATGTGTACGACGATTTCATTGGATGATTTAAAATATCAGGTCACCAGTTTTTCAGTATCATTGATGAGTGAATGTTAATTTATTGGAGAACGTTACCAGTCCCAGCTTCTTACACAGCACCCTCCTATCTAGCTATGCGTTTACATAACACTAACTCTCCAGTTTTACAACCAGTTTAAAGAAGAAATCAAGTTCCACGATGTGACCGAGTAGGAAGTCATTTTTATTGCACAAATCAGGTGCTGAAAAGGTGGTCAAACTCTCCCTGCGCATATATTACTTTTCAATAATTTCAGCCTATCTCACCCTATTGTGAGATTTCATGGCAGTGGCCGAGTCGTCTGTAAATTGCTTGCTCTACTAAGGTCAGTCACTCTACATCCAGATGAATTTCAGCATCCTGACTCCTAACCGGACCCAATTTACTGGTTTCAAGTATCTAACTGGCTTATCACTCAATATATGGTAATTGTTAAACTGCACTATTTCTCCTAACTGGGCCTATTGAATCCCTAGGCCAGCAGAGTGTAGCTCCAACTGACTTAATTGGTTTATATGACACCCCAATTTTAACCTAATTAAAAAGTCATATGAAGGACCTCTTACGTCCCCTTCCCATACAACGGTACTGTCGAGGCTGTAGATGTGATATATAAAGCCTTGACAAGTCTACTATTTACAAATAAATAATTACGAGCATTATAACGTACTCGACTCGTCATTTAGTCACTAACGTCTCATCATTATGCTTCATGTCAAATTATGAAAATTATTCTGTTATGGAATTCCAGTCTGCCATATTGCCCTAATTCTACTGTTACTTCAAAAGTGTGACTAGTAGCTGAATATTTCACCAATGAGTGAACACCGGACATCTGTACCAGAATTCAGTAGTCAGCTGTTCCAGGGATCGAAAAGTTCCTGCCATATCTTACAAGAGAATAAAATTAAGAAAGAGAACCATATAAGTCATGTCTCCGTGTTTTGAAGTTCCATGGTAACCTTCTTAAACCACTAGGATACCAGAATTTCTGTCCATCAAGATGCTTGCACACTTCTGCATTTCTTATTGTTTCAATCATTCAGTTATATCAGGTGTTCACTGCATGAATTCGTGAGCATATTTAACCAGCTTCCCACTAAACACTGCGACTTTTGGAGGGAACGAAGTAAAGTGTACAGAAATGTTTCTCTCTTTATATGCAACAAAGCTACATCGCATTACATACTTCAGATAATTACTTTGCATATAAATCCTGGATGAAGAGGAAATATTTTGCAACTTCAAACACTGATAATTCCTGTAATTTCTGTTCATATATTGTCTGAAATGAAGCTTTATAATCGTAGTCAAGTAGCTGTCCAATAGGTTATCTTCTGTAACGTTGCACTGTGTACTAAACAAGAGAATCAACACGCAGTTGTGAAAAACAAAAGATATAACTGGTTAAAATTCTTTAGCCTGTTTTCTAGAAATTTAAATTTCTCTCTCCTCTCATAGGCCTCGCCTAGCCGGCAGTAAGTTCGAATGCCTCAGTGGTAACGCCTCTGACTGCAGAAGTGGGTGACACAAATTTGAAATTCAGAAGGGACATTAGTCCCTTCAATGTGGTTGCAGATACGCCTTGCTGACTGATGAGTGCCTACTGGCACGAAACTTAGGTCGAAGGCTTCCTATGGCCGATTGCTTCCAACCACCTAAATCACACACATGTTTATTACAGCGTTATGTGTGGTTACAGAACGGTATCGTACACTTTATAATTTGACTTCTTAGCACTTAATTCACTACCCAATTACTACACACATAAATCTCTATACAAATGATATTGATTTTCTTAATTTAAAATTTCCCTACAGCTAGTCTTCTCTGAATAAAGTTATGCATCTCGAATATTTTGTTTTCCTAATCTTTCTACTACAATGGAGAATGTTTTTTATTGTATACTGTGTGGATCTGCCACAATTCAGTCCAGCTGGAAGTGATTATATAGGAAGTGGGGAAAAGTATTCTTATGCATTATACGCTTCAGTTACACTATCGTATAAAAATGCTAAAGAACGTTGTAGAACTATGCATACTGGTGGGGAATTACTTAAAAATGCAAGTAAAAGTAAAGATCTTGATAAGATTATTTATCCATTACTTTATATTGGTTATATCAACATGAATACGGAATTCTGGATTGGTGATGATGTGGATGACAGTGAAAATTGTATTGATGGGAAATGTAATTCAGCACGTATATTGAAATTAATTGCTCATGTGGATGAAGTATCTCCATCCACCTTTGAAGTAAGACAAAAAGATGAACTACACGGATTTATTTGTGCTTTTCCAAGCTATTTAAGCAATGTCTGTCCGAAAGGTTTTAAACCGTTTAAATCTCTTAGATGAATTTTTGTTACTGTAATATACGTTCTTTAAAGCTAAAGGATTTTTGAAATAAAAGTGAGGATTATTGATAAAATTTAGGCTGAAACAAAATATATGGGCGTCGCCTTCGAATCGGAGTACAAGTACACAAATTAGCTGTGAAAAGACATGATATATTCTTTCATATCAATGCATACAGATAATTATGAATAAAAGTTTCATTGGGATAATGCGAAAATTTTGAACAGACGATACATTATAAGGTGCCGAAGAATTCCGGGAAGTTTGATACTCAAGCGAGTTAATGGTCAACAGAGACATTATTTGCGTCGATGGTATAGCGGTTAGGACGTTTGCCGACCATGCATATAGTCCGGGGTTCGACCCCCGGCCGGCGCACTCCTTTACCTCACTGAGCCAGAAATAATGCTGGTAAAGAGGAATGGCTGGGCATGAGGCTAGCAACACCATCCTGTAAAAATTAAACACTGCTACAGAAACTTCAAGCCACTAGCTTGGAGCCCTATGTTCCACTGTGAACGTGACGGAAAAATTATAATTATTTTAGAGGCATTATTATAGACATAGCAATAAGAAGACGCAATTTGTCTGAATCGTATAATTTATTCGCACAACACATTTAAAACAATCTGATCATACACGGACATGTCAATGGAATATATTTGAAATTAACACAGAGTTAAGAGGTGAGAATATAGATTCAACGCAAGTTAAAAAGACATACTGAAGGTCGAAATATGAATGAAGATCATTGAACAAAATAACAGAGGTAATAGTGCATCTACCCTGGATTGTATCCAAACAAAGTTTACCAAGGAAGGTTTAGTGTTATGAAGAGCTGTTTTTGAACACATAAAGGTGGTTCAAAATTTCTTATTGCCAGTTAGGGCATCCATAAAGCTTAGGATACGCCCCAAACAAGTTTTATTGGTGGGTTTAAATGATGTGTAAACGTCAATTTTATATTCTGTAACTATAATATGTTTCGCAATAGAGGATGGAGATATCGTATTCTCACCATTAATGGGTTCTGAAGATTCTTTTTGCTTCTGGAGCCACTTAGGAATATTCTCTGAAGCTCTTACTTGCAGAGATCGACGAGTCTTCCCTATGTATGTGGGTCAACACGTACATTCAAATTGGTAAATGCAGTGGGATGTGACATCATTTTTCGCATGTTCTAAGGGCTTAGATGGATATATTGGCTTCACATTCTCAGTTATTATTATTATTATCAAAGCTGCATAAAAAGTCTTTTTAACAGCATCATTCTAGTTATCAAGCTGCTGTGATACCCCATATAGGGTAGCTTGATGTACACGACTTTCTTAGGGGCGTGTTGGAGAGTGGGTCTTGTTGTTCTGACTACTTTATACCTCCTGATGAGCTTGTCTGGATAATTGTTATCAACCAGAGTTTATGTCAACTTTCTTCCTTCTTCATCAAGTGTGTCTTGAGTGCATATTCGTTGGATTCTACTGAAAAGTCACCTCACCAAGAATCTCAGTAACCTGCTTGGTTGATCAATAAAACAATCTATTTACTGGAAACCTACCTGGACAGGACAGTATCTTAATTACCGCAGTTTCTGCTCTGTTCGGTACAAAAGGACCTTAGTAAGGTGATTCTACAGTAGAATCCAACAAATATGCACTGAAGACACACTTGATGAAGAAGAAAGAAAGTTGACACAAACTGTGATTGATAACAGCTATCCAGACAAGTTCATCAGGAAGTATAAATTAGTCAGAACATCAAGGCTCACTCTTCAACTCGCACCTAAGAAAGACGTGTACATCAAGCTACCTTGTATGGGGCATCATAGCAGCTTGATAACTAGACAAAGATTGAACGCTGCTGTTAAAAGACTTTTCTATAATAATAATTGACAATGTGAAGCCAATATATCCATCTAAGCCCTTAGAACATGCGAAAAATGATGTCACATCCCACTGCATTTACCAATTTGAATGTACGTGTTGACCCACATACATAGGGAAGACTCGTCGATCTCTGCAAGTAAGAGCTTCAGAGAATATTCCTAAGTGGCTCCAGAAGCAAAAAGAATCTTCAGAACCCATTAATGGTGAGAATACGATATCTCCATCCTCTATTGCGAAACATATTATAGTTACAGAATATAAAATTGACGTTTACACATCATTTAAACCCACCAATAAAACTTGTTTGGGGCGTATCCTAAGCTTTATGGATGCCCTAACTGGCAATAAGAAATTTTGAACCACCTTTATGTGTTCAAAAACAGCTCTTCATAACACTAAACCTTCCTTGGTAAACTTTGTTTGGATACAATCCAGGGTAGATGCACTATTACCTCTGTTATTTTGTTCAATGATCTTCATTCATATTTCGACCTTCAGTATGTCTTTTTAACTTGCGTTGAATCTATATTCTCACCTCTTAACTCTGTGTTAATTTCAAATATATTCCATTGACATGTCCGTGTATGATCAGATTGTTTTAAATGTGTTGTGCGAATAAATTATACGATTCAGACAAATTACATCTTCTTAATGCTTCAAATAAACAAGTAAAAGAGATAATTATATAATATATAGATCAGATGGCTCGGATGTTATGGATTAATGGATGGAGATTTCTAACGACATGTCTAAAAGTGGTTCTAAACTGTGTAGAGCTCTTTACTTCTAATTAGTAGAATTCTGAGCATTTTTCGACAATTCTCACTAAACTGTTGCATTTTCCACGCAGTAGATAATATTTCCGCTGTCTAAGTTTATACGTGCATTTTCAAAGTATAGTAGTTTAAAATTATTCTTTTTTGTGAAAAATCCTCTGTTAACTCGTCAGTCATTCATCAAGATGTACAAGTCACACTAATTGACTTTTATCAGTAGGATTTTTAGACCTTGATAATTTAAATGCGTTCAGATTAATAAAGTTGACTAGGATAGGTAGCCTGGATAGAAAAAAGACAGGCTTTCTAATGAATAATGTGAAGCTTCTACAAATGTACCTCAGCACTAAATGCTGATGTGGTTAGGTGAAAACAAATATTATTCCCTGAATCTTTGCTCATTTCATACGTGACATATGTAACAGAAATAATGCATTGGTAATTGCACACATATTAGGCGTTCCATTAACATTAAAGATCAAATAACATGGGCTAATGTTTCGTGACTATACTGACTTGACTATATGCAATAAACTGTTATCGCTGAATTAAGCTATATGACTTTGTGATTTTTCGAATAACCTTGTGTTAAACAGGGTCTTTATTTTCCCAAAGATATTCAGAAATTAAATAAGCTCATAAGATGTGTAGGTAAACCAAGTGAATCAGTTATCCAAATACATTCGCTCTATAGATTGTCATTTCAGTGACTGTCTTTTTCTCATGATATTTAGTCGAGGATCCAGTTAATCCACAAAACTAACCAATGCAATGCCACCATAGTGTATTCATAAACAAGTAAAAAAGATTTGTTCCAAGTCCGATCACGGATTAATATGAGTTATTGAACCACTGAAGACCAGGAAGTACTCGAAAGCTGCTCCATCCCGTTTCGGGACTCACCCGGCTTCTAGGCCAGGACCTTCCAGTTCCAAGACAAGGCCACAGACCATTCAATCACTGGGACGCGACTCAATGGCCAGCCCGTGTACTCTGACTTCCAACAATTCGTTACTTTATCACGACCACCAGTCAGTGTTCTCCACGAATATATGTGCTTACTCCCGAATGGACCCAACTGGTTACGATTTATTTGTTTAAAGCTTCTGAAAACACTGTTAGAGTTCATTTAAATATCAACGAATACAGGTTTGCGTCTTATGGTAAAGAAAGGAAGTGGGTGTTTTCACTTTTATTTAGAAGTTAAATGTTTGTCTTTCAAATAAGCATCTAAAAATTGTTTGATTTGGTTTGACTAACTAAAAGCTGGCTGAATTGAAATCCGAATCGTGAGCTGTAGGCGGTCGCAGTAATATTTTTGTTTTTGTACGACTGCAATAATTTTTTCTGGTGCACACAGTCATAAAAGCTTTTTTATTATTGTCATAGAGCGATTCTATACGTGTGCAGATATGCACAAATAATGTTTGTTTCTTAGTCACTTGTACACTATTGTCATGTAATGCTTCTGCACTTCAGTAAGGCTGAAAGCAGTGAAGTAGGTTGGACGGATCTGATGCTGCATTGCTCTCTTCCAATGTCTTAACAATTCTTAGTATTTGCTAGATTAATTTCATTGAACTCACTAATAAGTTTACCGATTTTCATACTGTACGTTATATACAATACTGGCTGATACCATTTAGCCTCTGAAAAGAAGGGGACTCTGAATAGCTGGTTGGTATAACTTGGAGATTTTCATCAAGACTTGTCAGGTAACATTTTGAAAAGTCCACTTCCACTTTAACTCCTCTCATAGATTCCAAGCATTTCTATTCAATGTGATCTGATCTAAATGCATTCTGGTGTCAAGAAACCACATTACATGGGTACCTTCCTGTAAAATGGTAACTTGTTTGATATAGCACCTAGTGATACTGCATTATTTATTTACACACAATTTTTTGTCGGTTATTAATACTGAATATGAATTGTTGAACTGATTCTACTCTTTGATCTGAGTTGGACTGCGTGGGTCTCTGATGATGGCCGATATCAAACAACGTCCAAAAGTAAATCTCCTCAATCCTTATAAGTGACAACTTCAACAATGAGAATGAATAAAATAACTGCATAAGCTTCAGAAACAGTATGATTATCGGCCAGGATGGTAAGCATCAAGTTTTTACTCATGCGGACCACGTGTACAAATTACGTCAGTCTATTAGAAAGTGTGGAAATCCAAATGATTATTAGATCACACCACTGTTGATTTTTTCTATGCAAAATAGACCGATCGAATTTTTCTGCCATTTGTCATATTCTAGAAACTGGTTTTAGCACTCTTCTTCACTGAATATTACTTGACTGTTTTATTATCAGACTATTGTTCGATTTCTGGATTTGTAATTGTAGTTCCAGCTTTGGAAGGTGTTGAACAAAGTTGCCCTTTATCCACAAGACGGAATTAGTTTTCCTTTCTAATGTTTCTCTTGTTTGGAATTGACATCTGTAGCTAACAAATATTATTCATTAGACAAATATCACTGCACTGCCTCTGCAGATGGAAAAAATTGTTTTGTCTCGTCATCTACAAGAACAGTTATGTTATACAGCTTCATCAACGAATGTTCATTAGGCATATCACTGCCTAAAAGTCCATACGTCAAAATGAACTGAAATATTGCTCTGCTTTACATGTTAAGCATCTCAGCTATCAAACTAGACGACTCAGAGGTTCAATAGCTTCGTTATGTTAAAACCCGGACAAAAACTGAAAAGAACAATCAGTATGAGAACGTGAGCCTTATACAAATAATGGCATGGCTTACAACAACTGATACAAATGTTATAGTGTAAGAGCAGGCAATATGACAAACAAACAACACTTTCCTGCCATCATGTGTATCTGATTGTGAAACCAGTAGTAATCACTGTGAAATAAAGAAATATTTAATTGATCAAGCACATAGGAACCCAGATAATTAAGTAATACCAGCAAATTAAGCAATATCCGGCGAAAAGCGCCTATGTAATTAAAAGCAAAGCGAAAATTAACTACTCTCAGGCCAGTGCTACTCATGATTAATAAGATATGCGGAAAGGTCACTAAAGCAAACACTTATACCACAGACCATAAGCAGAAGTTTGTATATTTCCTATAGACTTTCATTCCAGAGATAAGAAGCATCAGTTTCCACCTCAAATATTCACAGAAAATTGTGAATGAAGTTCAGATTACAGTTACCAATATGTGAGTTTCTTTTTTCTAAAAGACATTGATATAAGTCATAAGTGTTGATTGTGCATAGTGAATTGATAAATTCAGAATAATTTTAAGCTACTTTAATTATTATCAGTAGCAATCGTATCTGTCAGTAAAAAGTCATCAACTAATTCTCAGTGACGGAAGGCGGAATGAAAACCTGAGACTCCACAGGTCTCAAACATTTAAATTATTGGGGTTATTTAATCATAACGCTTCCAGTTAAGAGTATTTTCTGTCACTGGCATGTCATATCCATAGCCATGTATTTAACAACAATCAGGTGTAGAGATAAATTCCACATTGAAAAGATGGATGCATCGGTATTTAATGCTACACTAAGTTTGTAAATATTCTATGTGATTTTCTGAATTAGGCTATAAATGCTTTTATACTAGACAGAATGTGAGAACGGCTGAGCTATGACTGCCATAAGTTGACAAAGTATTGGATATTACTTTAGACTGAGATGAAAACCAAAGTAACTGCAATTTTTTAATCAGAAGTATCCGATCTACAAGCGAAGTGCTGTACTACGAGAAATAGTCGCAGACGGTACCATCATTTCGTCGCAATTTTCACTTTTCATGTCCAGCTTTAATGTGAATGTGTAATGTAAAACTATCCAAATAACATCACAACACTACTTACCTATGTGTTTTCCGTCAGTTCAAACTTGGAGGTGGGAAATGGATTTTTTATTGTTAGTGAGATTATCTAAAGTACCCTTGAACTCAAAAACACACCATGTTATGTACTACCGATCAACTTACGTGAGCATTTTGATACTATTTGCGTCAGTTTTGGTCTCCAAAGGAAACTGATGTGAAATTTTATTTGGAACTATGTATACTGCATGTTGCGAATTTGTTTGCAGATTGTTAATTCGACACTTGAATTACTCTTATTCACCTCTTATTACATCAGTAACACTCTACCGATATTGAGCTGTCCCATAAGTTAAACTAACAATTACCTTTATAAGTCATTCACATAACATGTAGGTATAATCTGCTAATAAAAGGATGCATTGCGCCGGGAAGGATAAGCACCAGGGAGCTCTGCGGAAGAACCATCTAAGAACATATCGTCTAAAAAAATATTCCGAAGGAAGTCGAGAAAGATAGGATACACACTAATCAGACCGTTAAGTGAAATCATGCGCCAGTTAGGTTTTCGAGTGTAGCCAGAATGGGAAGTGGTCCAATGAGAGTCAGAGGGTGACATGGAGTGGATGGTGTGAAGAGGGCATGAGAGCTTATCGGCAATCCTAAAGCCACTTAAAAAAAGAGGAAATATTCTGTGAACAAGCACGATTACATGATGACACATACTACTGACGGAGATAAGAAGAGTGGAGATATTCATGTTAACAAACAGTGCTTACTAGGTGTATTCGAACGGTTTCCAACTACCTATATTGATCAATAGTTTGTTCTGATACAAACAAATGAATAAATTTAAAACTAATGAAGTGTCATTTAATTCAGTTTTATATTTTCCCGTCGACTGAATTGAAGTGCTCGGTCTCAAGTTGCCATGTCGACTTTTTGTGTAGATGAAGTGTTATTAGTCTTTATAACACCACAATACTGTTTCCGTTCGTCTTCACATATTTACTGGTACTTCAGTAAAAAAAAATATTTAAAGTAGTTTTATTTTAAACAAAGTGTATACACAACATACAGAGTTCTCAGATCAATGTTATGCACTATATACTCTCTTTATCCAGGATTTTCAATCAAGCGAGTAATCCATAATACATTATTTGATGCATACCCTTCGATCTGTGGCATAAACCAATCCCTTGAAATATTTTCACATCATCACCGAGAAATACACAGCATTAGGTTAAAAGCTAATTATGTTACTCAAGGACATAAATAAATGATTAAAACAATAAGAAATAGGGAAAATCTAGGGTACTATGTTGTATGGGAATTTAGGCAGCTCAGTGATTCAAACAGGCCGCCAAGCAGCTGTCATATTCTTGGTGAGATTGAAAGTTGCGCTTAACTGCAGTAAGCAATGACCGACTACTAGTATACAACACAATAACGCAGAAATGCTTGAACGCAGAAATTCTTATTCTGCAGAAGTATTTAAATGCTGCACTTAGAATAAGTAGAAAATTCAATCAGAGTCAGATCGTAAACAGTACCGATCTTATGACAGTTCACTCATTCAGTTATTTCAACTGTATTTCATTAGTAGTCGCACTTATAAAGTTACTTCTGAAGAAAATACCATCTGACTCTGCAAAATACTACTTGAGTTAAGTAGATTGGAAATAAAACGCATTTGCTTATTTATATTCTACACAACTATTGACTATCATGTCATACATAGATATATATCATATATCAGCATTACTTAAACAAGTATAGAGTTCATTTGAAGGATTCTTATGATACTGGATAACAATCTACTGGACCAGTGCTAACATTTAGATCCTGGATCACACATACGCAATGCTGATAGCTTCCAAATATGTACTGCATGTTCATCGGAATTCTTCAAACTGACATAGATTTGTGGTATAGTCAACAGACTGAAATCACTCCAGTCTCTTTAAAATCAAAACTTAGGAATACAGAAATTAATGAAGAGGTAAACTGGTTACAGGATTTCATCATGAGCTGACATTGGTTAGAGGACCATTGGAAAACCACCAGGGAGTACTGGACAGCTGTTTCGTTCTAGTTTGGGACTCTTCATCAGTACACACCCACCGGAGTTTGAACCCAGGCCCTTCTGGTTACAAGGCTGGTGAGCTCGTGGACCATTAAGCCACTGGGACCTGGGGTTTTAGTGGGAAGTCGTGACCAGTAGGGTGCAGCAGGTCGGGTGTGATGACAAAATACTCGCCGAAGACATTGGCTAGCGGTTGCGCTATATCGTGAATTGGCAAAAGTTAGAATTCATGGGCCATTGGATCGGGTCCCAGTGGCTACAAGCTCACTATCTATGTAACTAGAATGGCCTGCGTTCGAACTCCGATGGGTGTGTACTGCTGGAGAGTCCCAAACTAGAACGAAACAGCCGTCAGCACTCCCAGGTGGTTTTCCAATGGTTCTCTAACCAACGTCAGCTCATGATGAAATCCTGTAACCAATCAACCAAATCCCTATAAACCAATACTAGAATAGTGAAGAGGTATTTCTACCCGTATGCACACAAGATAAAGGAGCAATAAAACATGTCAGGAATTAAAAAAAACTCCAGAAAACTGTTGAGTGATAAATAGATTTAGTAGGCTGGAATAGAGTAACAAATAGCAGTTTCCAGTCAACAAGTAATGGTAAGCGCAATGCATATATAAATGGCTATTGTATACGAAAACACAGGATTATTCGATTAGAGTGCATTGTATTTAATCATAGTTAATGAAGGTGTATATTCCCTGTATACTGATAGGACAGACAGATTTAGCTGAAAAGTCGAAAACGGGAAAAGACGTGATTTCTAAATTCTACTTCTCAAAAGTGTATGACAAACGCCTACAACAGTGGTTGAGATTCTAATCACTGTGCCGTACGATACAGGTGGCCTCTGACCATTCAATATCACACATATATTTATGCAATTTTTTGCATTAAACGATAACAAACGTCATTCATAGATAATAGACCAAGTCAACTTTGTATCATCAAAAACATCTGAATATTTGAAACAATTTTTTCTATAAATTCTTTTGTTAAATTTACCGGATACAAGGAAAATAGATTTGAGTTAGAAAAGAAAAACCTTATGAACTTGTTTCTGTATTTATGTGAGTCTTTATGTGTGTGCCTGTGTGTGTATGTGTTCCTGTATGTAGCGTACTAGTAGCTATTATTTTCATAAACACATTGAATTCTGAATAAAATAGAATCATGTAATAACCTTTTGCGAATGGGAATAAGATTCTCTTTGAAAGACAGTAGAAATATAAAAAATAGAGCACAGAAAAGAATAATAAGTAGGATCGACCGCGTAAAATGAGGGGAAAAAACAAGAGCACAAATCCAAGCGGAAACTGGGAATTTAGTATTATTGTATTTTGTAAGACTTTACGAATGTTTTGATAGCTGGTTTTCTACTAAAAGTATTATTATTATTATGGTTAAGATTATAGCTATTACTTCTTCTACTTGTGTTACCAATATTATTTTTATGTTAATTTTTTTCTAAATTTTAACTATTAAGAATCAAAGGAATAAAATTATTATCGTTATAGCCGTTGCATTATGAGATGTTGAAATAGCTGTTGAAAATAAGTTGTAGGCATCAAGACTAACTTTTGTATTCTGACCATACTTAAAATCAACTTTACCAGTGAATATATTGAAATAGAAGAGTAAGACTGCCTTTTATGCTTCCAAATATCGCAAATTGATAGAAATTGAAACTTATGGGAGATTGAATTGTGACCCAGTGGCCAAATAATCAATCGATTAGCCAGCATAACATGAATGACCTGGGTTGTATCCACAGCTTAGCCATGGATGCATACTGTGGAAGAGTCCCGGGTTAGGACGAAACAACTTTCCACTACTTTCTGGTTTTTGTTGGTTCTTAAACAAAAGGGTAGTTAGCGATTTAAACTGCTATGTTAATACATTATTATTAAGTGGTAAAGCTAAAATATGAAGAGACAGAACAGAACATGAATCCGGCGGGAAAAATTCATCCTGTTTGGTACCTTTCGAATGGACGTATTCTGGAATCAGTGAATGATAGTATCGCCTATGAGACACTTACACAGTATTTAGTAAATTAGGAGGCAGACCAAACTGTTGAAGGACTTAAGATAACACGAAAATCCTGTTCCTTTAAATGACTTTAAATATTACTTTCATCCAGCTGGTTCACTGTAGGAAAACAGAAGAGGGTAAAGTTTAAAAGGATAGAGTGATAATTACAACCTTGATCTGTTCCTGTTGTGGATATCAAACCTAAAATTTCCTATCGTACCATCACCAGATATTTAGACTTTTAAGTTTAAATCCTCTTGATTCTTATAAGTCAAGGGGTATGAACCTGATTGTACGTTGTGGTAATGACGGTTAGGTACGTAAAGTGTCCATAGAATAAGGCACTCATTGTGATAACAAGATATGTACCAAGTAAAGTTAGGTTACAATTAAGTGTTGTCGCAGAGCTACTTTCCGTTTAATGTGCAGAATATTATTAAGTCTGCTATAATTTAAGAGGGTTATACTTAGTTCTGAAAATCAGCTGGACTCCCAAATGATAAGTTGGTTCAGAAAGGCGATGAAGACTCATTGTTCAACCTGTATGGCAATAAAGTAGCGAAATTGCACCAACTTCTGTTTTTATTCAACCCTAACTGCTGTCATCAGTTTTATCACTAATAATGATAGTTAATTACCCTGCATAAGACAAGCAAAGGTTATGCGTCACCTATTTTTGTCTAATACCAAAACACGTGTAGTCGAATGCATTAAATTACCTAGCATATTTACAAACTAAATGTAGCGTAAAGTTTTGAAATATTCCGATTCTTTTAAATGTGAAGCTGTTTTTATACCTGATCGTTATAAAACACAATGTAAAGCATATGAAGGAAAAAGTGTTTTATTCATATGCATCCAGTCTTACAAGATGTACTGTAATAAAACGACTACATTGGTTTAAATGTTCATCATAAAAGTCTGAATGCTTATTATTTGGCATCATATGTTCACGGAGAAAACAGTAGAGCATAAGTTAACTGAAACAAACAAAAAGCTTGTCTTTGCAGTAAATAGACTGTAGAAATTGCAACACATGTTTCAATAACAAGTTCATTTTTAATTGTCTTTTGATACACCCTTGAAATTTGAAAGGTTCTGTAGATAAAAAAAAAACAAGTTAACTTATTCGGTTGGAAATCATTAAAATTCTTATAAACAGTTCAGTCAACAGATATTTTACTTAACAATTACTACTGGTTTAAATTAATACTAAACTCGCATATATACGGATATGCTTATGCATGCAGAAATGAATAGCTACAAAATTCTACTGAATACTATAAGATACTTGACATGACGAGTACTGCAAAACAAGTAGATCGTGAGAGGTATGAGGCTAATACACTAATGAAATTAACTCAGAAGCTAGCCAGAATTTCAATCACAAATAACTACAGTGCCACTGGCACTTTAAAACAAGAAAACAGCACGGAAAAAGGGAGCTACTAGGGCCAAATACAACAGTCATAACAGTTGACGATGAATCCGAATTTATCTACGACCATGAACTCTTAGTCGAACGTAGTCACTAAAATTCTGATAAAAAGTACACTCTGTTTAAAGTGTTCAACAAAAGTAGACTAACATTTGTAATATTCGTCCACCAGCGTTCAAACCCAGGACCTTCTGGTCACAAGCCGTGCTCGTAGACCATTAAGTCACTGGGACCCAATCCAATGGCCCATGAATTCTAACTTCTGCCAATTCATGACATAGCGTGATCACTTCGCTCAACCATTTACTGCCTCACCTTCAACCTGTCGCACCCTACTGGTCACGGCTTCCCACTGGAACCCCAGGTCATTACCTGAGCATCAGATTAATTTTCAAGTATTGTTTTTGTATGGATTTTTTAGTATGATTGGCTGGAGGGTGCGTACTGATGAAACGGCTGTCCAGTACTACCAGGTTTTCCAACGGTTCTCTAACTCATGTCAGCTATGGTGAAATCCTCCAACCAATCAAATTAAAAAAGAATCCCTATAAAAACCAATGCTTGAAAATAACATTTGCAAGTCTGAGGCCGAATTTCGATCACACCTCATACAATTTTGTTTGTTATGCTTTGATCACTGTTTCATGACTCATATGATTGTACAAAGTTTTTAAAATCCATGAGATATCCTTTTTATTAATAAACCCCTATTATGTTAATTTCCGTTAATTTCTCTGAAGAAGTTCGGACCAGTTCGCCCGATTAAACTTTGGAATTACTCATTTCAGTTTCGCTGAGATTTTACAAATACAATTTTTACAAATGTCTACTTCACACTCGGCGCCTTATAATTTTGGAACTATTGGGTCAAATCTTGATCACAGTTCAAGTGAATGTGAATTTATGTTTTAAGCAACGATAATAAGCAGTAATTCCATTGATAATTTGGAAGAGTTTGCAAATTTTAAGTGTTCAGTCTTCTTTAAAAGACTCTGTCAGTGTTTGAAAAATAATGGGCAAAATATGGTTTTCCTAAGGCTATGGGCTTATTTCAGACACAAATTAAGCAAATTGATGTGTTGATGGAGATAGCCAGGTTAGGCAGTGTATCTTTTTGTGTCTAAAGCCAGTGCTGACAGGAAACAAATGTTTATCTGAACGATCTCCATCGTCGGTCAACCGGTATGGAACGCCGCAGGTACCACTGATGTGCTTCTTAGACTATCACAACTTATGTATTTCGGCACTGAAGTCGCCTGTTAGAATGACTGTTTCTCAGCGTTTTACTTTTGCGGCAAACTACACAGATTTCGATAGAAGTAATTCTTTATGTCGTCTATTTGAACGCATTCAGAGACAATGAAAATACATCGACGGGCACTGCAGACTTTCCTCCTCCTAACAGACCCATTCAGTCGCATATCCACTCATGTAAAGAGTTCTCTGCACCTGCGAGTCCTTGCAAAGTAGCCGAAGAATCTCCTGACACTCATTAGGTGAATTCCACAGATTCAAGCTGTTGGCTGAATAATACTAAATCTTGCTCGCATGTCTCCAAAGCACAGCATACTTCCATAGCTTGAGATGCCACAATTCTGGCTAGTGATGCCTGCTTATCAATTCCACAAAGGAGTATGATGTTAATTACTCCAAAATGAAATTGTCAGTGTGGTTTTAAAAGATTGTCAGTGCTGTTCTCCCAGCTCTCTTCAATATTAGTGGTTGTAGAATTAATTGAAGATCAGTGATTTGTCTGTGGAATACCATTACAAGTAGGATGGAAGCAAGATGATAGTAACGTAGATGAAGGTGGATGATGATCAGAACAGCTTTGTTCACCTTTCAAAGTGTGTTTGTAGTTGTTACTTCCAGGCTACCCAAACCGTGGAAGTTGATTTCTTTGTTGGGGTACAAAAAACAGAAAGAACATTACTATCGCGTGACCACAGAGCCAAGAAGACAATTGCTTGAGGTGAGTTTCAGAATTACATCCCTCTATGAACCGTCGCAAAGTAAGTTGAGATATATAGTTTTTGAGATTGACCTTTATCAAACTCATATCCATAGACGAAAGTTAGCATATTAGGCACACTGTTTACTTGAAGGAGACATCCTACTGCTATTACATCCTTATCCGTCAGCAGTACAACTTTGCGAAAAGACCCCGAAATTAGTGTAAACAACTTACTGTATGACATTAACTGCTTCTAGTCTAATCGATATCCGACTACCTTTCTGGAACTGTGGGACCAACAAGACCACCTGTTTAAACCGGTACAACTTTTTAACCTACTGAGACATGCAAGCCCAACCAAGACGTCATGGTACCAGCTATTGGCTGCTTTATATATATATATATATATATATATATCGTAACTATACTACTGGAACAATAATCGAACAGAAAGAAGGGCATATCTACGATTTTCTGAACATGTACCAAAAAGCTTACGTCCAAAGGGAACAAATGCTTTAAACAGTGCCATCACCAGGCATCTTCTCGACACGGGTCATGAGGTGGACGTCGGAGAGTCGTTCAAAATTATCAATAAGCAAAATAGCTCAATTCCCCTTAAGTTTGCTGAAGCCATTTCCATCAAGCGCCTGAAACTTATTTATGCGTCCAGAAAGAAGCGGTTATCAATCTTCCTTTGCCCTGGTAACTGGATAATTTCACCTCTCTTTCATCCGAATGTGAAATGCTAAACGTTTCCATTGTGTTTGATTATTATTGTTCGGAATAGTGGTTAATATTGCATATTTATATATTATATTTTTTTTTTTTTTTAAAAATTAAATTTTTTTTAAATTTCAAAGAAAAAAAGCTTTTTTAAATTTTTTCAAATTTTATAGTGTTTAGTTGTCTTCTTGAGGACAAAAGACATAGTCATATTATCATCTGACAAAGGCAGAACCATAGAACCAATAGACATAGAGGACTATATCAAGAAAGCTGAGAAATTGCCGGAAGATACGCGCGTTTACCGGAATTTCATGACTTCCCTATCCAAACTAAAGCCTTATAAAACCATAGAACCTAAAAAAATATGCCAAACGAAGTGAGATCACATAGGAAGCTTGAGGGTGAATTAAATCCAGTCCAGATGGAACAAAATGAATATTCTCATACGATCAGTGGTTTCACTTTCAGGAAACCCTTTACACAAACTAAAATATTTAACAGAAACCTTAGACACCATTCCATCAAATAGTCAACTCAGTTTTTGGTACAAATCAAATATATTTAATTGGACATTCATGAAATTCTAATATCTTTTGATGCCAAATCGTTGTAGACTTTAAATGGACAAAAGTTACCTTACGAAACCATAGGACAACTAGTCAAAAACAATGAAAACCTCTCCTAACGCCAAAAAAATATGATCTTAGATGATCTTGTTGAGAGTCAGTGCTCTGTATCATAAAGTGTTTTCATTCATGCGTTGAAATATTTAAGTAGATAAAAAAGACACTAACGGGATCATCCCTATGAGGAGTAATTAATGAAGCTGTTATGTGAAGTCCAGAAACTATAACTCTCCCAATAAGTCACGCTGATGACATATTTTTCACTATTCTTCTTCTTTTTTGTTCCAAGTTAAATATAAAGTCTCAGCAAAACATTCTCACTTTGTCGTCTACTCTGCTCTCTAGCTGGCTCCAGGATTACGAGTAAGCTATCATCTCCTTCTCACACGATCTCCTTCATGTCAACCATGGACATTTTCCCAACCAGCTATTTTGAGTTCGAGTTCCACTCAAGGACATGGCTTGCAGTGTCAGCCAATGATCTCCCTTGTGTGCGTCCATTCCGTATCCATCTTCTTTGGGATATTTGTCGAGCAATAGATTTTTGGTTGGTTCGTCCTCAGAGTTTCATATTGCTAATTATATTCATATATATTCATCAACTTTATTCAACAGCTGTACGACAACGGCACATGTCAAGTGACCCACAACGGAAAGCTCAGCGAGGCGTTTGGAGTAAACACAGGAGTCAGACAAGGGTGCTTATTATCTATCACCAATGATATTCCTAATTGTGGTGGACTGGATTATACGTCAGACAATCGGAAACGAGCAGACAGCGATATCCTGGACCGACCGAAGTGAAGAACCTAGAAGACCTGGATTTCGCGCGTGGATGATTTATGTTTGATGTCACACAAAATCGAAGACTTACAAGCGAAAACCGACAAACTGGTCGAAGAAGCAGCCGGCAAAGACAGGACTCCAAGTGGACATAGACAAGACAAGGTTATGAAGATAACCAACCATCACCAAAAACAACAACATCAGCAACAATCAGCGCCAATTACCATCAACGGGAGGCATTTTAAAGAGGTTACTTCATTCACTTATTTAGGGAGCATTGTCTCAACTACAGGCAACCGCAACGGACGATGATGTCAAATCGAGAATCAGAGGGAAGGCGAGAAACACATTCATCAACCTGAAACCAATCTGGAAATCGTCGTCACTCAGCCAGCATCAACAACAAAATTCGGTCGGTGAAGTTTTTCTATACGGATCAAAAACTTGGCGGGTGGGTCACAAACAATATTTCCAACAGACTGTTGTAGACCAGACCTTTATCAACAACTGTATTCGCTGGCTCTATACTGAAGATCAGATGGCCGGGCTGGAAAGAATCACCAACAAGAAACTCTGGTTGGGAAGAAACAAAACAAGAACCAATCGCCCAACAAATATGCAGGAGAAAGTGGAGATGGATTGGACATTCGCTCGCTGAGGAGGCCGCTGGGTGACATCGCGTGCGCGTCAGGCTATTGCTCGAGTGGAACCCGAAAGGTAAGCGGCGAGTGGGTCGTCGGCGCAAGGGTGAAGAGGAGTTGAAACAGTATGAACTAACATGCATGGATGGAGGTGAAAAATACAGTAGAAGACAGAAGCAAGTGGAGACGTGCAGTTGAAGCCCTATGTTCCGCTAGGAACCCAAGGGAACAATAATAACAATTATTATTATTTCTGGCCATCTGATTTTCAGTGTGAAGCGAAGGCAGTTATTGATAAAAGTCTACAGTCTGTTGAAGATGCTTTTTGGGAAGTAACATGTTTCTCACCTATATAGGAGCAGCAACTGAAAGTTGATGTTGAATATTCAAATTGAGTTCCTTATAATAAGTTCAGAGTAATGAACGTCGGCCTTGCCTATCCCATCCTGGCCTTGATATCCTTATCCGTGCTGTTTCCACTGGCTGGAACGATGTTGCTTAGATAATGTAAAAAATTGAAATTCTTCAAATCCCTCCCAATGATAACAATTGATGCTTGTTGTTGTTGGTTAGTCATCTTCATAACCTCTGTCCTCTCCATATTCACATAATGCCCTGTCTTTCCTACTACTTCTGCAAACTGTTGGTATTCACCTGTAGATCTTCGGGTTTATATGACATTAGGCAGAATAAATGAATTATAAAGCACTCATAACTTATCAACAATTTTTTTGATGACAACAAATTCACCCAAAAGGTGGTATTAGACAGCCATATCACGCCCTTCGATGTCTTTGTCATATAAACAAATACTGGGAAGTTAGAAAAGCAGGTATACAGGGAATCAGTCTTCACAGATCGAATGCACAATTACATCGGTAATAACCTAGCAACGAACAAACGACTTGCGCACGGACAAATAGGAAAGGAAGAAAAACATCCGCCGCTCTTTTAGTAAAATATATATCTACGCAAAGTTGTCGGAAGGTTCTGTTGTCAAATCAGCTTACAAACACCACACTACCTTTTGAAGCCACCGTATATGAATAAACACCCTGCCAAAGATTGAAACCCGTTAATAATAATAATAACAGCTTTATTCCAAACGGTATTTGTGGTACAGGTATGGAATTTTCAGCGTGCATTACAGTATATTGCATCTAATTACCTCATAAATTATATAAGATTTTTAAAATCAAAGATATATAAATTAAAATAAATAAAAATAAAAAACAGCGTAGAGTTTACATTTCAAACAAAGTTACCACAACCTATACTATGTCGACTGAAAAAGGCTTTAAAAGGCAAAACTAGCACCGTTTGAAAGATAATTTGTAGTAACTGTGAAAAATGGTATACTGGTCAAAGTAGAGGTCTTCATCGTCTAAATATCCATGATCATAAAGTAACCGTCCAAAGACATAACAATAATTCTCCCATAGCAGTACTCTAAACGACACGGCTTACCAGTTTGACTGAAAAACATACAAACCTTTAACGAAGAAAACATTGAGAACATGGGTATATTTTTAGAGGCCTTGAGACCAGATGAATCTGAGACCAACAGATACATTGATGTCGATTAGATTTATCAAACAATGAAAAATAAATCTTAAGCCCTAAAGGCCAAATATCATATAGAGTCACTTCATCTTTCGCTTAACTCCGAAGATCTTCGGAGAAGCTTCAGAATTAAACCATTCAGCTTTATACCAAACCACTTGATAGTGTTAGCCATTTGTTTCATGTCATTTCCGACTAACTTCTGAATGTTACATATGAAGCTAATCGGTCTCACCAGCACTGGTTTCATAAACAGGCAACAGCAAACAGCGCCTTATTGAATTGTACATCTTCTCTAATACAAGAGTATGTATGTATGTATATATGTAACTAATCTTAGCATGCTCTATTTGTCTACTTATTTGACAAATGAATAAAAGACCAAGGAGCTTCATTATCAATCTGTCATCAATGAAGTTATTAGTGTGCTTGAAGTAAATTAGTTTTAGTCTCTTACATGGCAATTATCTAATTATGTCATTAAATGCAATAAATGATTGCATCATTCATGAGATACTATGACAACCAATTAGATAATTATTCAAATAATACAATATAAGCGATGAATTACTTGACAAGTCTATGTTAGTTTAAAAGCAATATCCTTTTCCTTACAGAGCCATAATTATATTATAGTTCACTTGGTAACTTTCTTAATTGATAGCTACAATTTTCTTTTATCCACTGGTATACTCATAAGCAGTTGAAACATCTAGTTATGAGAAAATTTTGTGAAATGTTGACAGTCAGTGTAAAAAAGTCAGTTAGGATAATTAATTGCCAGTTAATGTGCAGTATTTACAAGCAAAGGTGAAAGTAGCTTTCCTAAGTCATCTCAGCTTATTGGAGTAGTTTTGCTAGTAGAGGAACGATCGAGTGAGTAGTGTTCACAGATGTTGATGTCATCAAAAGACAGACGTTTTTATGATCTACATATGCCAGTTTTAAATTCTTACTGGCTTATCTCTTTGTATAAATTACACATTGACTGGTGCACCTAATTTGACTACATAAAACAACACGTAAATACAGTTTAATCTGAGCTTATGATCTCTCAGTCAGTTACGGTCATATGTGTATATCTCATACATACAAGAATATCAATTTTAAAGTTAGCCTAAAGTAAATTACTTGGTGGATGGTGATTAGCAGTGGAATCCAGGACAATGCATATTTCGTTCTGTTTTTGACTCGTCACTGAATGTACCTACATTTCCTAGTGAGTGATGATTTTCCCACCGAGTTTCGAACCCAGTGCCCATAGTTTCAAACACCAAAGCTTTATCCACTGGACCACTTGGGCCACGAGAGCCACTTCTTGAGCGACGGGCCATAATTATTACTTAATTCAATTTTAGATTTTCCCGTCGATTGATTAGACCGAAGTGCTCGCTCTCAGGTTGACATGTCGGCTTCTTGTGCAGATGCTTAATTTCTAGGCATGCAATTAGAAGTTACTTGGTAGATGGTGACTAGGAGTGGTCTAGTGGATAAAGCTGTGGTGTTTGAAACCATGGGTACTGGGTTCGAGCCTCGGTGGGAAAATCATCACTCGCTGGGGAATGCAGGTACATCCAGTGACAAGTCCTAAATAGGACGAAGTGAGCGTTATCCTGGATTCCACTGCTAGTCACCATCCACCAAGTAACTTCTAATTACATGCCTAGATATCGTCGAAGCATCTGCGAAAGAAGCCGACATGTTAACCTGAGACCGAGCACTTCGGACTAATCAATCGACGGGAAAATCTAAAACTGAATTAAATTAAGTAAATTACAATTAAAATTATCCTGTACAAGTGTTATTAACCTTTCTATCATCATGAAATTGGAGGAAGAATTGTCAGACGGATAGAAGACGGAACATCAAGAGCATTTCGAGCCACCAAGCTGATTTTTCTTTATAAGGTCACCTGTTGAACCACACAGTCGAAGCTGCACTGATTTCTGGCTATTACTAACTCCAGCTCTGCACCTAAATTCACACGCACGCAATACTACCAATAATAACAGCAGTGTTTATATAATTTAGGGAATTTTCAGCGAAGTTTATCGCGTGATACTTTCTATTCGTCCAGGATCTTCAAATAAAGCATTAATTTGCAGCAGATCATGTGACACAGTACTGTCTGACTTAAAGGACGAAACAATCCATTTCTTTGTCTCCCTCGGAAAATACATGATATCTGGTAGAAGGCCCGTTGTAAAAGTTCAAGAGTACATTTTGAGACCCAGTGAAAAAGTGAGGAACAGTTATCTTATGTACTGGGATACGTCACTAACCATGATTATACTTTTTCTCAGGTTAGTAGAACTTGTGAATCAGAAGGCTCTAGACAACTTAGATACTCGCCAGACTAAACAATACGATTAAGGCGCATATTTTAATAGACTAAAACAAAGTGAACTTGAAAAAAACTATGTGCAGTACAATGATGGAGACTCCCAGTAGCCCAAGTTTTAGGCAGGTTGACGACATGCGGTAACAACAGTATAAGAATGACAAGAAGACTGTCGTGTAGTACAGTTACTGAGCATGTGCCTAAGAGTCTATGTCTTAGATCGCTGGCTTCATTTTACACTATTATTACTCAGTAAGCATCTGATAAGGCATATCATCAATATGTCTACCTGATATCCTACGCGTGACTGCACTGTTCAAATATTTACTCCGCCTTTATCGCATGTATTATTATATCAGAAAACACCATACTCTTACCAGTATATAACTGCATATTAAGTTTGTGTTTTTATAAATAAATACTTTAAAAAATGTGAAAATCTGTAAAATAATTTAGTCGAAGAACTCTACTTAACTGAATATCAATTTTATCTATTAACATTTCATGCCACCAAAACAAGATAGATTTGATGAGGAACGCAGTAAATCAAAAAAATGGTGTGTGAAAAATAAGGTAGTAAACAGTGTTACTACAGGAAATATTTATCAATAATTTGGATCTTAATCACATATGGGTCCACCTTTTGTAAAGAGGGAACTTCTATTGTTACTAACCACCACCAACTAGTCTTTTATTTTGATAATTATTAGAGTAACTGATAGTGAGACCGTGCACGACAATCATTATATGGTGGTGAGAGGAGATGAAGTGTAAATTTGTGTCGCGTCAGGATTCGAACTAACAGTCTCCTAATTAGTAGTCCGGCACTCGACCAGCTCAGCGATGAGACATAACTGCTAACCAAGTCATCATTTCACTCCAAGCACTTTGGGTTGACGCAGATTTTCATGCCCTCCTCAACCATCACTGACCACATTAATAGTGTGAATAATATACATACCTTATTTACTGACTTTCTCATAGTCCATTCCAATTACTTATAAGGAATCAGCTAATATCAGAATAAATTTTCAAATATATTCATTGTGTTAGTACCAATAAATTGTAGACTGATTCACATTTGAATGCAGTATTTATATGGGAATCAAGTAAATCAGTGGCCGTTATCCTTAAGGATTCAGTGACATGTACCTAGTGGTTGAAACCCACCGCCAATGCAAAACCTAATGTCTGAACAATAATTGAATGATTAAAACAATAAGAAATAGGGAACAGTTAAGGTTATGTGGTGCACGGAAATTTAGGTAGCCTGGTGATTCAAGCATCGGTTGACGTAACCTAAGCTCTGTTCTTTCAATAAACACTACGTACGTAAACCCAGAAGACAAAATAAGTTATGAGAGCAACCGAAAATTTTTTTATAATAGCATTAATTTGCTTTATTCCAAAACAGTACTTGTGATACAGAATGGAATTCTCAGCATTTTACTACAGTATTGCATCCAGTTGGTACATTATCAATAAATAAAATTCTACATAGATTAAGGGTAATCTCAGTTAGTTTTGACAACAACATATTGGCATGTTGGTAGCAAGTCAAAATTGAACAGAGTGTTTGAAGGTGTTAGAAAAGTAGGCGAGAGCATATTTATTGGCGTAAGCGGTAACAAAAAGGTCGAAATATACAGAGTGTGAAAGAATGAAGAAAAATGTTTTAAGTATAGTTTGTAAGGAAGAGAGAAACAAAGCAGCACATAACAAGGAAAGGAAAGAAAGAAAACGTTGTACCTATAAATGATATGAGTTGGAAAGACGAGATCCAGTTGTTCTACTGACTATTTAATAATAATTGAAAAATTCACTAGATAGCCTAGAGTTTTTTAAAAACATAGAGAAGATTTTTAGCTTAGGTGGATGATTTGCAATTAGTAGTGTTTCCCGAGCTGGTTGGTTTAATTGCGGAGCTAAACCAACTACCAATCAAACCAACAAGCTCGGAAAATTCAACGAATTGCAAAAGCCCAGAGTTTTCTTCAAAATATCACTCATTTTACAAGGATTGTAATGTCGCATCAAAACAATATGAAATAATGCCTTCTTACTTGATGTCTGAATAGTTTTCATATTTTTCTACTGCATATCGCTTAGGCAATTGGTATTCTAACCAATAGTATTAAAATATCTCTGTGCCTGAAACTTTTTTGTGATAATCATCTCTTCCGTGACTAGTAAAGACCTAATCACCTAATTGTGCCATCACCCGGCCGTCTATTTTTATTCATTTTATTGTCCTGTTTCGTCATTGCTTCCTAAGTCTTACTGTATCTTCATTAAAACATCTACTTTCTTTAAAGTCTATCATTACATGATCTTACTATTTAGATATCGATGATAAAATGCGGAACTTGCCTGAAAATGTGACGCGTGTGGGAATGCTGAAGTATGCTAAGGCGATGGTCACTCGTAAAATTAAGCTGTCTCCATGCGTGTACAAAAGTAAATAGTTGTTACACTTAATCATCTTGCAGAAGCCATTGCTAACAGAAGACTTCGACCCAACTTCTGTATACAGAAAGGTAGCATGACTAATCTCTCACTAACCCGGTAACTGTAATTAGTTTATTCGTGTGATTTTGTGTTTTCTCCTGCTGGGTAATTTTGATTTCTTATATGAGTTTAACCACTGATTGACAACTGTTAGGCAAGAATTGAAAATCAGGGAGTACTGGACTGCTGTTTCATCCTAGTTCGGGAATCTTTGGCAGTACGCACCCACTGGGGTTTGAATGGGTGGTTGAATGGTATAAGAGCTTTCCGTGTAACTGGAACATCTTGTGTTCGAGGCCCAGTGGTTGCGTACTGCCGATGACTCCCAAACTAGGATGAAACAGCAGCTGTCCAGTACTCCCTGGTTTTCACTGGTTCTGTAACTCATATCAATCCGTGGTCATACTCTTAAAAACCTCTCATCCTTAGAAACCAAACTCTTGAAAATTTTGATTTTGACTTTCACTTACTGAGCTGAACTCATCACTAGTAGCTGGCCAAATTTACTTAAATATTTGTCTGTCATCATTTTCGCTTTACTACTCACTCTCAACCTGTTGACCTTTGCATCACATTATCTATAAATTCATTCTGTTTTTCGACCTTGTATTCTGTCTCTAGTCAATTTTTGTTTCCAAGTAAAATATGAACTCTTCTCCTCTCTACTTTAAAACGTTAGCCTTTTAAGATTGACCAACCTGTTCATATGCATCATTTTGGGATTTATGTGGCTTATACTTTCTATCTATAACCCAACGTCATTGTTAGAAAAAGGTACTTTCATAAATTTTGTAACTGATAATTTTTTTGTTTAGGATGTATGCAGTTGAAAGGAATCCACAAAACAAAACGAGGTTGTAATATCCTGAAAATATGTCCGTTCTTTTTCGTTCAAAGTAGTAAAGGAAACCTAGTGTATGATGTTCAAACGCTTAATCTACCCTGGTCATTTTTATCCGGTTACCTTATGAAGAGTAGTGTCAGTTATAATCTCCCTATTTCTCCTATTTCTCACAAAGAAAGCAGTACACCGTGTATAAAGGGAAGTCTTCTCCTTCATTGTCTACTTTAGCTGGTGTCCCTCAAGGCGCCACCCTTTCTCCTTTTCTTTTTTCTTTCTTCTTGCATGACTTGCCTCACTCTGATGAAATAAACTTTGTGAAGTACGCTGATGATTTAACGGTTTCAATGGCTGTTAACTCCCAGCTAGATTGTACTAAAATAAATAGCTTTCTATCGGAAGTCAGCAAATGGTCTGAGTCTAACGGTCTTAAACTGAATCCTTCTAAGTGTCAAACTGTTGATTTCAGCTTAAGATGTAAAAGACAGTTAAAAGAAGTCATCGATTCTCATGACACTTGTAAAATTGACGACAATGATATAGGAATCAAATCAGAAATTAAGTATCTTGGACTCATTCTCTCTTCTGATCTCTCCTGGTCTTCCCATGTCTTAGCAATCTCCAGTAAAATATTCCGCTTGACATTTTACATTAAGAAGTTAAGGCACTCGGGTATAACTCAACCCCTCCTCTTACAGTTCATAAACTCTTGCATCCTACCTATTCTTCTTTATTGCTCACTCTTATTCTTTCCTGGTTTGCTTAAAAAGGACTATGTCACAATTCGTAGAATACTGAAGACTGTCAGTAGGGTGAGTGGTGTCCCAGTGGACCACATAGTTAACGTCGTTGTCGATAGGCACTTGACTTCATGCAATAAATTTGCTAGAGGGATTTTGTCTGACTTGGAGCATCCGCTTTACCCTCAGCTTTCACCTTGCATCTCCTCAGGTAGAACAAGAAGTAACTTCAGAAAACTGTATGCTCGCACGTCTAAGTATAAAAATTCTATGATACCATACTTGGCACGTATTTTATGTGATGAAAATAGCGTCAGGCAAGAATTAACTAACCTTTTTTCATCTAGTAAATAAACGATTTCCTCCATCCATCCTTATATACCTTCAAGTTTTACTTTTATTACTTCTATTATATTTATGGTCCTGTTACTTCTCTGTTTTACTCTCATAATTGCAAACACCAACTTATCTCCATGACGGCTGTAATCTTTGTTTTTCCCCTCACCATATCATGTAAAGAGAACATTATACTCAATATTTTTAAACATGTTAGGATTTCTATACCACATTGCCAATACTGTGTGACACAAGCCAACGGCAATTTTCACTTGTATTCTTATTATTATTACCCTAGCTGTTATCATTATTATTGCTATTTCCATTTTATATGCTGCATGTTTTTGACACTACCTCTATTGTAAATGTGGAAAATTTTCTGTGTGATTAATTTTTATTTATAATTTGAGGAGATTAGATGCAGTATTGTGATTAATGCTGAAAATTTCATTCTGTATCACAAGTACTGTTTTAGGAATAAAGTAAATCATTATTATTATTACTCTCGAATCCCCTTTTATTTTGTTTGTTTTACTTGACGTTTGGTTATATCCCACTCTCATATAAATTGAATTGACAAGCAAATGTGTGTTTGAAATGTGTTTCACAAGTACATCACACTCTTCAGATGAACTTCATCGCTTAATAATCATATCTGAATTTACAATACAAACTTGTTTGAACATTTATTTGTATAACTATGATGCTTTCGCTATTCTTATTATCACATGTTTCTTCGTTGTTTATTATTTTTTAACAATATCACTAATAATATCATAACTAAAATCACAGTCAAATCATCCCATTAACATAGAACCATAATTGATTTATGCGTAACATTGATTTCAAACTCTCGGCTTGCAAATCACGCAGTTCAAGATAAAATTTCACAAGAAATACTTCTGAAAAGTAACTAGCCGTGATTTGATTTGTATAGAACTGATTTGGCTCTCTGAGCTCGGTGGAAATGATAACACCGCTGATGAGTTCGGCTCTGAATCAATGAAGCAACTGTTCAGTGCCTAGATCAATTCAGTTTGACAAAGAGGCATTACAAGTTAATGTGATTGCATTCCAACTACTCTAATCAGTCAGTAGTATATTCTGCAGTAACACTCATTCGCGAAGTTACATCTGAATGTATCAACAGTAGGTGAGAAAAAGTATTACTTCGTTTTAAATAGTTTATCTTCATTGTAATCAGTAATTTTATCTGTTAAGTTACATAATTAGGTTCACTGAGTTGACTGTCTTCCCTTTTTTGAAATTATTGTTCAATGTTCAATATGGAAGTGGCAGAGTAAAACAAGAAAAAACAAGAAAGAAAGCAAAAATGAAGATAAACATAATAAAAAAAAGAATTGAAGTGTCTTTCAGAGTGTTGTAAAACTAGTTACTAAAGGAATCTGTGCAGGTGGCAGAGTTTCACTCATTGTTTGTTGTATACAATAATGTCTGGAAATATCTGTTAAATTTTTCTCTGATTTATTAAATTGTTCATTAGGTATATGTTGAATAATTGAATTAGGTAAAAAATGTGTAGACGGTATGTTGATTGGTATTGCTTGTAGATGTTGTTGGCGCTGGTGCTGTTGTTGTTGTTGTTGTGATTGTTGATGTTGCAATTCATTCTGACTGTTCACTTGACGTCTTCTTTCAAGTAACTGTTTCCTATGTTCACTTAACTTTCGACTTTGATGAAATGTAATCATTATGACAAGAATTAAAAAGCAAACAAATAAGCCTATTGCAGTTACTAGTCCAAGAAGTACACCTATGCCTGTGAGCTCGTTCTCAGCTGGTGGATCTCTGTAATTGTAGTCGAAATCATTTGATGCGGAATGACCTCTAGTAAAATCAAGATTATTTTTCGACGATTTATTCCAGATTGTATTTTTTGTCTGTACAGAGTTGGATGATTCCTTATGATTGTTAGGAGGATAAAATGGAGGAGTGAATAGAATTCTTAGAATTGTTGAAGATTTCAACTGAGGTTCACCATTGTCTGTAACCTAGAATTTATGGATATCCAAGAGAAAGGGAATTAAAATAATGAGATTTCAGTATGTGTTAATTTCATATACTTTTGCAAAAATAGATAACTTATTTTCGACACACTGCTTTCGAACAAAACACAGAGTTTGTAAGATAAATGCATATTATAGACAACAAGATTTATGAAGTAAGGTGTGTTGTTGACCAGGAAACGTCACAGTGAATATTGGTAATATATTAAACCAGTTCACTTTTCTTTAGTAGCTCCACTTATTGTGTAATGCGGATAAGTTATTCTTCGCCTTTCCTTTCCTGTCATTACTCCAAACACTTGTTCTTCGTCATGTCGCCAGTTGCATCACTAGTTGCATATCAACCCTCAGTGTTTCATTTAAACACGTCATACGATATACCGTTTGTATTAGGCGTCTTAAGAAGCACATGGATCTCACTTTTACCTAAATTTTTCTCACGGTTAAACCACTTAACTGCCCTAATTAACTGAAGTCTTTACAAATGGGAATATTAAATAATACAACAAGGGAAAGACAGACAGAAAAGATTATTTTCGTCTTTTAAAAGTACGGACATAATTCATATTGTAAATTATTGAAGTTGTGAAGTGGGCTAATGACGATTAGTTATTTCATGTCAAATTTTAGTGATTTTAAACTTTCAAACCTATCATAAGACTGATAGTTAATGCAAAAATAGTGTAACTTGAAGGTAATGTAACACTTTTAGCTTGTAGAACCTTTTATTCAATTCAGTTTCATTCAATTTTTTTTTATTCCGTTTGTTCTAAATGAAAAATAGGGGTTCAAGCTTTCAAGTCTTAATGAGGGCATTCCTCTAGATGAAATGTGCGCTTCACTTGTGGATAATTCATCAACCACTCTTACTATTCTGTTATTTAACTCTGTTGTTTCCAGCCAATTATTTTGCCTTTGTCGAACTCTTCCACTGCTCCGAATTCTCACGTAGTGTCCCAGTTCTTTCCTTTCTGTGTGGACTAGGATCACAACTTAACCATCAGATAAATTTTCGTATTGCAGAACCCTGTCACCCTTATTCAACTTCTCTGATGTATCGGTTATTATTGTCGACTATGCTACTTACATTCCATCATGTTGCTTACTATTCTCTTGAATGAGGAGAAGCTGTTTATAAATGCGATTTTTCAGCTGACGAAAATGAAATTTCTACAAAGAATGTTTCTGATGAACTACATGTTCTGTTTTTCCTCCACTCCTTGTATTTGGCTTATTCATGAATTGTGGATAGATCGAAAAATTCCAGCTGGACTTAAATTGTTTTAAATTATGCATAGGCGGCGACAGGATTATGACAGCGATTGAACAAATACTAGTGCAGAATAACATGGATCCAGTTCATTTCGCTGGTTCTCATCAGTTGCATACAGCCTATAAGTTTCGTCTGTCAACAGGCATATTGTAAGAGCATCATAGTAAGATAAAATATCAGGTTGATAAGGTACCTGAAGTACTAATATATATGTAAAACTTGGCCACTATGGTAGTAAGTAATTCCATATCAGTTTGTTTATTAGATGTATCACACAGTAAAACTGTATTACTTACTTATTATTATTTATTATCCAGTAAATAATACTGTTTCACTATGTGATACATCTAATAAACAAACCAATATGAAAGTACCTGAAGTACCACAATGTACATATATATATCCTGTTAGAAAGAAGTTTCTCGAAAAAATAATCGACGGCTTTATTGTTAGGGTGGTAAGAAAAATTAGTACCAAGTACTTAGTTAGGCAAGAGAAGATCCCCATTTGGTTTGCAAGAGGTAATATGAAAAAGATGAAGATTAAATATGGTGAGTCGAGAAGAATTATCTCTTATGGAAGTCAAATGGAAAGAAAGGGTGGTTGAAAAGATAAGTTAATGAAATTAGAAAACAAACGTATCTAAGGGGTGAGTCATCAGGATAACTGAAGTCCAAAGACAGAAACCCTGTGGACACATCGATCAAGTTTCAAATGGCTTGTTGCGACAGCCTCAGCAAACCGAAGAAGACTTAAGCTACTTCGTCTGTCATCTTGAATGATTCCGAGCGTCTGATAAGTATCCGCTGTCTATCAGGTGTTTGATAAATGAAGAGCTCAAAGTGTTTGGACGCCTTAACAAGAAGCACCTTGGTACATGCTCTAAGAATCTAACGTAGGCCCCTCTTTCTGTTCTTCCCATATAAATGCTACCGCAGGTACGTGTGAATTGGCATACACAGTTAGAGGTAACAAATGAGGGATACTTGTTGATCTTTGACTACACTAACAGGGAGGATTTTCGGAGCAGGGAGACTAGTTTTGTTGCTGGATACATCCTGAACAGAGCTGCGCTTAGTCTCTTGTTTATGATTCTCATAATATCATTACTGTAGTACACTGTAGTCCTTCGAGTACCTTATCACCCTGATTTTTTATCTTACTATGATGCTCTTACAATACACCTGTTGACAGACGAAACGTATAGGCTGTATGCAACTAATAAGAACCAGCGAAATGAAATATATCCATATTATTTTGCACCGATGTTTGTTCTTTCTCCACTCCAAAATATGACAGTAAGATTTGGTCAGTTGCATAACATACTTTGTGGTTCCTTAGCTGACACTGTTACCAAGTATCTTAATTAATTTCTAGCTTTTGTCTTGAAGGCTGTATACTTTTTATTTATTGTATTTAACTCGTACCATGGTTAAGTATTATCATTCAAGATATAAAATATAATTATATTTCAATAGTTTACACACAATGACAAGTTTTATTGGTATACTATTGAAATATAATAATACTTTATTTAATCTAATCCACAATGCTCAAACCTTTTACTGATATTCATTCAAGACATGTTTATGTTTCTTTAATCGTGCATGATTCTTATTTGTAACAATTTAATATGAGTTGCTGCACTCAGCCATTATCTTTCATTTGCTACACCTTCAAAATCTCGACACTTCACTTGCTTGTCACTGTCTAATTCTGTACCTCATTTAGTTTGTCAGTTTATTTTCAAGAGTTGATTCGCAGGGATTTGATCTGTCTTTCAAGTTTGACTGTTATCAGTTGGACAACCATTGAAAACCAGGAAGAACTCGACAGCTTTTTAGTCCTAGTTTTGGACTCATCAGCAGTAAGCACCCACAGGGTTTCAATCACAGGAGCTTCTGGTTACAAGGCAAAGCTACAGGACGGAGTTTCCTGGAGTTCTATTGAGACGTCGTGACCAGTGGGGTCCACCCTATCGGGAGGGAGAACAAATACTTGCCTGTGACACTGCTTGGTGTTCGTGCTAAAATCATGAGCTTGCCAGTGAGCAAGGTCCTGGTGGCTGAATGATCTACGAGCCTGCTTTGTAATCAGAAGGTCTTGGGCTAGAAAACGGGTTGGTGCGTGTTGTGGATGAGTCTCAAAATGTGACGAAACAGCCGTCCAGTACTTCCTGGTTTTTATTGGTTCTCTAAATGGTGTCAGTCCATTGTGAAATTTCATAAACGTATCAATTTATACTTTGTATTCCTACTTTCCGTGAAGCCAAATGTACACAATAACTGATAGATGCGCTGTGCTTAAATTGTATCCAACATGATCATGATAAAAAAGCATTAAATTACTTACTGTAACAATCAAGCTATACGCCATTTGACTATCATAGATTCTCTTTTTCGATTCACTTATTTCAATTTTATCATGGGAGGAATGATTTTGAGCAATTCTGTAATCAGTTTCCTGATTATTATTATTTCTACTTTGAAGATGGGACATTTTTAACCTTTTTGAGCTTCTTTCACCTTCTTTCATTACTGATGAATCCATGTTGAAGTCTAACGAACGCTTTAAAATTAAATCACCTGTCACTGGATCAAGTTCAAATAATGACTGATGGTTTGTATGCTCATTAGCTTTAATACCATAAGTTATTCGACCATTTTCAGCTGAATCTTCATCAACTGCATACACCCTTGCTATATTCGTTCCAGGCCTTTATAAAAAGAAAGTGATGAGAAAATAAAACAATGAGTAAAGTATCATTTTAAATGTAATAATTCTGTGTGCCTAGTTTAAGTTACCTTTTGGGATATTCACTTCCGAAATTCTGTCGCCAAACAATTTAAAATATAAATGGTATGCACTGAATATTAGATTTTATTTTGTTGTTTTATATGACAGTAAACTGCCGGTATATTAGTAGTCAAGAAATTACCTTGTGCATCACTTTCGGACAAATATGAGGAATAAACGCGAATGTTTAAACTAACTACGTCAGAATAATCAGAGATGACGTAGACAGAGTAACATGACAACTGGAAGAATAAAAATGGCTCATAAGAAAGAGAAAATCGTTATTTTTTACATTCATGTAAAGATGGTCAAGATAAGGGACTGCTTCTGAACAAACAGATTGGGCTTCTACATATGAACTTTAACGGCTTCTGATGTATGCAAAACAGCGATTCACAAAGTAAAATTCGGATTAGTCAGAATGGGGTAGAGAACTTTAAGCGCTTTGTTAACATCATCTTTATGCTGAGTATCAATATGGTGTGATAAAACAAAGCGACTCACTATCTGTAAAAAAAGAAGCCTCTTTATATACGACTACAAGTCATGGGTGATATACCGAGCGAGATAATTGCGAAGAAATTAAGAAAATCAATTCAAAGAACTTTTAATGCTGGCGGACTACACGTATTATTCTCCACACTATCGATGGTGACTCCTCGACTGAAAGATGAAGTACCTAGACTAGCCACTTCTAATTGTATCTATCAATTCAACTGCGCTTGTGGAGCCAGTTATATTGGCCGCTGCTCTAGGAACTTGATTTTTCGTGCTCGAGAACATCTCCCAGCATAGCTAAGTAAAGTTGTAGTGAAAACTATTAATAGCTCGATATTGGAACATCTGGCGCAAACAGGCCACAAAGCCAGTGTAGATGAATCCTTCTCTATATTATACCGGGTGCCAAATAAACTGCCAAAAATATGGAAACACCGCAGGCTCCAAACAGCAGAGGCTATTGCGATTCGCCTCAATTTGATTGGGATGATATCAAAATCTTAGACAGAGGAAACACCAAAAGTTCCAGGGAATTCCTAGAAACCTAATACTCAAACGAAAATGCAATTAATAAAAACGTTAATATTGACGAAATATACCAACTAATAAAAAGTAAATCAGGTGACCAGAAAGTTTAAACTCCAAATCAATAGAAAATAGTCACTACATATCTAAAGATGGTTACTGGGATACGCAATTATATCACTCATGAAGAAATTTAAATCATTTCACTTTATCCTAAATACTGTGCTGAAGATGTTGTCCAGAAAGACGACGAAAGCTCCGCAACTAAACCAACCAGCTCAGAGAAAACTATTAATTGCAAAGCTACCAACAAACTTCGTTTATAGCTTGCTTGACCACGGAGAAAGATTTTCAAGAAACTGGCAATAAGCATGCTTTGTTATGCTTAATCTCGTTAGTTTTACATTGAAAAAAACACTGATACGCTGAAAATGTTGCAATATTTTCCGAATTTTTGTTTTATAAACTCAAACCTATTGGAACTTATTAGGGATATGATTGATATAACAGGCTTTACTTCACAAAGGTTGATGATTTAAAAATGAATTCAGTATTTTAAGAGTCAGTTTGTCATCTTCATAATGTTTAAAACAAGAATCTTTGAGTACAAATGTTTAAACTTTGTAATCCAGCCTTCGAAAATGACAAAGTTTTACAAACTTCGAAAGACATTAGTAATTTGATAAACGATTAACAAATCATAGATAGTTCAAATTAACATTAACACTAAGATGTTGGACTTTATAGGTAATAGCTAAGCAGTCCATCACTTAATAAGTTCTTTCTTTAATGGTTTATTACACCTGAAAGATACAGGTTGTCCATAATAGGCTATTCATTTGGTTATTTCTTCTGATTCGACATAAAGTATATATACCCTTTACTAATGCCACTGACATAAGTGATAAAATTTATTTGACTGAGATTACTGAGTCAAGTGTTCATGTATTCTTTGGGCTAGGTGGTTCAGTTATGAAGCTTCTGATGTGTTTCTAAACAACATCAGATGAACCGTAGAAACTCTTTATGAACGTAATAACCATATCTTCTTATAAACCTGAACGTAACTGGCTGCTTTTGGAGTCTTTCTTTACCCTCTTCTTTGACATAATTGATATTAAATCGATAAGAATTTTCCTTCATTAATTCATATAAATGCATGTAGACAATTATAGAAAATTATGCGAATTCTAAAAAGAAGAAAGACCCAGAATGTCAGGAAAACCACTAAAGCAATTAACAGATATAATGGAATAGACCACTTTTATCGAACAGTGAAGAACAATTGCTTTGATGATATTAGATGGTTAAAGGCAATTGGCAGGAAGCCTTGAACCTAGGTTTCATGCTAGTTGGCACTCACCAGTCAACAAGGCGTATTTGCAACGTTGAAGGAACTCATGTTCCTTCTGAGATTCGAATCCGCTTCAACCAGTACTGCAGTCAGAGACGTTACCACTGAGCTATTCGGGCTCGTGATTGACCTCCTGTAAGACTGCATTTGATACTCCGATTGGACACTGGTCAGTAACCAGTTTGATGTGTGTAGTCCTTTCTTTGGTGCAGACTGAATTCTATCAGTTAAGTGTGCAGCGTGGTCACCGTGCTTGGTGGTTTGCCATCACGGTGCACTGTGAATTGTTGGTATTAGATAGTTGCCTAAATAGATAGTCAAAGCCTTACGATTCAAATACATTAGCTAAGTGAGTACAACCATGCCACAGATGTGTTGATAAATGATGGGACGTAGCAATATCCAGGGATTTTCCCCTTCAGATTTGTATTCACCAAGGAAAACGTCTTATTTAGGTGCACAGGAAATTGCATGTTCAACATATATTTCTTAACATTCCTTCAACAGAATCAGTCAACAATAGTGTAAGCATTACTCAGGTACTTATCGTTGTTACCATTAAGCAACATATTACTGTCAAAATAAAACAAAATAAAAGTAATAAATATTATTTAAATAAGGAAATAAAACTCTGTAAAGCAAAATGTTACCGCTAAAAGATGGTGTTTTAAGTTAAACAATCATCTTAGAACATGTCATAAGTTAATTAGGTTTCACAACGTTTAGCAAAAACAAAAAGGGTTTTCTTGCCTACTTATTTTCTCTACTAACATAAATTGTCAAAATAATTATATTTCTGAAAGCGCTCATGTTTTAAGTTTTAAAAGAGCTTAAAAACTAATTATAAATGACAAGTCTGTTGTAAAGATACATACATCACAAAAGGTTGGCTTTTGTACATTTTTTTATTCCTTTACATTTCTAGGGGAACATAGGACTTAATGCTAGAGGCTTCAAGGTTCGGTAGTAGTGGTGTTCATTTTTCGGGATGGGTTGCTAACCTTTTGCCCAAACTCCCCTCTTTACCAGTCTTATTGCCAGCTTGGTGAGGTATATGAGTGCGTCTCTGGGTGATTGAACCCCAGACCACATACGTGGTTGGCTAGTATTCTACCACTGTATCACCAACGCACTGGTTTTTATATTACCTAGTATTTGTATAAGTAACGCTTGTAATGGGTATTTCTGTGTAGTTATTTCTAGGTATTTTATATAGCAGGATATGTTTATTTCATTAGCTGTGAAAGATAAATGGAATATGTGAGAATATTAGAGAAGTAAAAGATCCTTATACGATTCTTAGTAACACTAAACTGAGATTTTTTGAGCAGACGTCTGTAAGTTTAAACATCATTAAATTGCTCAGCGATATCTACTCTTTTATTACTGATCTACACAGTAAGAGTTTTATTGTCATAATTAATAAGTGTAATAATTTTAAAATAACCAGGACAAGGAATGCGCAGTTTCAGTTGGAAAACGAAATTTATCTCCCAGTGAAACACGTAGCAGAAGGTTCACCCGTAGATGCTTTGTTAGCCGACATGTTTATAGCAAGATTAGAGAATCGTTCACTCAAAAATGTAATCAAGAAACTCTCGTTCTACTGTATGCGCATGGATGATACTTTTATCTTGAATAAGAATAAAAGCGATGCTGAGGTCCCTCTTAAAACGTTCATTATGGTTCTTCCACAAATTATATGAGAATGGATATCCATACAAATTTTTAAACTCTGAATTCTGAGAACAGACAGGGCAAAACGCCCACAAACTCCGCAGAAGATATATATACATATATACTTTTACCGTTCAAAAAAGGTGCAGGCACTAAATCCTTGGCAGTAAAACTCCAACAAATAACAGCTGAAACATTCTCTGCCGCTATACTGCATTTAAAATTCGCATGTCGAATCATTCTAACAGAGGTGAAAGATAAGCTACCAAGTCTGATTACTTCAATGTAATTTATAAATTTAATTGAACTTGTGCAGACCCTTGCATAGGTACAAGATTCTAGAAACACTAAAATAGCGTTTCTGAGAATTGTTCAACGTGGTGAGGTGAAGGACTCGTGAAGTCAATCAAGAGTCCCCCATTTGCACGTCTTCTGGAGACAGAGCACAAGAAGGATGAAAGTTTAGCCTTTACAGTTCTATACAAAATGCCACCTCAAATTGGTACATCTTCGGTCGCTCAACAAAGCTGAAGCAAGTGCCACGAAATTTTTCAAAACACTCTATGTGGTCAGAAAAAGCTTGTCCATTCCTTCTCCCTTCAATGACCTTGAACCACAATCTAGGATAATTGTCTCAATCAGTGACACTGGATACCTGTAAATATTACATTTTTTCTTTAAACTGCTGACTTTTTTATTAGTGTAATGCTTTGCTGTTTTTGCATATCTGAATCTTCGTTTCACAAATTATTATTAGTATCGTAACTGTTATCCACTAACTTACATCCCTGAAACTTGATCCTATTTCCTTCTATTGATCCACATTGTTTAAAGTGACTACGACTGAAATTTCATTATATAATTGTAAAGCTTAGTGAGAATTCACTGAAAATACCTATTTACCTAAATCTAGTCCAACAGTTGTCATAATAAGGACATTTAAACCGAAAGAATGTTTGTAAAGTTGAATATGAATAATAAATGTCATACCATGGTGCTACATACTACTGAGTGACAATGAGTAGTTGGGTACCACACATTAATCAGTAGCATTTGCTAGATAGATTGAAGTAATCTGAATACTACTGAGGCCATTCTTCTCATTTACAGCCAAAGTCATCAATGTTGCACCTGATTCCATTGCATTTAGACAGCAAAATGAGTACGAACCGGTTTGATCCCACTGTAATCCCACTATGTTTTATTTACAGACTGTCACAAGAAAATTTGAAGATCTTCATTTATTATGTAAATAAATACAACTTGTAAACAAGGGTTAAAACTCACGTCAATACAAATAAATACAACCATAAGAAAGTCTCCTGGGATGGTTAAAGTTAACAGGAAAGGTTTTCAACTCATTTATCGAGATCTTAGGAAGCTGGAAAATGCATCTGAGGTTCAGCGATAGAATGCTCGCAAACGAAGCAAGGGCTCTAGGGTTCGATTCTCTACCGACGCACTCTTAAATCTCGTTAGGGCAGGAGTAAGGCTGGTAAAGAGGGAAAGCTAGGCGTGAAGCTAACAAATTCATCTCCCTAAAAACAAAACCAATGCTACTGGAACTTCAAGGTTATCGCTTGAAGCACTATGTTCCACTGAAAACATAAAGGAATCAAAAGAAATCACAAAACTCACTTCACTTTGTAGTTAGCACTGAAAATATTGTCCAGAAGGCAGATAAAAGTTTTATAAATAAAATCATACAGCTTAGAGAACACAAAAAACGTAATAGTAATAGCCAGTCAAATTACATTCCCATAAATTATACACAAATAAATATGTAATATTTAATTGAAAACATGTACGCATTCTAGATCATCTAACCTTTCTAATATCTAGAGGTCTTAAAGTAAAAATCATTCATTAATTTACTTAACCTTATTTCCTTAGATATATATTTGTGTTAACCTCATGATTTTCATGAAGACAAGCACAGATGTATATTTATATTTCATATAAATATAAATATGTTTTAATAACCAATGGATAAATTGTACAGTGAAATCATAAAATCACTGACATTTTAATAGATCAGTCACTCTGTGTTTATGGAAGAATGTGAAAACCTTAGTGCATTATTATTGCTATTATGATAAAGTTAAGTAGAAAGAAATACATGAGTTACTGATTCTTGCTGAATGTAGTGAAAAGAATTCATTAAAAGATAGGCAAACAAATGCGAAAGGTTAACATTTTGATCAAAGATTCTACTTGTTAAGTGTCTATCATTTCTGTATTGTTTTATGTAATTACAATAAAGTCAGTAAGCAGGTGTTTACTGAGTTGTAAAAGCTATTTTTGCCAAAAAATAACTGATATTTTGTATTATATATGTGAACACATTGTTAGAGAATTGTTAATTTCTCTACATTAGGTTGATTTATAAGGTTCAGCTTTGTTCTAAGGGATCACATATTATATAAGCCTTCTGTTAAAATTTTCCAGTTTAAGGGCTCATAGCATACTAGCTTTGCTTTACGTTCCCAGTATAACATAGGGCTCCAAGCTAGAGGCTTGAAGTTTCGGTAGCAGTGGTGTTTATTTTTAAGGGATGGGGTTGCAAGCCTCATGCCCAACCTTCTCTCTTTACTAGCGAGGTAAAAGAATGCGTTGGCAGGGGATCGAACCGCGGACTATATGCGTGTGTGGTTGGCATTCTACCGCTGTTCCACCGACGCATACCATCTTAGATATGCATAAATTAACAATAAAATGAATTTACTGCAGCTAAAATTGTGATACAAAATAAATGGAAGTCGCAGTAAGGATTGTGTAATACAATCTAGTAGTCACTGTAATTTTAGATGAAGAACGAACTTATTAATAGTCTGTTACAAAAAAACTGTTACCTTGAAAATGTTCAAGTATTCTTGAGGCTGTTTATCAGGAACCCCAAGCAAGCCACTCTGGCATTATGTGGAGAATATTTCTAAAATAACGTCTAGAATATTAGAACTATTCTAAATGGATATCGCACAAAAACCAAAGCAATTCGTTGAATGCTATGCAGACTAAAAGACGCAACAGCAAAAGGAAACAAGACCAATACTACCTAAAAAGGAATGCATCAGATGTAAAAAGAACTGTATTGAACGTCCCCATCAACTACAAATTCAAGAACATAAAATAGCCATAAAAAAGTATGTAGTCCCTCATATCCATGCATGTATTCAGGAAAATGTGGAAATTCCAAGTAGCTGCAACACTGAAAATGTCGCGGATATCCTAGACGCCTTATACTTATACGAACCTGAAATAAACAGACGCTTAAAAGAAGAATAACCCGCATCAGAGAAACAGTAGGATTCAAGTTCAAGTGAATTCATACTGATGCTTGAGATAGAGATACTATCCAGAAAACAATGAAATCCTCTCAATGAAGTTCCCCAGCTCATAGAACACAACCCTTCTCCCCCCGGAAATATACAGGGAAGGCTGGTGATGATGGGGAAACTCTAGATGATTCTTATTCAGAAATACTTGAGAATTAGATACGATGGACAAGATTTATAGCTCAGGTGGATGATTTTGATATGGTTGTGTTCTCTGAGCTGGATAGTTAATTTGCGAAGCTTTCTTTGCCCTACTAGGAAACATCTTCAGCGCATACTTCAATCTGAAGTGAGCTTTCAGATTTCTCCATGGGTTTATAAGTCATCTCTCCTGGTGAACTTGCACGTGATTGGTTGTTTTTATGTTTTCACATCCTGTAGGCTAATTGAAAGCTTTGCAAGTAAACTATCCAGCTCAGAGAACACAACCACATCAAAATAATTGTAAATTTCCAGTAAGTTTGTTCAAAAGTAAGAAGCTTTTATAGAACACATTATTACTATTCCTGAACAGAGGACCGTGGTGTAAAGAACTAAAATATTTTTTATAATTTTCTCTCTACCCAACACAGATATTTTATCTTCAGAAGTACGAAATTATTTCCAGCATAACCGGCACATAGAGGTCTTGGTGAAACTCACAGTGACCAATACGACCTTGCTTGGATTAACAGATAAAAAGTTGTAACTCAATCTGCAAGAAATAAGCTGTATTAATTTGCAGGACCACATGTTGTGAACTTCTCACAGAAGTCTCTGAAGACCTTAGAAATGTATCACTTTGAATGAGGACTCACTCAACGCGAACATTCACCCACGAAATTATCTGGCTCTTCGTTGGAAAGTGGTTCTAAGTACTGTTATACCTGCCTCATGGAATTAAAAATCACTCGTTAATATTTCCTTTAATTATTTTGTCTTAAACTAGATTTCTAGGATTTTATTAATAAGACGAACAAATTATAATATGTGGCGACTACGAAAGTATATTTTACGAAAAATTCATAAAATCGACAATAATGCTGTGTTATAGACTTTTTATTATCAAATATAGTTTCATAGATATAGTTACATTCATGACACTTGTCTATTTTTGAAAAAAAGATGACCATTTGAAGCAAAATGTATGAACGTATTTGTCTCATTTTAAAGGATTACTGATTTACTGAATAAGCGATCATTTTATTAAATGTTACATAACATAATTAAGTTTTCTACAGCGTATAATCATTTCCTAAACTAGTCTGAAAAAGACACATCACTCAGTGAATTACACTGTTTCTTTAAGTTACACCAAATGAAGTAATTCATCGTATTATATATATTAATGGAATAGGAAATACTTATTATTCCATTAGTTTCCTAGTAAAAATTAGTGCTTCAACAGCACATCACCATTTTACTTAGTCTTCTTCATTTGTTTTTAGCTGGCTCCACTATCCCTCATAAGGCATTATCTTCTCTTCACACAATCTTCTCAGTGTCACCCTGGGCCGCTCAATGGAGCAGGTAATGAATCTAAATGATATTCGTAGAGTAATTTATCGAAAACATTTCCAGATGTCTTTCTACCGTTACTCCTGCATCAACACAAAAAAATAACATATAAGTTTACCTGCAGCCACTGAAAACTCTGCTGGACTGCTAATGAAAATCTAGCATATAACTCTAGCAAGACTAAACAGACAGTGGATTTAAAATCATGAATATATTTAATATATCAAAATGTTAAATAAAACGAAGCGTTACTTTGAAGTTAGATAACGAATTTACTTCATTTGGAGAACCATTGAAAATCAAGGGAAACCAAAAAGATATTTTAAACCAGTTTAGGGCTCATGATCTCACTGAAAATCACACCAAGGACCTTCAAGTTACAGCGGAACTGGTTGACCATTCAGCGGTTTGAAGGAATCCAATAGTTTATGAATTCTAAATTCTGCCAATAGTTATAACCCCATTTGCAGTCACTGTCACCGGCAAGTAATTATCTTCATTTCCAACTGGGTGGGTCCAAGTGATCACAACTTCTCACTGGAGCTCAAGTCACTTCACCCTGTAGTCCGCCGCTAGTGAGCATTAGATTAGTTTTTAAGTGTTAACTTCTAGGGTTCCGATCTGTTTAAAGCTACATCACAAGATAGTTTCCCTGAATATAGAGTTATCTGGCTCAAGAAATATGCTACAGAGTAGCGAAAAGCAGCAATCAATAATTAGAAGTTTTCAAAAATGCTAGAGTGGAGTAAATGAGAAATAGTTATATCCAATCAACGAAGAGTGAAGGATCTCGAGGTATGACTGACTACTGTACACAAAATATGTCTTAAGTGATGTCATACAAACTATGCTTTATACTAATAAAATGAGAAGTGAAATACAAGAATCGTTAATTTGAACCCTGTTTATGTTTGAAAAAAAGCTAACAAATCACTGCTAACTACAACAATAGTGGTTTGAAAGTAATCACGAAGATGTCAAGTTACATCAAGAATATCGATAAATGCATTCAGATGAAGTCTTACACAAAACGATGTCATCGTGAATAGGGAATTATCTGCTAAACTCTAGTCTCACTAGATTGTCACGTACATCAATGGAGATTTCATCTAGAACCTACATAACTTGGAAAATCATAGAAAGCCATAGAATAATGAACGGTTAATCCATCCTAGTCTGAGACTATATGACACGTTTGATATAAGATGACATCTCTTGAAAGTAACTCACTCAAATTAATTTATCTCACTGTCATTGGGAAATTTAACAAATATTCCCTAATTTTTCAATGTAGACGTTATTACGGAACGATGTAATTCAGGGAAATATTAGTTGATTACCAACCCGAATCTTCATTTATCTAGTGATCACAAAGTTTCCACCTAAATAATACGGCCTACTAATTTCTCTCTTCAGCATAAAAACAATCCAAATTACAAAAAGACATTTTGTTGGGGAAAAAATCTTTTACTGAAACATTTCAGTAAATGAATAATAAAACAGTTGGCTGCCCTTTATGAATTTCGGCTAAACAATAAGGAGGCGTAATCTAACTGAGTGCAGCAGTGTATTTGTAATGCCCACTTTGAACAATATGACCGACCAAAAAGCCATAATTTTCATAGGGATTCATACAAATAAAATAAATAGAACATTAAGAGGTGAGATAGTTGGCACAAAACAGATTAAAATGTTATGCTGAAGGTCAAAATAAAAATAAAAGGGAATAAATTGAACATCCTTTTGAAAACAACATTTGTTCACATCATTTGGTAATGATATCAGTCAAAAGATTGTTGAAAACCGGTGAGCACTAAACAGTTCTTTTGTCATAATTCAAGACTCTTCAGAAGTGAGCATAAACAATCCGAAATTAAGTGAGCCATTAATTTTAAGTTTGTAAATTTATTCAAATCCTCGCAGAACCCAGAACAAAAATTATCATATTAGTTTTCCCACTGAAGTTTTACTACACACCACAATTATTCAGTTCCTCACTTCTTTATACATGAACTCACAAATATATATTCGCTTCTTCTAAATGTTCATTCAAATATCAATGAGATGCTCACTAGCGACTTGCCCTATTCAGGTAGGTAGTTACTTGGGGGTCCTAGTGAGAAGTCGTGACCAGTAGGGTACAGCAGGTCGGGTTTGAGGACAAATACTCGCCGATGACATTGGCTAGCGGTTGCGCTATGTTGTGAACTGGCAGAAGTTAGAATTCATGGGCCATTGGAACGGGACCCAGTGGCTCAATGGTATGTGAGGACGCCTTGTAACCAGAAGGTCCTGGGTTCGAATCCCGATGGGTTCATACTGATGAAGAGTCCCAAACCAGGACGAAACAGTTGTCCAGCACTCCCAGGTTTTCCAGTGGTCTTCTAACTAATGTCAGCTCATGATGAAATCCTGTAAGCCAATCAAATCCCTACAAACCAACACTTGAAATATTCATAAAGTTTGAATTAACGCCAACACGAGCTATGATTTTTAAAAACTCTCTTTTCATAGGGTTGTTTTGTGCTTTATGAAAAAAGATGAAATTCAGCAGTCTGTCACCTTTGAGGCAGACGAAAGATAAGAATAGGACTGCCATACTGGGAAATGACAGGAGCTAGAATTCATTATCTATTGAATTCCATTTGATTGTTTGGACATTATTATGCTCACACGTAACATGACTGGCCTGGATTTATTCCCAAGGAACATCATAGGTGCATATTGCTTAAGAATGTCTAATCAGGACGAAGCATTCATTTAGTACTGCTCAGCTTTCAATGGTTTGCCAACTAAAGTTGGTTCTCGAAAATATCTAATCTCATACACTAAATATTCTTGTCTTTCTATGTAATCCTGCTGTAGAAATACACGTAAAAACTAAACGATGACCTTCATTTGGCAGTCATTGTTTGTTTATCCGATGTAAAAGTCAACTAAGTTTGGCTTGACAATAAAATTCTTGAAGCCTCGAATTTAATCTGTTTAATTCCAAGAATATTTCAAAGTTTCAATAAAGTGTTCATTCAGTGACTTAAATAATAAAAAAGGAAATTTTCAAAATATATATTAACAAATTATCAAAAAAATATTATAATATCATTTCTTGTCATCGTTCAACAGTAATTAATAACTTTATATAATAAACAAAGGAGATATTTAAATAAAAAATAAATAAAATAAACCTGCTGTAAAATGATTTATCCCTCCTTATTTCAACTAAAATTTATAAACTTATCTATATAAATAATCATTTATCATTTTATTTAGTCATAAACCATGAATTCGTCGACCATTCCTAGTTTGACAGTTTCTTTTTCTTTTTACATTTCAAAAAGAAAAGTTAACTTAAACAACTCGTAACGAATTTGTTCAGTTTAAACAAACAATGGTCGAAAAGAAATTCAATGTTCAAGTTTTAATGAAATCTGAATACACCGCTGACATGTTGGACTCATTATTAATGTAGGAGAGAGAAAGAGACAGAGAGAGTAAAAGTAAAGTATTATAACAAAATAGATATTTCCTGATAACTTTTCCTTTTCTACTTTAAATAAATTTTATCTTTAATTGTTTCCGTTTTCGAAGTCTGCTCTTAGAAAAAGAAATACACTCAAAAGTAAAGGAATAAGTTTGCCTCTTTTGTCAGCAATTATAATCATCATTATTCAATTTTGAAGTTCCGAATGGAACATATGGCCTCAGTATTCCACGGCCATGATTTTCAACTGGCTCCAAACTCCACACAAAGCTTATGGGCAGTAATCATACATTTGAATTACACAGGATTTCCAGTTTATTATTTTGGAAATATAGTTTTTGACAGTTATTTGTCCAGTCATCTATTAGCCCTCCTGTTGCTGTTGCTGTTGTTGTCGATTTTTTATCCTTTTCAACAGAACGGAATTACGAATGACTAACTGTGAAATTAATTTAGTAATTTATATTACCATAGTACTTTATATATGCATATATATGTCTGTTTCTCTATACGAGTTTTTCCCCCTGATTACTTGCGTATTAGTATACTGACATAATTATAAAACTTTAGAGAAAAATTAATTAGTTGACTGAACGACTAAGTCTAATAGTCGTGGTTGATAACTACCAAATTATGCATTTATTTATAGAGATTAATGTAATTATCTTTTATTGAAATTGATGGACAATTATGAAATACATATGTATACAGTTGAGTACTAGACAACTATTTCCTCCCTGTTTGGGACACCCTACCACTACGCACCCATGATTCCATCAAGACACTAACTGGGGACTTTCAGATTACAAGGTGAGCTAATAGACCAATCAACCACCGGGATGGGATTCAACTTCCTTCAATTCTAACTTCTACGAATCCCCGATCTGAAGCCTGACGGCTAGCCAGTGTCATCGGTAACTATCTGTCTTCATACCAAACTTGGTGTACTCCAAGGGTCACGAACTCCCGAAAGTAACTCAAGAAGCTCCATCCTGTAACCTGAAGGACTTAGACTAGATCCTGTTTGGGACTATAGGAGCATGACAAGGAAAAGTCTCAGACAGACGAAGCAGCTCCTCGGCAGACCTTGGATTTCAATGGTTCTCCAGCTCAACTCAGTTCATAGTCAAACCTGAAATCAATGAAATCCCTATCAGCCAACACAAGAGAGCTATTTAGCTGATAAGTAGATATAATAAGACAGATTTGGCAGATTATTGTCACGTTTTCGCTCTGTCCATTAATCCTGGTGTGATAAATGATTACCTCTTGTGTATAACAACTATCAGACAACATGGCCAAGTAAAATACATTTAAACATTTTTTGGCGGACTCTTATCTTTTGTACAAGTAATTCCACAGCTTTCACCAAGAGAATTTATTGATTAAGCTACTTCAAGCAATTGATTTCTAGCCGGTATAAGTTGGGAATTAGTTGGCAGCAATAAATGACCTTGGGTTTTTTTCCTGGTCGACGCTTTCAACAAAAGTAGGATAAAACTTCGCGAGAAGTTATGTTCCTTTCGCGATGAAATTTCTCGTGAAGGACTTTATAACTTCTGAAATGACGTAGAATTTAATTTGACTATATATTGGAATGTCTGTAAGCAGTGTATTTGTCGTATCTCAGTTCTGCTCAAAAATCAGATTGCTTTGCACCATACTAAGCTGTGAAGTCATGCTGACTAAATATCGAAGCTGATGAACAGATATTCACTGAGCCTTACTGCTAGACAGCCAAATTGGTTATACCCGTAGAATTTAAGAGTTCTAGACACTGTACTGTTTGTCCTAAAGACCCTGTGCTAACTCGCATAGGGTAAGATGCGTATCTATATCACTGTTGTTTTCATAAAAATGTCAGAAAACAAATAATTTTTAGTTAATTCCAAAAACATACGAATATACTGACAAAGTATGGAAACCATTGAATTTTACTGATGAAATAAATATCTAATATGTTTTGACACAGAAATTACCTGGATGTAGACAGGAACATCTAGTTTCGGTGTCAAGAAGATAAATTAGCCCAACCGGTAGGTAAATTCTTAAGCATTTTGCTCTCCTGTATCATTCCGAGTTATTACAGAAGTCGTTCTAAATGACGCTTGGATAATAACAACCGTTCGAACTGTTTCCATCCACACCTTTGTACAGCCATTGGTTTTTATTACGTATGAGTAAAGCGCTTAAACTTTTTCACAAAAGCAGTTTAACCAAACCTATTTACTACCACTACTTTACATATATCTATATTTGCTGTAGCATAAATTTGAATGTAATCTGTCTTTATTTTCCTTTTCAGTCTGCCAATTTAAAAAATTTGCTATACGCATTTAAAAAGCATTTACCCTAAAGGACAGTATTCCTATATCCATGTTCCTTAAATTAAAACTATAATCATTTCTGAACGCGGTTCATCACCTACTGTCTTAGATTACGCAAGACTGTTAAATTACGTCCTACATTTCGCTAGTTTTGTTCTCAGAATACAACTCAACTTGTTTTATTATCGACTGACATTAAAATCTGTCTCCTACTAGAATTATCTACGGCAATACATTAATAAAACTTAACTGTAAAAATCTAACAAGGGATTATGATATGACAGAAAACAAAGGAACTGAGATGCATTTCTTAATTTCTCTTTGAAGAATATTCATGATTTCACAAACCCTTCATAAAACTCAATGTTCAATGAAACCTTCCCTGTTCATTTTTTTTGTATTTTGGTAGCATTGATGTTTGCTTTCAGGGGTTGAGGTTGCTAGCCTCATGCCTGATCTTCCCTCTTTACCAGTCTTATTACTGGCTTAGTGAGGTAAGGAGTGAGTTGGCCAGGGATCCAATCCCAGACCACATGCGTGGTCGGCGAGCGTCCTACCGATGCGCCACCGAAGCAACTTCTGACTATGCTAAAATCGTATTAGGTAGATATTTAGGTGCATAGTTAAATCATCTTTACATACTATTAACTGTAGTATTATATATGTATATATCGACAGCTGGGGAATTTTCCTAATACTGTGACATCAAAATCGAATAATTGAAAAAATGTTTCCTTCTGGTAGATAAATATAAGTGAAGAGACAGATCCTATTTTTTATAAATGCATAATTCAGCTGAAACATACATGTAAACTTTAGGTGAACAAATATAGAGTAAAAAGCAAAATCAGTTAAAGAGCAAACTACAAGTCTATGACATAACTCTACTAAATACGCTTAAGTTGCGGTAGGTACATAGATATTAGTGCACATAAATAGTATGTGAAAAGTATGTTAAATAGTCATTAGGTTATTATGTAACGAATAATTTCTTAATATGACATATCTTTTCTCTTCTAACTACCATATTTTATTAATTAATGAAAGATCAAGGTTGTTCTTTTTTAATTTGTTCGAAAAAAGATAAGTGAAATAAGTGCACACAGAGCTCATAATACGAATCACTAGAAATTTCATAGATTACTCCTCGAGTAATGAAGAAGATTTGTAACGCGAGTGGATGTTAAAGGTATTTTTGTATTCACTGATGCGAATTTTTTAATAGTGACGTTTTCACGGTCCTTCTCAACAACATTATCATAGTTAACTTTGTCTAAAACAGATCTTAATGATTCTCCACGGATGAAATCACTGTCACTTCAGATGACTGGTTTCCCCAAAGATTCTGTTTTGCTCGTATTCTCCTGCGTCGATAATGGTCGTTTCGTTGACTTTATATTTTATCTTTTAGTAGTTTGACTTACTCTTTTTCAGACTGATGAATTTGGTGTATATCACCTTGTCCTGAGTTCGAACCCAGGTGGGTTCATACTGCTGATGATTCCCAAACTATGGCAAAAAGGGTGTCCACTACTCTCTGGTTTCCAGTAGTTCTCTAACTGGCAACAATCTGTTGTCATTCCTGTCTGTTAATAGCTAATTACCTTGGGGCGCTGAACGGAAGGCTAAATGTAGGGACAACGAAATGATAAGTATCAACACAAGTCAACACAGTCGAAAGAGAATATTGATGGGTAGTTGATCGCATACCAAGTTATCAGGAAAGATGGATATTCCATCCATGAAGTGTTCCCTAATCTCACTCCACACAGAAATTGACGTTGAAGACGTTATCCAGGGGAAAGTAAAAGATTTCCGACGAGAATACTCCTGCTGAGATTTAATCTCAAACTGAATCGGAACGTAACACGTCGCTGATAATGTTATTGGAAGTGGCATTATATCGGCAGAATGTGATTTATTTCCCAATGAGTAATTTTGGTACGCAAGTTCGAAACCTAACTAAAAATCTTGCTGAGGAAGAAGTACCTTACAGAGCAAAACGTTCAGAAAAATCTTGTTTCGACCTTTTCCTAAGCACTCTGAGATATTTAAAATAATTTATATCATTAAAAGGATTAGGTTTATGCAAATAATCTCTGAGTTGTTTTAGAAATGTTTCTGTAGGTACTTTCAAATTAGAATATTACCCAGAATACAAAATACGCATATATAAACTCGACTAGTTTACTAACCAGCCTTAAGCCCGAAAAATCAATGGTGGTCAGTCCTAAGGCTGGCGACTGTATCACACAAAATCAATTCAACCGCTGCAGAAACCTCACTGTACGAACAAAGTAAGCAAATTCTTCTCCGGAATCAAAGAGAAGAAATGACGCTAGTAAGTCAAAGCCTTCGAGAAGCCAGTCAGTTGACGAATGCAAGACGAAGTATGGTGACATGGAATATTGGGACAATGTCCTAGGCTGGAAAGGGTGTCCAGAGTGCCAAGTAAATGAGAAGATAAAGTACAGATGGAATATCAGATGGTCAGAAAGGATAAGAAACAAGAACCTCTAGCAACGACTTAACAAACAACTCACCACCTAACAAATGTGCAGAAGGAGATGGGGATGTATCAGACACACACTAAGGTGACCATTTTGTAACATCGCACATTAAGCCTTCAAGTGGAACCCAAGTGGAAAACGACGAGTTTGGCTTCTGACAGTAACACAGGGAAATTGTCGAAGAAAGAAACGAAATGTTACTGGCGTTTGTAGGGCCAGGCAAAGAAGATTGCAAAGAGTAGGGTGAAATGCAGATGTACTACTGATGCCCTGTGTTTCACTCAGAACCCGAGAATAATAATAAATTATGTATTATATATATGATAATGAAACTATCTGAGGTAGACTTGGATGTTTAGGTTAAAACAGATCACAGCAAAACTGCAGCCAGGTCTTCAGATTACTAGCCAGTTGACCTAACAACTAAGCTAACATAAATATATTTATATATCCTTCATGCATAAGTAAACTTACTTTGTCTCCCTTGGAACGTATACCGTATTATTACCAACAGAAGGGAATATAAATCTTGGAGTATTGTCATTCACATCTAAGACATGGATAAGGACAATAGTTGTAGATGACAATTTCGGTGAACCTTGATCTTCTACACGAACTGTCAATTCATACAATGGATATAATTCACGATCCAGTTTTGAACGACCCAAATAAATTTGTCCATCTTTTGCAATGAAAAATCTACAGAGGAAAGGAAGGAAAAAATTTTTAATATGTACTAAATTTATAAGTGATTAGTTTTGTCCAATCATTTTCATACAGACAAAAAGATTTTTCATAAACTTACTCTTGTTTGAAACCTCGCCAGATACTAGCTTGCTAGGCTACTAGCTTACTAGTTTTCTCGCCGGTCCCAAGCCCGGGTAAAGAGGGAGGGTTGGGGCGTGGTGCTAGCAACTCCACCCCTGTAAAACAACCAAATCGCTACAGAAACTTCAACGAATAAATATATTAAAAATTCTAAAAACATAAGCAATAGCCTTACTTTTCGCTGGAATCGGGGAAGTGAAATGACGCAGGCTGGTGAAAGCCTTCGGGAAGCCAGTCAGCCGATGTGCCTTCTTTCGATGAAAGCAAAAGTAAGGATGGGTACCTGGAATGTTCGTACAATGTACGAAACTGGAAAGGCTGCCCAGATAGCCGCTGAAATGAGAAGGTACAGAATAGAAGTGTTGGGAATCTGCGAAAGCAGATGGAACGGAACTGGAAGGTGCCAACTACCTACTGGAGAGACAGTAATCTATTCCGGCCACCCAGAGGACAACCATGAGCACACCGAGGGAGTGGCCATCATGATGTCACCAACAGCAACCAAAGCTCTCATGCAGTGGGAACCAATCTCCTCCAGGATAATGACAGCCAGGTTCAACTCAAAAGGAAGGAAAGTTACAGTCATTCAATGTTATGCGCCTACAAACGTCTCAGAACAAGAGAAGAAGGAGGCGTTCTACAGACAACTACAAGCAATAATGGACAACGTCCCAAATGGCGATATCAAAATCCTGATGGGCGACATGAATGCGAAGCTGGGAGGAGACAACACAGGAAGAGAACTCACCATGGGTCGTGAGGCCCTCGGTGAAATGAACGACAATGGTGAACTCTTCTCAGACTTCTGCGCCTTCAATGATTTGGTGATTGGCGGTAGTGTGTTCAAACACAAGGATATACACAAGACGACATGGATTTCACCAGATGGAAACACCAAGAACCAAATAGACTTCATCTCAATTTCAAGAAAGTGGAGACGGAGCCTACTGGACACAAGGTCAAGGAGAGGAGCAGATGTGGGTTCAGACCACTATCTAGTAGAAGGGACTTTCAAGGTGAAACTAAAAGCCTCGAGGATAGCTGGGGATAGGCCACAATGCAAGTTCAACACTCAATTACTGAAGGACACAACCACAAAAGACACTTTCACTGCAACTGTCAGAGCAAAGCAGGAAACACTACGCGACATCACTGAAGAATCATGCGTGGAAGAACATTGGAAGTCTCTGAAGGCGATTCTCAACGAAACGTGTTCAACGGTTCTAGGAAGAAAGAAGAGACAAGACAAGGAATGGCTCTCAACGGACACTTGGAAATTAATAGAAGAGAGGAGAATGGTGAAAGAGAAAATGATTCAATGCAAGGACGGACAGGAGAAGGAGACGATGAGCTCAACTTACAAAGCACTGGACAAAGAAGTGAAGAAGAGTGCTAGGAAGGACAAAAGACGATTCTACGACAATCTAGCCACTGAAGCTGAAAAGGCAGCAGGCAAAAGGGACCTGAGGACACTATATCAGATAACCAAATCTCTATCCGGGAAGAGACCAACACAAGCGAAACCTATAAAAGACAGCCAAGGGAACCCCATTACCAAGGAAGAAAAACAGATTAAACAATGGGCGGATCACTTCAAAGGACTCTTGAACCGACCATCACCTGCAACCCGTCCAGAAATACCAACAACAGCGCGCACACAACTGCAAGTTGACACCAATCCTCCAACGAGAGCTGAAGTCTTGAATGCAATCAAGCTTCTGAAAGCTGGAAAAACAGCCGGACCAGATGGAATACCCCCTGAAGCACTGAAAGCAGACCCAGAGACTACAGCAGACATGCTGACTCCATTATTGCAAAAGGTCTGGAAGGAGGGAAAGGTGCCTACTGACTGGAGGAAAGGTTACCTCGTGAAACTACCAAAGAAGGGCGACTTAGGCCTCACTCTGCAAGAACTGGCGAGGAATCATGCTCCTATCGACGCCAAGTAAAATCCTGAGTCGCATCATCCTGGAGAGATTAAAGGACGCACTGGAGACAGAACTCCGACCAGAACAAGCTGGATTCAGGAAAGGCAAATCATGTACTGACCAAATTGCAACTCTACGCATCATCATCACAGAACAAAGCATGGAATGGCAATCAAACCTCTACCTCAACTTTATAGACTTTGAGAAGGCCTTCGACAGCGTTGATCGTGAAGTAATTTGGAAATTACTCGAGTACTATGGCGTACCCCAAATATTCATCAACCTTATTCAACAGCTGTACGACAACGGCACCTGCCAAGTGATCCACAACGGAAGACTCAGCGAGGCGTTTGGAGTAAACACAGGAGTCAGACAAGGGTGCTTACTATCACCAATGATATTCCTAATTGTGGTGGACTGGATTATGCGTCAGACAGTGGGAAACGAGAAGACAGGAATATCCTGGACCGACGTGAAGAACCTAGAAGACCTGGATTTCGCGCGTGGATGATTTATGTTTGATGTCACACAAAATCGAAGACTTACAAGCGAAAACCGACAAACTGGTCGAAGAAGCAGCCGGCGAAGACAGGACTCCAGGTAAACATAGACAAGACGGAGGTTATGAAAATAACCAACCCAAACAACAACATCAGCAACAATCAACGTCAATCACCATCAACGGGAGGGATTTGAAAGAGGTTACTTCATTCACTTATCTAGGGAGCATTGTCTCAACTACAGGAGGAACGGACGAGGATGTCAAATCGAGAATCGGGAAGGCGAGAAACACATTCATCAACCTGAAATCAATCTGGAAATGGGCCGTCCAAGGGTGACATGGAGGAGATCGTGTGAAGGGGAGTTGAAAGAATATGGACTAACATGGATGCAGGTGAAAAGTACAGTAGAAGACAGAAGCAAATGGAGACGTGCAGTTGAAGCCCTATGTTCCGCTAGGACCTAAAGGGAGCAATAATACAATAGTAATAATATAATACTCTTGTTTGATGTAATACTTTCATGAGAGCCATTAATAAGTTGAGGTTTATTCAGTAAACTGTTGTTAATACTGGTGAAAAATCACTGTCGTGTTTGTAATCCTTAGTATTCTTCTTAAGTTACGTCAGACAGGTCTACGACACATTCAGTGAGTAAACTGACATGCCATCAAGTTTTGCACTAAATCCCTTTTAGATGATTAAGAGTGACTAATGAGACCTAAGCTTCATCTTTATTGGTACCAATTAGTGGGATGTATCTGAAACCTTGTGTAAGCAGCTGTTCCCTTCGTGACCTAAAACCCGCGTCCCCTAGCGAGGCGATAAGAAATATCATCAGTGAACTAATCAAGCTGTGACTGACTCTCCGTAGGAAAGCATTGGATACACAGACTGGTCAGTAGGGAGTTGCCAACATCGGTAACGCTGGTTCTAATCAAAGAGGGAAAAACAGTTTCTCTGATGCTTCAGACGCCTCTTGCTGAAGATAACAAATACATATGAGCTATAAGTTCAGGGCTGCCTGCTGAGTACTATTCGACACCAAGAAATATTTAAAAGAAACGCTGTGACTAAAGCGAAAGTCACTTCATATGTATGATATTTCATATACCTCCAGGACTGAAGCCATCTAGGGAAGGAGAATAAATGCTTTGAATACAAGTCTAGTGATTGTTGTAAATATTCTGAATATTCAAATGTCGTGTTTAATGATAATACAGTTATAACTAAAATTAAAATAAAATCTAATGAACCCATAACACCTTGTTATCTAATAAATCTTCAATTTATGTTATTATTGCTTTATCGAAACTCATTAGAAAGGATTTGTGTATGAAATGTCCAACTCCAAGTAATAATAAATCTCAATAGCACCTAAAATATCCCTTTTTCTCTCACTTGTAATAACTACTTCGTTTGTATTTATGAAATACAAAGTAAAAAATACTACTTATAGGAATTAGATCAGTAGTGGATGCAGCATCATTTAATACTTTCACTTTATATTTCATGAATCATCACTTGAAGAGAAAGTCAGTCAAGAGATTAATTTGAGGCGACCTGTCAACATGATATATATATATATATATATATATATATATACGATGAGATATATAGAGAGGGCAGAGAGACACGAATTTCAGTTATAATTGTATCGCAAATTATATCTTACACTTAGTCATAGAATAAGAATAGGCGAATTAATTGAGAATTAATGAAATATTTATGAATCATTGTTTCGATTTTGCATTTAAAAATTACTATTTTGCAAATTTTGTTTTGTAAACAAAACGAAACGTCCAAGAGATTCACATCTTATGTCTATTTTCTCATTTTTTAAATATTCGCTGATATCCTTCCAAACAGAATTAAATAAATAGTTGGTTTTTGGTTCAGTCTTGTCATGTCCCTCACGAATGTGAGAGGGATAATGCAAACGTATGGCGCTTGTGGCACGATTGGTAGGCAAACTGGTTTGCCTAGGATAGCTGGAAAATCCTGATCGCAAACTCATAGTGTATATGAGCTACAGAATCGGAATGGATTGAATAGCGTTGAATCCGTGTCAGTCACCGGCGATCGTGGAAAAGCAGCTCCACAAACTTGTGGGCCGGAATTCAAGTCAAGGGGTTGGAAGGTAGCCCTTAAACAATTATCCGCTTTGATTTGGGCGTTCGGAAAGTATCCTAGTTGTTGTGCAAGGCATGAGATTTTGTGTGACGCACTTCTTGGTGCACATTATGTAATAGACTCACTAAAATAAGTCTATACATATATGCATAATTCAATTATAACAGAATGAATATTAGATATCTTCATACATCTGCAGTATGGACTTGTACTTTATCGGTAAATTCATTAAGTCTTCTGTTTGAGAAATACCCTATAATTCTTCTCTTACTGATTCTAGAATTTCACAAGATTGTTTGATAGTTGTGTAGAAGGAGAATCTGGACTGCACAATGTTGTCAATTTAATCTTTAAAGCTGATCTTCATTGATTAGTTGGTCATTCATGATTCGGAGATCATTCGTAAGCTTTCATTTAGGTGATTCACTTATACCTTTATTTTTGGCTAATTTACAGATTTTGTGATCATTGGAAATAAAAGTCGATACTTTTTTTATAATATTCTTTCTGTTAGAAAAGCACGATTACGTTTTGCCTGTAAACTTTACTATCAAATCTAGATTTAGGTATACTTCTATCATTTATCCTTTGTTTCTTTGATAAGACTTTCAATTTTATGTCGAGATACTGGCGGCAATAATCGAATACCGTTGATTTATAGTTACAGAATTCTTGGTATGAGATTTGGAAAGCAATAATAATAGCTTTATAATAAATAGTACTTCTAGTACAAATATGGAATTTTCAGAATGTATTACAATATTGCATCTAATTCTCTCATTTTTTCTTCATGTTCCACAGTGGAACATAGGGCTTCAAGCTAGTGGCTTGAATATTCTGTAGCAGTGTTTATTTAACAGGATGAGGTTGCTAGCCTCATATCTAATCTTTCCTCTTTACCAGCATTATTTCTGGCTCACTGAGGTGAAAGAGTGCGTCGGCCGGAGCTCGAACCCCGGACCATGTGCATTGTCGGGGAGCGTCCTAACCGCTATACCACCGACGCACAATTCTCTCATTACAGGGGCAATAATCAAGATGGGACATTTACATGAATATAACATTAAATCAAGTGAAAATATTAACCAGAATGTGACAATGAGAATAAAAAAAGTGCAGTTTTCCTGAAATCCCTCAGTATGTTGATAATTTCCTGTCTTGTACATTCTCATCACATAAAATTTAAGTCTAATGAGGTATTGTATAGTTTTTGTAATTAGTGTTTTATAGTTGCTTCTGGTTCAACCCAGCTGATGCGATGCAAGGAGAGAGTTGTTTATCGAAAGGATGTTCAAAGTCTGAGAGGATAATATTTGTTAATTTCTCGCAGGAATCCAAGTGTCTGTTTACAATAATATTAACGAGTTGGTTTAGCAACACCCCACTAGCCCTACTGATGGCTTTTAGCGCCCTATATAATATAACAAGGTCTTTCTTAGGTAACTCAGGGGAAACACTTTAGAGGTATAAGCAGAATACAAGAATAAACAAATGGTAACAGCAGAGACAGAACGATACTAAATCGTCATAACTTTCGTCCACAGAACGTTAAACGAAGTGTCTTTCTGGTAGCTAACACAGTACAAAGTATTTAAAATTCTATTTGGAAACAACTTCAGTGCCATCTGTAATAGCGGCACTGTGCTAACTAACCGGTTCAAGCAAAATGCACTTGCATCTGAAAGTAAAACTAACCATCTGACTAATATATGACAGAAAGTTATTCATTTCGGAACAATTTGACTGAGAAGTAACCAGTCTAGAAACAGTCTGATTATCAGCATACTTAACAAAATTAGCTTCGTCAGAATTGGACAAGTCATGCAAGAAGAAGGGAAACAGAAGAGGAGAAAGAAAAGTCCCTTGAGAAACACCGGATAGAGTAAGTGAAGCAGTTGACGACTTCCCATTGTTAACAGTGTACTGCTTCCTATCAGAAAAATAGGAATGCAACCAATTCGTAGTCTAGCAATGTGCTTGTGACACAGCAAGCTAATTTAGCAAAAGAGGCCTAGGTACATAGTCGAAGGGAGATGTATAATTTGGGAAGGCACACCGAAGACATTCAGGATCTCTACCTAAACTACAGATAATATTATCATATAAGACGACATTGGCATCTAAAGTACACCTATTATGCTTATAAGCAAATTTATTAGTTTCAGGATTTCATCATGAGCTGACATCAGTTAGAGAACCATTGGAAAACCTGAGAGTACTGGACAGCTGTTTCGTCCTGGTTTGGGACTCTTCATCAGTACGCACCCACCACTCTAACTAATGTCAGCTCATGATCAAATCCTGAAACCAATAAAATCTTTACAAAACAACACTTGAAAACAAATTTATCAGTGTTTTTAAAAGCCTTCAGTGAAGGTTCGAGGTGAATTAATGGCCTTAGGTATGAACTAAACAGTCTGTCCACTTGATGATTTATGCACAGGAACGATCTTAATGTCCTTCAAAGAATAAGGTACAGTGTTACTTGAAAATGATTAAATGAAAACACCAGAGAGAGGATGACTTAAAATGTCAGAACATTTATTGAGGTTAACAGCTGGTACACCATTTGTACCTAGGGACTGAGAAGGTTTCAGGGATTTGAGACACTTGACGATATCGTTTCCATTAAAATCAGAGAGGCAGTCATTATTTACGCTTGCAGCATTTGATACCATAACATCTAATGGACGACATATGAATGACTTATTAAGCGTTCCAGCATCAACTACAGAAGGATTATAATTTGTTTGCTTACCACCGGTGATTTCCTTAAATGGCTTCCACTTATATGATGAGATTTTGCATGATAAAAACTTTAGATCATAGATCATATCAGTTAATTGCCTGAATGTTTTCAAGCTGCATATGTGCACGGATTTCATGTAATATTATTGGTGTAGCACTGAAAATGCGTCAATGCAATTAAATTAATTTCGATGTGCATTACATCATAGACCAACATTAGTAAGAAGCTAACTGAAACATCAGGGTACACTGAGTTTATGTCCTGTTGCCTCGCTGGAGAGTAAATGACTCAAATAAATTCTTCAGACTCATTTTTCGTTCCATGTTGACTAAAATTACACATATGTTGATCGCTGAGGAATAATCACTGTCATGCGTCCAATCCCTGCCGCCAACTGAACCATACTGATCCAGTTTGCAGTGAGATCAAGAAGGTGGGTGAAACATGACCCCAAATGATTCATCAGTGATCAATCAGTGAATCCATTACGGTCCCTGGAGTAATTGATCTTCTCAGAAATACCTTTATGACAAATCCTTTGACTGTAGTGTCGTTCGATGGTGTTGATTCCTAGAAAAGTTGTAATTTCTCGTTACTGATGACTGCTGGTAAACTTGGAAACAATGTCCAAGCCTTCGTAATAAGTGTCTCCAAATATCTTAAAGATTTTGTTTCGTTAAACATTTTCTCCATATGTTTTAAGGAAATATTTTTTGAATATTAGACAAAAATATTCACAAATAAAACCTAAGTATAACTATGAGTTGTATCCATAAGTATGATTGTCTAACAACGGATGGTGCAGGTTTTTATTCAACTAAAGCCATAGCGAACTCCAGAAAAAAGACATATGCATTTCTATTCCTTACAATAAGATGAAGTGTGCGTGAAAAAAAACAATACTCTTTTAAAAGCCAAGCTCGTATACCATTCAGCCACTGGGACCCGATTCAATGGCTCGTGAATTCTAACTTCTACTAATTCGTGATTTAGCGCGACCCCAACCACTGTCGTTGGTGGGACATCCACCCACACACGTGACATCTAATTAGACCTCACTGATCACGACTTCTCATTAGAACTCAGGAAACTCCAACCTGTAGCAAGTCACTAGCGAGCATCAGATTAACTTTCTATAGTTTGGTTTGTAAGGATTAGTTATGTTTTACGGGTTGATCACGGATTGATATCAGTTAGAGAACCATTGAAAACCAGGGAGTACTGGACAGCTGCTGTTTCATCCTAGTTTGGGAATCACCGGCAGTACGCACCCACTGGGATTCGAACCCGGGACCTTCCGGTTATAAGGCAAGCTCCTTGGGGTCGCGCTAAATCACGAATTAGTAGAAGTTAGAATTCACGAGCCATTGAATCGGGTCCCAGTGGCTGAATATTCTTTTATCTTTTCTCTCTGCACATTCATCATGCACCTTTCTTTTTTCACTATTATTACTATTATTATCTTTGAACAATTACCTTTATTTTGTATGTGTCAGTTTTAGTAGTTTAGTCTTCTTTGCAATAAGCAAAATCATTATCATTATTAACTCCATGAGTTCCTAATGGAACACAGGGCTTCAGCGGTAATTTTGAATTTCACTCGGTTCTCTGCATTCTCTTTTGTTTAGACCCAAGAATGACCTTGAACTTTCATCTACTCACATGATCGCTTCCATGTCAATCCTGGACGCAAAAGTCGTCGGCCCCCATCAGGATTCTCTTCGACACTCTGTCTTGTGTGTTATGTCCCTGGAAGTGTATTTTTAATCCATCTCCATATCCTTCTGCATTTTTGTTGAGCAATAGTTTGTTAGCTGGTTCACTGATAGAAATTCTATTGCATGCGTGCCTAGTCTATGTAGCATAAAGAAACCTTAGCTTATTCTTTCTGTTTCGTGCTCTGCATTTCCATACTGATTTTAGAATAATCAAGGCCCATCTTATTTTCCCATCCTAATCGTCACTGACGTCCACATTCGTACTGCCTCAGATTTCTCCCGTACATAATGATTTACTTTTTTATTGTTGATTGGGTGTCTTTATACTTTCTGCCTTCTTTTTGTTCATCTGATGTCCTGTCTTCAATGCTTCTTCTATTAAATTGTTGGTTTTCGTTTGCAGACCTTTGAGTTTTATGACAGGAGACAAGTTATCAGTGAGATCCAAATCCTCTGGATTCTTTTTGTCAATGCAACGTATACCTCTCATCTCACTTCTCACAGTCTCCACATGACCTCGTCCACCACAATAGGGAATACCATATGTGACAGTAGGTAGCCTTGTCTGACCACTATCTTCCCTTTAGATGGCTTCAGCGATAGACAAGCCTATTTTATATAATCTGCCTTATCTAACTACACAACGTTTTATTTGTTTCTTAATCCTATTTATATCAAAAAACCTTTTAAAATATATACGGTTTGTGAACAACTTCATATATGTATTACAGTTCGATATTTAAAAGTGATCAACACTACCGTATTTTTTAAATACCAACCATGAATAAACTTATCCCATTAACTGTTAGATATTAAGATTAAACGGGACTTATGCGGTGAAGTTCGTAATTAGTAGTTACATAATCACGTTGCATGTCAAAATCAAACACCGAATATCAGTGTCCCTATTAAAGTCTATAAGAATTATAGATTTCGGCAGGTAGGGTCATAAAGGTTGAAAAGACGATAAATCGAATACTATCTCTATCATTACTGTTTTATCGTTATCAATATTACTATGACTTTACACTTGATGTTGAAAAACTTATATGAATATCAGGGTAATAAAGATATATATCAGAATTTATGGGATTGATGATTTCATCTAGTTTGAACTTAATATTCACCTTAAATTAGAAGAAAAGGTTGTTCAGATATCATCTATACCGTAACCACATGAACAAGCATCACTATTTTATGGTGCTAGTTAAAAACGTTTCTTGTAAGCCCAATAAAGACGTAAGTAATGCTCCATAGACTTAGTATACGGTTTCACTTCTTCCTAGTTTCGAATTGAAGGAATTATAAAAATTTGAATTATTGTTTTATAGTCATTCGACTGATTTCAATTAAGATTTTGACATGCTTTAGGCTAATTTCTTTTGAGAGTCATGGTCATTATTTATAACATAGTCTAACTTCTAAACTCCATTATTTTTTACTTAATTTGCTGCATCAAAATATCCAGTCTCAGCTGGGATATCTGTGTCTACTACGAATGTTTCACTGAGTGCCTGACAAGTATGGCCAGATAAGACAAAGCGCATCTTTTAAATTCCACAAATTTTAATTGCCTTCAAAATACTCAGAAGGGTATATAAAAAACATTCTGGAAACATATTAGTCTAGAAATTAGGTTTCTCGACAAAGTACAAACTTTGTAATTTTGGTGTATTTAGTATAAAACGACTTGTTTGAATTAGAAATATTTTATTTTGCTTCAAACCCTACAGTTAATAAACTAACTTTGGGATTAAGCATGGTTCCACAAGCTTCAAGTGCTACAAGAACATTTGTCAGTAAGTATTTGAAATTTCAGCAATAAATATTCTCTTATCTCATCGACATCATCAGGATGCTTGACTTAAAGTATCGATTTTCATAAACCAGGAAATGTGGGACTGAAAACTGGGTACTGTGGACCAGTACTAAGCATTGACTTCTGAATGTAATTCCTTGGTAGAAGAAACGAACCCTGACACTGTGACAAAGTATAATTCTACCATAGAGTAAATTTATTCGAAAAAAGCACACAATGATACAGCAGAATTTATATACTGATGACTTTTCGAGCCTAATTTATTGAGCATAAGCACATCATCGCACTTGCATAATTTCCAAACTCCTGTAATATAATTCCATTATATTAAATCCTCTGAATTTTTTTGTGGTTATATTTTCCATTTCTCTGAAATCGGCACCACCTCACTACCGTTGCACGTGTTAGGTGTAGATTGCATGAACAAAAAGTTCATTGATCAACGTATACCCCTAGTTAACTACATTACATTTCAGAATTGTCCTATCAGATCGTATGACTGTGTCTTAGTGCATGTACTGGGACTGCTCAGTTTTCCTCTGAGGCATTTATCTTTCGAGGGTTAATCATTCTATATTCAGCTAAGCTCTTATATTCTGATTATAATGATCATAATTCTTATAGGTAAAATAATAAGCTGATTCTGGACGATTAGTTTCGTATCTGACCACCATGAGAGAACTTGAAAATTTCTATTCAACTAATTAACTTTTGTCTATACAACTGTGTTATGCATATATACATACTCATTATGAATTAATAATTCAATCTCACCATTTAAAACAAGAATGGAAACTAAGTGAAATGCATTTCTACATTTGACCTTGTAAGTTAACAATAATTGAACATTGAAAACTTTTTCATTATGAACTATATTTTGGATAGTTTAAATCAACGTTAAAAGGTGTCATTTTTGTAAAGTTTAATTTCATTGCAAGCACCTGTATTCTCCTGATAACATCTGTTGTTCCCTTTTAAATATGGTGCTGGTAAATAAAATCTTGTAAAAATTTGTAAACACACCTGTTTTTTTTATTGAAATTTGTTTGTAAATTATGCATATTTACACTGTAGAGAAAGAGTCAGATTATTACATTGTTTTAGGCGTTTCTTGAAAGTATTGAGACCTCGTAGCAAAAAGACCAGAGGTATATTCATGCATATTTGATATGGGAATCGCCATTTACCATTCCAAATATTTCTGCAATGCTAGCAGCACTGACTGCATATAATTAAGCATCGCCACTGTCTGGTTCTTTAACATCACTGTTCGTGGTTTAACAGCACAGATGGAGACAGACATTCTTTCAAAATATATCGTTTTACAAATCCATTCAAAGCTATCCAAAGCACTACACCTTGGTTAGTTTCCCTTCGCATGTTATCCTCTTACATAATAATTAAATAATAATTTTTCCTTCACGTTCCCCAGTGGAACATAGGGCTTCAAGCTAGTGGCTTGAAGTTTCTGTAGCAGTGTTTATTTTATAGGATGGGATTGCTAGCCTCATGCCCAACCTTACCTCTTTACCAGCATTGTTTCTGGCTAAGCGAGGTAAACGAGTGCATCGGCCGGGGATCGAACCCCGGACCATGTGCATGGTCGGCGAGTGTCCTAACCACTGTGCCACCGACGCTATCCTCTTACATACGGTGGAAGCAATTGAAATCCACCCGTTGTGCAAGCCTAAGTTATATGTTCTAACAAACATTCCACTGGCCCCTTTCCTTTTCTTTCATCTCCGTGAAATTCATGCACTCTTCGGTAGTCAATATTTACCTTCCTACTATCGAAGTAGAAATGTTGTAGGAACTTACATAAACTTATACTATTTCCGATGATTCATGTACATGCTGTAATGTAACTGAGTAACCGATATGATTATGAGGAACACATTGTGTTCTAGACAGTCATGCAGTCAATTTTACCGTTTCCCTGTATGATATATCAGATATAAAAAAAATTATGGGACAGCACACTAGCACAATGTCTAAATTCTACACATTCATTAATCTATCTAATCTCTTATGGACTCGGCATAAAAGTTTATATAGGAATAAATCAAAGTTAAAAGGGATGGTGAAAATGAAAATACGCTTTTTTAGGGGATTGAATGAAATGAAATCCTTTAGAAGAAATACACTATTTCAATTCTACGATCTTATCACATACACGTTAATATTTTGTTTTTAATTAAAATTCCTTGATTATTCGAAATCACTAAGAAATGTGAACTACGAAAATTCACTACGAAATATCACTATAAAGTTAGTCGTAGACAGTTTTGAAGCATCGGTAACGATGTAGCTGAAAAGTATGTGTATCCGTGGAAGTATTCAGCATTCCGATTGTGTAAAAATTTCAGTTACATTTCACACAGATTTCGTTATGAACTGTTGTCAGCTAAACGATCATTGAAAGCCAAGAAGCACTGCACAGTTGTTTATTATATCTAAAAATGCATCACAAGTGAACCCTTACAACCCAGGACTGACAGGTTACCATTCAGCTATTATGATGAAATAAAATGGCTATTGAATTCTAACCCGTCCAAACATCCAATACCTCGACATTACCAACCACCCTCAATGAAGAGCATTTTTCTCAGTGATAACTACAAATGGATGTCCTGAAATTCTAATGAGATTTCGTAAGTGGTGAAGTTCACCAAATCTGGTGTAAAGTAACTGCTCATCGACGCTAATGGTTGGTTTTCACGAATACAACGAAGTTAGAACTCGTGAGTCACTAAATTCCTACAAACTGGCTAAACGGTATACCGGTTAGTTTTCAATCCAACTGCTGCTTAAATCGTGGTAGCACATAAATTAGCATAAAACAGCTTTCTGGTAACCCTAGATTTTTAGTTGTTCTTTTGCTTTTCGATGAAATCTACCTTTAAGCACATGTGTCAATAGTAACCAGCGGTAGAGTAATGCTTGGTAGTTTTTATCATTAAATCGTTAAATACGTACAAATATAGACCAACTCTGATGGAGTCATATTAACACAAAGGGAAAATGGCACGAATTCACCAGTATTGTGGTTGTCTAAGTTGGGTGATACAAGTACACCGAACATTTAGTTCAAGACTATACAGTGAATAATTATTTCTCAATATCATTGTGTTTTAGTTCCTCTTAATCGCAAAGCCTGGGTCATTATTTAAACAAGAAACTTTCCAAATCCTTGCACATAACAGTGAACGGCTCTGCCTGATGCTCAGTAAAACGAAATATAAAAGAATAAAACTCTTAATAGTGTTCACATAACTATCTCAAGAAATTAGGGATGTATTAAGGATAAGTAATAACTACAAGTGTAATTCAGAACCCCCCTCTTCTCAGCTGGATTCAAAGTGTCCCAGCATGCAATGAAGTACTTACTGAGACTGGAAACTAGCACCATCACTTCAAATATAGAAAGATTATCACTAGGCGAACGAGCTTTCACAGCTATCACGTGTGATTCGGACTTAAGTCGCTACTTAATGATTTTAACTTCCATAAAGTATGTTACAGTCTCAACAGGAATATCATCATTCACTGAGATATGAGGAAAGTTCAACTGACAAATCTTAAATAAAACAAAGTACAAGTTAATATATAAGCTATAGTAACTTACGTGTACATAATTTCTAGTGATTGGGATATATTTTTTCTTGAATTCTTAAATAATCATCAAAAGATACTGTAGCTGACTGAAAATCTGCCATTTCGGAAGTATTTAAATTCGTTGACTTATATGCTATGCATTGGATAAGTGCATATGAAATTTCAGCATTTCTACCAATATCTAAGTCATGAGCAGTAATCTTTCCAATTGATAAAGCTAAATAGATACGTTGTATAAAGGAATAAGGAGGTAGATTATTGCATAAATTAATTTGTTTTAATAACAGAAAAAAGATATTTATAGTAAGTTCCCGAAGTGTTGGTTTGTAGGGGTTTATTTGGTGTCAGGATTGATCGCACACTGAATTCAGTTGGAGAATCACAAGAAATCTGATTGTGTTGTACTGATGATTCGTCTTCGTCTGGAACCCATCATCAGTACGCACCCATAACACCACTAAGCATCAAACGCAGAACCGTCAGGTCACAACGTCTGCTCATAAGGCATACAACCACTGGGATGGAATCCGATAGCGAATCAATTCTGATGTCTGCCAGTTCTCTAAATGTAATCATTTTTGATCACACCTGAAGAATTTGAATGTATGCAGTAGTAACTTTCAGAACGGAATATTAAACTCACTTGCAGATAGCGGTTGTGCAAATTTCAATCCAGACTTTGATAAACTCTTAACTTCTATTCGTTCTGTTTAGGCTCAGCAAAACAGCAATAGTAAATATAACATGATAATATGAGTTCACAGTTTTTTATCACTTTACGGATTCTCCTCAACTGTTTGCAACCTTCTTACAGGCTCCCCAAATCAACAGGGTATCTCATTTATTCATTCATCAAAATGAATCATAATTAATCAGTTTCGTTTCATTTTAGCAGTCCAATTATTTTCTTTTATCATAATCTACCATCAGGAGTATGAGTTTACTTCAGATAGAAAAATATTGCTTCACATGACAAACCTTTCTCACTTGGAAATTTTGTACATATATATATATATATATATATACATATAACAAGGAGAGATTCAAACGTACTTTTATCACGTATATTAGCAGTTGTCGATAAGAGTCATATATAACAGAAGCGAGAAATGATGGGCCTAGTTAAACTCTCTACTTATATTACCTACCAGTGCTATTATTAACACTTTGGGAAATCAGTAAAACAAGCAGTGATTGCTATCAGGCACACCTTAAGTAAGCGTGGTTGCAAAAGGGCTGAAAAAGTGAAGATCCTTAGCTAGTATTTAAATCGCTTTCACGTAGATAGCACTATTGAGTGGTCTGGCAGTTAGGATTTCTGACATTCACCTGGGTTCCAACCAAGTAGGAGATGCAAGTTCAATTTCTTTTTGATGCACTTTGAAATCTGGTTTTGTTTACAAGTCAGTAAGTTCAGTAAAACCGTGAGGTTGAGCTTAAGACTAAAATCTCACCCAGTAACAAAAAACAACACCATCGCTACCGAAACTTTAAAGCATGAAGTCCTACATTCCACTTAGAATGCAAAGAATTAAGCAAGTTAAGTATCTTTTCTTTACAAATTTACTTATCCTTTGTTCTTCTACAATATCTCTTGATGGTTATTCAAACTGTTAGAATCAAAATGGAATCACTATAAAAGAAAAAAATACAACAAAAACTTACAGAAACTTACATGCTGTATGATTCTCTAATACATAGAACTCTATTTTATCCAATATACTTGGTGGATTATCATTTACATCTTGAATTGTAATTGTAACATCAGCAGTAGCATTCAAACTAGGCAAACCACTATCTGCAGCATGAACATGGAAGCGTAGCTCGTGCAACATTTCTCTGTCTAATGCCTTTTGTGTACTTAAATGACCAGTGATTTTATTCACTTCAATAAAATCAGCGTTTTGTCCACTTAACCAATAGGTGAGTTTAGCATTATCCCTTAGATGAAAAAAAGGAAAATAAATAAAGCAAACGAAAAAATGAAATGTCTTCAAAGAAACGGTAGGTTCAAAAGAGGACCAAATATATAAGTGTTAGTATAGCGTAATGAATAATGAAGACGCCAATAAAGGTGTAGTGAAAACTCTGGGTCACATTAGGCCTCTGGATTGCTATTTTGTTTCTTATCAGCTTAGCTACGAGAGTAATTGAATCTTGTAGCTCAGCAGGTACAAAATTAACGCAACAATTCTAGATCCACTGGTTTGAGTCCTTTTGTGGTAGAGTCTTTCATTTAGCTTTTGTTAATCATCCATTACATCGACCGGTGTTTGCTTGGCCAAGGCTATCGAGGATGGTCTCACCATCAGTGAACACATAAAATTATTTGTCATTTTTCAGAATGGATAAAAAAGGAAACACTTACAAATGCGACCGGGAGGATCCAAGGTTTTTCAGTCACCACCATTAGCATTTGGATCACAGTGCTTAAGATGTTAAAGAATAGATGACAGTTAATGTTCGGTAAACGACTGTTTTGATTATATTTCTAGGTGGTTAACAAGCGAATTCTCATGGAATGTAAACATATTTTAGGGTTTTTAGGAAAAATTCATCTTATGTAGAGAAAAATGCCCTGAGAGAGTAAGAATTTTCCATCTTGAATTGCAAAATAGATGTCATTAATTTTCTTGAATCAGGCGTCAGAACCTTAGTTGTATGTTTTTCAGTAGTAGTCCCCTTTAGCTGGATCTAAGACTGTCCCTTGAGCTTTTGTCACCTCTTTAGAATACCTTCTACTTGTTATCTTTGAACTCATGCCCAAATCGATGTCTTCTATTCAAGTTCCACACTAAGGAATGGTGGGAGAATGACTGGGCTCCTCAGCGTTTTTTAGGCTTGGATTGGTGAACGTCTTTTGTTGTAACAGGTTTTAATCGAAGCGTGTCCTATCCAGCCTCATTCCGTTCTACATATTTGTCGGATGATGAGTTCTTGGTTAGTTCGGTGGTAGAGTTCCTTGTTGTTAGTCCTTTCTTGCCATCTTACCTTAAGTATTAGACCAGCGAGGGAAACTGCTGATGAAAATGCGCGTTCGCTTGTTGGAAATCATTTTCGTGACGAGCCCACGCTCTCTACCATAAAGGAGAACTGACTTGACATGGATGTGGAAGATAAACATCTTGTTTGATTAAGCTGAGTGCAATAGATTTCCACACTAATATTTCTATTCCACTCCTGCCTTTAACATCCACATTTGTACCACTTCTAGCTGGAACGCTACAAAAACTTCAAAGCACAACTGTTAAAAAAGTTACTGATATTAGTGGTTAGCAATAGAAAACAAAACTAAAAATTCCAGTTAATTACCTTCATCTGGATCTGTTGCATTGACTCTGTTTATTACAGTTCCAATTTCACTATTTTCATTTACATTAAAATAATAGTGCATTTGACTAAAAACTGGTACTTCATCATTAACATCAGTTATTCTAACAATAACAGATCCAGTACTACTTCTTACTGGTGTACCATAATCTGAACAGGTTATCCAAACAGTGATTTTTGAAATGAATTCTCTATCAAAACTTGAAGCTGTTGTTAGCTTGTACCTAATAATACAAAAAATGAATTCGTATATAATTCAGAAGTTCGTTTAGCAAAGGTTTAAATATGATTACAAGATGGTTTTTGTCACAAGTTGGCATTGAAAGGCAACTAGTGAGAATCATGGAGCCGTAAACCTAGACCTCATACTATTTTGAGACTCTCCAATAATGCGCACTCAGAAACCCTCTACATACAGAGCAAAATATTTTCAGGTTATCAAACCAGTAGGTTGATCACCACGTATGTGAACTCTTCAGTCCCTTAAACGGCAATACAAATACCCTGCACAATGCATTCAATCTGCTGACAATTTTGACTAAAAATCCGCAAATCCTACCTCATGAGCATTCGATCATTATTCCTCAGTGTTTCAATTTTGGAGCTTCGGCCAACTTCAGAACTCCTTCATTTTCAGCGGTTTTACAAATAATGTACTTCTTGACTAAATTCATTTGAAAATTTGTATGTTTCAAATTTAGAAGTTTTCAGTTTGACAACTAATGTAATCACTTCACGTGGGCTTTGCTGAAGAGTTATCTTTGAAGCCATACATTTTTAGTGTTATTTTATAGACATCTGACTGATTTCTAGGTAGATTTTACTAATGATTGATGTAAGATAACTTCAGTTCAAAACCAAGGATTACTGAATAACCTTTACCACGCATGACCCATTCAGGCGTCTGACGCAGGACTTCCAGATCACAGCTGGAGCGTGTTATCATCCAATCACTAGGATGGTATCGAATGACCCATGAACTATAGATCCCATAAATTCGAAATAATATAGTATCACCTCCAGCTAACGATACAGGAGATTATCTGTCCTCCATTAGAAAACTACATAACATTCACTCGAGTTACACCATAAAGGCCTACGGAAGAAATGTGGCATATACAGACAAAGAAGATTAGCAACATTTAACACAGACAAGTAAATGTTCTAGATAAAGGCATGATAGATCATATGCTAGGACTAGTTACGTTTTTCAGACTACATAAACTAAAGATAAAATCTGACATTCACACAAAACTGACACTACTACTATCTAATCAACTTAGCATAGGCTCATGAAACTACAGATGCTACGCATGTGGAGCTTGTTTAAACCAGAAGAGTTGTAGACCGAAAATATCACCTAATGAGAAATGTGGATATTTAAAATATAGGAGAATTTGTTAGTGATCGCGACAGCAGTAATTTACCTGAGAATCTTCATATCTTCACATGTATCTACACTTTCAGAACGCTAGAAAACAAAAGGTGAACACATCACCCTCATATTAGACGTCTATAAAGAATAATAAGTCTCTTATGGAAAGCATGAACAACTGTGCAGAGCGAATTTCACCAGAGTCACCCTTCACATTCTCAGGTAATAGATAAACCCGAATAAGTCGGATGAGATTAAGATAAAGTGCTCAAAGTTACCAGAGCTAGAAAGCCTTTGCAATTAATGATAATAATCACTGTAAAATAGTTTGTTGGACGAGATAGAGATAAAACTTAGATGCAGCTCAACATTTTTTTGACTGCAGAACAAAAGCTTTTGTCGGTGATAATTATAAACTTCTCACAGAAAAAATTACACATATGAAACAGCCAAAATGCCGATATGGTATTTGGCACTACATAAGACATGATATCAGATGGAAATATCACAGAAAATGTACTCGTGTAGTTGCAATCCAAAAATTATTTTTTTTTGCTGTCAAAACCAATAAATATCAGAAATAGAAAATTGTAAATGAGTTTTCACTTGTGAACTTTATTAACTGTTAAATAACTCGTCTTTTGAGTACGAAACTGGTTTAAAAGATAAACTAAATACCAGAAGCTGAGTATCTGAATACGTAGAAATTTCTTTCAACCCTCTTAAACTCAGTATTTAGGTGAAACATAATGTTCGCAGAAGAAAATAGCGATGGGTTGGACGTAGACTGAGGAGGCCAATGAGTGACAATTGGTGACAGGCAAGAGCTCATGGTAAACTCACATGGAAAGCTACGGGTAACATGTGATATAAGTCTGAGGGTAACGTGAAGGAGATCATGTGACGAGGAAGTGAGAGTTTGTTGGTAGTTTTGATGCCACCTGAAGGTTAAAGCAAAGAATCGACTTCGGTTGCATTCTCCCACCAGGAAAACAAGCAATAAATAATACTCAAACAAAATGTCCTGATACTTATCTCACCTTATTTTTAAACTACTTAAGAACCATTAAACAACCACTCAGCTCTCTGGCATTACTTTCACATGGCTCTAACACTGATCATAGGTTTTCCTTTTAATCCTACTTGATATTCTCCATGTTGCCATTGGTTCCACACCTGACTTATTGCTTCCATCCGGATCCCGATCGAGAGCCTGCCTGTTATGTGATGTTACTAAAATGTTCCACCAGAGTACATCCATTCCATTTCCATTTTCTTCAGTATATGGGCTTGTTCGTTCACTGACAGAATTCCTTCTTGCTTATCTTTCCATACTGGTCACGTGATCTGTACTGTCTTCGATACTTCAATCTTGAATATTTCATCGACGAAATGGGAAACAGCTCGCAGAACAAAATCCTATAATTATTTATTTATTTATCGCCGAAATTTATACAAGCACAATTTTTATAAATGCCTGTTGAAGTATATGGTTATGACAACCTCCTTGGAGGGAAATATAACAAGGCTAGAATTAAGTGACAGTCCATCAGTGAACTCATCAGGTAAAAAATTTTTCATAAGACAATTATACAGTATAAAAATAAAGGATGCAGAGAGGGATGCTTTTTTTACTTACATAATGAAAAAGGCATATGCATTTGTTGTAAGCTGAACAGAGTTTCAGTTGGATTCAGTAAAAGGTTTTCTAATTTTTCTTTATTCTGTGTATCGAAATGCCATTTTCTCGATTCAGTTAGTCGACAACTCACTCGTCCATTATCTCCGCTATCTTTATCCTGTGCTGTAAAAACGGCAACCAGTCGGCCAGGTTTTTCATTCTCTGGTACTAGTGCATAATTTGTTAAATGCGCTGGTTCAAAGTGTAATTCAGGTGAATGATCATTTTCATCCAACACAGTAATTTCAACAATACATGTGGTGCTTCTAGGTAAAGTTCCTCCGTCACTGGCTTCAACAGTCAGTATTATCTGAAAATGTGAAATAAATTTTAAAAAAAATTAAATCCACGTGTTATGTAAATCAGACTTTAATATATTGCCCCAAATGTGATACCGTTCAAGCTGTGACTCCCCTGTTCTTTCACACAAACAAACATCCTTTCACCACGTGTTCAAACTTAAATGAATGAGTTGCACAACTATGATGTTACAGCTGAATCTGAAGGTGAAAAAATCATAGACATTTTTGTATGGGCAAAAAAATTACTCAGGCTTCTAACCACTATATTATGGAACAAAATTTCTACCGTTCGTTCAATGAACATTTTAGAGATAATTATATGAAGGAGTTTTATCAGATTTCAAATGAGTTGACTGAACATCAGATGACCAGAGAGCATTAGTAACAAGGAACTCTGCTAACGAACCAACCGGAAACCTGTCAACAAACAAATATGAAAAGGAAATCAGATATGGATCGGAATCATCCTTACAAGACCGTTCAGTAACGCCACACACTAGAAAGGCTGTCAAGTAAAATCTGGATGGGTAAAGACAAGGAAGGGATTTCGAGGGTTGACATGGAGTGAGATCATCTGAAGAGGACACGAGAGTTTATGGACAACCATGAAGCCAGCTAGAGGAAAATAGAAGAAGACAGACTGAAATGGAGAAGTGCTGTTGAAGCCATATGTTTCACTAGGAATTCAAGGGAATAATGACATGGTAGTAATTGCCATAATAAAGACACGGATGTAAATAAACTGAGTGAAAAGTTATTTTCAGCCTATATAAATGCCAACGAAGACAAATACTCTTCTGAATTACGATTTCAGCGCTCTATCGAATGACTGAATAGACCAGACTGTTAACCAAGTCATAATTTTACTGCGACCACCAGGGATAATTCTGTGACCAACAGTTCTAATACATTCGCAACTCAGATTTCACTTTCAGTTTACCCTCATTAAATTAGTATCAAACGAGTGACATTAATAAGGATATTGTTATTTTATTATTATTCCCGTGGGTTCCGGTTGAAACATAGGGCTTCAACAACACATCTCCACTTTCTTCTGTTCTCTGCTGTCCTCTTCAGTTAGCTCTACGATTGCCCATAATCTCTCATCTCCTACTCTCACGCATTCCTCCATGTCACTCCCGGACGACCCACTGGTCGCTTCTCACTGAGGTTCCACTCGACAAATGGCCTGGCATGCGATATTATTCAACGGCCTCCTCAGCATATGACCGATTCATCCCCACTTTCTCCTATATATTTGTTGAGCAATCGGCTGTTGGTCGGTTTGGGGCCAGAGTTTCTTGTCGCTAATTCTTTCTGGCCTGCCATTCGATCTTCATTATGTGTCGAAGGCACCTTGTCTAGTTTACTAACTCGCTATTGTTCTAGCCAGTCGCAAGTCCGGGTAGAGAGGGAGGGTTGGGCGTGGGGCTGGCGACCCTACCTCACAAAACCAGTCAAACTGCTACAGGAAATTCAACGCACAATAAAAATACTAAAAATACAAAAATATATTAAGGGTGCATCTTAGATATAATTACAATAACTTTTTATTTAATTTTGTCTGATTAATAATAAATACAATGAAAATAATATCTTAGTAATATGTTACACACAATCTCCCAAGTAGTAAAGCTTCTCCTGTGATCTGTTCATCTTCCATTAACTAGATATGATAGAGGAGATTTGTAGCTCAGGTGGATGATTTTGATGTGGTTTTGTTCTCTGAGCTGGATGTTTAGTTTGCGAAGTTTTCATCACCTTACTGGGTGACATCTTCAATGCGCTGAAGATGTCACCCAGTAAGGTGATGAAAGCTTCGCAAACTAAACATCCAGCTCAGAGAACAAAACCACATCAAAATCCATTAACTAGGACTAGCAAGATCTTATGTCACATTTGATAATATAAATCAATACTCCAGGATAAATGATGATTGTATATGCATACATGCATATCTATATATAAAATTTAATGTTTCGCTTTTCATACATGGTTTGAAATTCAGTCATTTTAATGTGGAGCTGAAAAATTATAGTCTAGATTGTAGGTAGCTCTGAAAGTATTTACCAGTGCTTTTGATGTCAACCTAAAGGTGGCTTTATTTGAAGTCGTTTTAGAATGAAAGAAATTCAGTAAGGTGTTCACAAGCCATGACGGTGGATCTTCCCTTCATAGAATCCTAGTGAACTAAATAAAATAATAGGAGAACTAATTAAACACCAGCATACTTCATTGTAGAAACAGAACTTTGCCGTATGCTTTTTACATTCCCTTGCGTTCTGAGTGGAGCACAGGACTTCTGGCTTTTAAGTTTCCGTAGTGTCAGCGTTTTCTTACTGGGTGGGGGTGGGGTTCCTTCTTACACTCACCCTTCCCTCTTTACCGAGCTTAGTACTGTCTGTACTAGGTTTACGGGTGCGTCTTTGGATAGTCGAACCGTGACCACGTGTGTGGTTGAACGACGAACACAGTTCTTTTTTATGTAGCCATGAACAATAAGTATGAAATTCAAGTTATTTCTCTGAAATTGTGACCTCCTGTTGATATACGCAGGCCAAATTTATCCACCTAATTTTAGCAAATTGATTGCTGTTACGATGAATGACAACTGGAGGCTACTTGTTCGTTGATGACTAACGGTGAAACTTAGGACGTTTATTTAATCCCACTCGGGAGTTGTCAGATGAATATACCTGCTTCCAATGGAGAGTCGAACTCATCAGACACTATTGTCGAAGCCAAAGCGTTGTCCTCTTCATTATTGTTTCTCACAAAAAAACTGCATACTTTGATATCTGAGGAATTATTTGGTAGTCAGTCAGGAATCCAGATAATATCATGACCACTAGTAAGTTGTATAGAGCTTTGTAAAATGCAATCAATATATTTATATATATAGTGTAGTGTTGAAATAAACATTTTTACGTGTGAGATATGATTAATTTTCAACTCTTGCAAACAAAATAGCATTTATTATCTCTCACATCGAATATCCGAAGTAAACAAATATCTAAGCATAAAATGTATCATACAACTATCTACGAATCGATTGATAATAAATGAGACTTTATAATATGACTATTTATTATCAAATAATCTAATCTTTAGGCGATAAAAGCTGGCCATCCTAACAGTAGTAATACTCCACAGTAAAGTTGGTAAAACTCGAATGTATGAATTTGTGAATACTAAAAACACAAGTTTAATATTTTCATGGTATTTCTGAGAATAAGAGTAATGATAAAAGTCGTGATACCAAGCGCTTGGAGGGAACTGACAGGATCTAGACCTGAACCTAGGATTTCGGTAAGTTGTATCAACAACTTCAAAAAGAACTGATGCCGACTCAGATATTCGAACCCATGCCCCAACTGCTTTAGGTTCGTCTAACTTATAAGATTCGGTGTTTTAAGCAATTAATTTGCTTCATTCAAGTTTACAATGTAAAAACAAACAAAATTAACATTATGGACCTTATTAAAAAGGTTCTGTCAGACCTTCATCTCACCTAGATATCTGTGAATGCGTAGTTTCAGTCAGTTTAAATGAAATGTTGACATCAAAACCTTTTGGGGCACCTGTTTGAAATTTCTGTGATGTTCACATTAAATTAATTGCTATTGTATCTATACAGAGTCAGACAAATAACATCCCATTTTCTTTACCATATTTCTCATGGGAATAACCTATTCCAAGAATTTACAGAGGTGACTTCCTGTCTAACTTCTGAGACCATATCTTGTAAAACATACTTGAATGAGTTTTGGATTTAGTGACCTGCCTTTGTAAGGAACAGAATAAACGGGTAAACATATATATTGCTGGAGAAAGGTCAAATGTTGAACATGTTTACCTTACCTGAATTTCCCCTTGTCTCCTTTCCTGAAGTAGAGTGCCTAAAATCTTTGTAATGAAGATTTGCTAACTACTCGCGATTTGTGTCTGTATGTTTTTAGATTTGATTATATGTTTAGAAAAAAACATCTGCTTATCAATATCATCAACTGTTTCATGAGATTTACCATTTTTATAAGTTTCCAGATCGTAGGTGCTACAAACTTGCTGGAATAATTTGAGTCGAGTCAGATTGATTCATTATAACTTATTTAAATTAATCCCAGTGTGTAAATCATCCAATGAGTGATTAATAAAAATCCGAATAAATCTGCTGAAGAAGCTGTGGCTTACGAAACGAAACGTTCAGAAAAATTTTGTTTTGATTTTCTTAACACGCTGGGATTAATTTAAATAATTTATAATGGATTTACCATTTTGTTAAAGACTATTATTTACACCTTATGACAGGTAACCGCGCTCCCTTACTGATGCAAGTAAATCAGTCATTCAGAGAATACTGAGTTTACCATCCTGTGTGTTATGTGAATCGGAACAATCTTATGGCTGTCTCTGTTAATCACGAGCAGATACATCTGTTCAAGCGAAATACACGATACAAACATCCTAGGATCTCTCTAAATAAGAGGGCCAATCTCGTTTCACTGTAACAGCTATCAGCAGGCTACTTATATACAGTCATAAGTAACTCGTTAGGACTACTTAGTTCGTTGCAGCTCAACGCGGATTATCAAACACATAAGATTCGTACTACCACCTACAACTCCTTACGTAAATGCTATCAACAGTCACTTAATAAGGTCACTCACGACTACCGTTGTCTTAAAGCGTTAAGCGAACTTTGTTTATATGTAGAGCATACCGTACACGCACACATACTATTATAACCTCAGTCATTAAATAATGATATCAAGTTTTATCCGTCATGAAGTCATAAGAATCACATAATTTTGTGATGTTTCTTCAAATGATGACTGTCCATCTTTAGACCTAAAAATGATCCTCATTAAGCAGGACTCTATTAATCATAAACTTGAATAAAACTGAACAAAAAACATGACAGACTATCAGATGGGTTGATTAGCACTTTAAATTGCAGGCATCTAGTATGGCACAGTTCTAAAATCAACAAATTCACTGCATTTTGCCTTGATACCACAGTGATACGGTTCGATTCCAGGCCGACGTACTCCCAAATAGTCCCTAGTCTGCTAGCCAACAAAAAGCTCGGTGAACGGAACAGGTTAGAGAAGAGGTTATCTACCCCACTATGTAAAAATAACGTGCCTAGTGAGACTTCAGGGTCTCAAGCCTGAGGCCATAAATTCAACTCGTAAGTCATGAAATGAAAAGAAATAAAATATTACTTCAATAAAACTATTACTATGATATTGATTTATTTTTTGCTGAGAGAAAGAAATCGCCTTAGCTAAATAAATTGTTCGATTTTACTTGCCAATAATATCATAATTAGGCCTTTTCTGCCTCAGACATTAAGGTGAATTGTAGGTGTTGTGCTATTATTACTACTCTTATTCCACACTTGTTTTTAGGTTAAACTTTAGCAAAATTTGATGAATGATTCTTATTTTTAATTATACTATTGTGCTAATTAAATGATTGAATACCATTTGTATTAATAATTTTCAGGTGGGAAAACTTTTCCAATTTTCTACTTCTGATGTGTATAACACGTTAAATTCACACCTAATTGTTTAATCAAAACAGCGATTTACTGAATTGAAATTAAGAGTTGGAAAGATATTGTTTTTAAGCTAAGATTTGATCGCTTGGTAGCAAGATTTCAGTCTCTTAAGGCAGATGAATCTTATAATATATAATAAAACAAATCTGAAAATTGCATATCTTATACTTCAATACTCGGTTAGCTTTTATTTAGTGAAATCGTCAGTTGTTGGATGTGATATATATAGCTACAATTCTGACTCTTCATATAACAGAATACAGGATGCTTTCTTAACCAAATCATGGTATGTTCTAAGTAGTGAAAAATCTATATTCTAGTGAATAATCGCTATATCATTGTTTGGCGAAACCAGTTATGTGTATAGTGTCAGTGCATACAACTCGACAACTGTCGCATGAAATTAAAAGTTTGGTGATATTCAATAATTTATGTCATGACAGGAATGGAAGGCGATATGAATTTCTTGAATTAATGTTACGTTTCTGTCAGGAAACCACCCTGAATTTATTTAAACAATTACTTTAGTTATTGCTCAGCTCAGCTTCGCGCTTTGTCTAGAATGACTTTCACTTCATCTCAACGAAATAAGTGACTGGGTTCAGTGAAAAACACAAAATATTGCAAAACATTAGTTCCGAGTTAACACTTAGTAACCTCGTAAATGACTAACGTATCTTCACTTAAAAATCCTTCCAGCTGTTACAATGTTTGCGTTACTACCCACCTTTAGTTTTAAAACAGACATTTGCTATCCTTTCTGATCACATGCAAGCTCTTTGCTGCGTGTGATGCCATGCTAGTATAAGAAAAACAGTAATACACCCTTCTTTTGAAATTAGTGTTAATATTTATTATTACTGCCTTGGGTTGCTAGTAGAACATACTGATTCAGAAGCGAATCATCACACACCGTTGTCTTCAATCCCTCTTAGCTGACCCCCCAAGTGCTCATACGCTTACATTTTCTCTTTGCACAATCATCTCCATGCGACTTTTAGATCCAGGTGCAACTTGTGGCTTCCTATTCGGGTTCTACTAAAAGTCCTGTCTGAGGCGTGATGCCAGCCAACTTTCTTCTCAGAGTTCCTCAAATCCATTTCCACTTTCTTCGACATATTTTCTGGGCTGTTGTTTGGTTTTTTGTTTGAGTTCCATTGTTGCCAATTGTTTTCGGCCATGTAATTTTCATTACCTAAACGGTGAAGGCAACTGCTGCTATAAGCTTGAAGCCTGTTCGAATTACTTTCGGTGAGGTGCAAAATCTCTTAACCATAACATAAAAAAGGAGTGATTTAATATTAACGTTTAAGAACCTATTCTTGTTCCTTCCGCTGAGCACAGCAGACCTAAACATTGATTTCAGATTAATGAAAGTCTGTCTTACTTTTTGGATCTTCTCTGGCATTCACATCCTTATCCATGCCCCTGTAATAGAAACGAAGCTGCCTAGATAAGTAAAAGTGGTGATCTTCTTCAAATTTCTCGCCTTGAATGGTGCTTTCTTCTGTTAGTTATCTATCTGCTTCACTTCTTTCTTCTCTGTTTTCCCCTCAAGTTCTGTCTTCGCTGCCTATCTCTTCTACCAGCTTGTTAATTTTCCCCTCTAGATCTTAGAGGTTTTGTAACACTAGAAATAAATACTCCGTGAAGTCTACATCTTCTAAAGTTCTCCTATCGCCTCATCTGTTCTTGACCTCTCACGGTCTGCCGCGTGATCCAGTCTACCATAATCATGAATATCATCGGTGATAATAAATAACCTTGCCTTGATTACTCCTTCACTCCAAAGGCTTCGTTGAGTTCTTCCGTTGTGGATCACTTGAAATGTGGCATTATCGTACAGCTGTTGAATTAGGTTTGTGGCAAAGCCCTTTTTAGTATTGAAGCCGTCTCTAAAGTACTTCACTGTCAACGCTATCACACGTCTTTTCAAAGTTGGGGTACAGATTCAACTGTCATTCCGTGCTCCGTTTGATGATAATGCATAATATTGCAATTTGGTTGACACATGATTTGCTTTACCTGAATCCAGCTTGTTTCGGGTGGAGTTCATCATCCGAAACAGTTTTTAGTCTCTCCAAGGTGATACGATTGATGTTTTGCTTGGTGTGGACAGCGACATGTTTGAAGTGATTGGTACAGCATTTTTTTGTTCTCCTTCACATCATTTCATCCATTTCATTTGTGTTGATTTGTTCCCAGATGGTAACCTGCTTTTCTGATACAGTACTCTGGAATATCATTTACATGCTACCTGTTCTCACTTCTTCGCAAGTGTACAGTGAATATCTTTTATGCTTTCTAGAACTTTTCTTCAGTTCTTTATTCAATGAACTGTAGACTGAACACTTCTCCTTTCGCTGTTCATTATTGCCGTGGTTTATCTTCATCATCAGCAACCTTGACTCAGCTTGTAGGTGTCTCTAGAAAGTCATTCCTTCTCTTGCCTCTTCTTCCCTCAGATGGTTACATAGATTTATTTCTGTCATCTTCAGAGACCTGCATTGTTTTCCCACGAAAGTTCCGTAAGTGATGTCACAGCCTGTCTTCAACTTTTTTATCGATTAGTGCATCTATTTGTAGTATCATCCTTCATTTTCTGGACGGTGAACTCAAACTTTAGTTTGTCTCCAGTTTCTCTGAAGGCTTCAGTTTAATCTTGAAAATTCTTTCACTAGATGGTGGTTTGAGCCCATATTTGCTCCTCTCATCCATCTTGTATGAAGAAGTTTGCATCTTTACTTTCTTGAGGTTGAGACGAAGTCTACCTGATTTTAGATGTGTCCATCTGCTGAAACCCCCGTCGCCTTGTTTTTACCTTTGAACATCAAATCACTGAAAGCAAAGGATTTACTACCCAAAAAATAAACAGGAGGAAATGGAGATTGGTCGGAAATATGTTGAAGAAACGATTAAGTAACTTCACATGCTGCGCAGACCCTCGAGGGATATCCAAACTGGAAGCGACATGTCAGGTGTAGTCTGACAGTGACTTGGGGAGATCAAGTGAAGAAGAAATGAGAGCTTCTGGGCAGTGCTACAGCTAGCCGAAAGGGATATCAAACAGCTGAACACGATAAAGTTGAGCTGCTTCACATCCGTTTACCACTCCGAACGCAATGGATGAATAATATTAGTAAATTACTCAAGAATAATAATCATGTTCAACACTAAAGATTATTCCTTAAAGGCAGTCCTTCACTATATTCACTTCGAGTTATTGGAGAACTCTTACAAAAATTAGGCCAAAGTCCGTCAAATGAACTGCATTTAGTTCACTGTTCCACAGCTGGTACCTTCATGTTTCAACAGAAACCGAAATATAATTTACTTCGAAACCTTTCTTTGAAGGCAGATTACAGACTTAGCTTATTGTTCCGCTCTTTTTTATTAGTACCAGCACAGAATTAAGTTTTTCGCCGAAGTATAATTAGTATTACCAGTGCCGAGAAGTTAGCTAAGCCACTGAATACGTTGGTAGTCATACGTCTTCAATTTCTGCACAACTTTGCGTGAACTAGAATGTAACAGCACAATCAATCGGTTATAGTATTTTGGACTTGTAAAGATATATTTTAGCCTAAAAACCTCACACAAAGTTGTGCTTTTTTAATGTTTTATGATCTAGGATAAATAAATTTCTTCTGTTAAACGATGAACAGATACCGAAATAACCGCACGCATTATCTAATAAAAGTGAATAATTCAAGATTGTGTGTGTGTGCGGTTAAGACGAAGAATCAGAACAAACAAATAGCTTGTAACACAATTACCTGTCTGACCTTGCAAATTCATTAAAACAAAGTTACATGAATGCGTACATCTGTTCAATACTGGTTGGGCAAAGATTTAAATTGCTAACAAAAACTACTGTGCAAGTTTGATAGAACTGGCCAATTTTAAATTTTAAAACATAATTACGGAAGATAACAGTTAAGGCTAAAGATAAAATCCAGAAATTTTTCAAATTGTACAACACATCTAGCGATTATCTTCACCAGATATAAACTTTTCCTTGAATAGCACAACACTGTCAGATACCAGGCTCACCTTCTTGTGGATTTCATAGTCTACTTCCCATTGAACATGTATCCAACCAGTAATTGGATCCAAAGCAAATAATCGCATAAATTCTGGTTTAGTTAGTGAACTTATTCGATATTTAATTTGAGCATTACTTCCTTCGTCAATATCAGTCGCTTTAACCTAAATTGAGATGAATAATGAATATTGTTAGAAAACTATATACTGACTTATATTTAACACTATAGAAAACTAGAAATTTAAAAGAAATTCATCACTTTGAGTATTAAATCAGCTTAAACAATTATTATGATCATAGTTTATACTCTGGTTCACTAGAAGAGTGATTAAAATGGGAAGTAACAATAGGACTTAAATGAAGATGGCTTAAAATCGAATTAGCAAGGGCCAGGAAATCACAATGCTGGAATAAAATAAAAGTCAATTATCTGATGTCATTAGATCACTTTAAAAACATGGCGTATTTAAAACACATAAAGAAGAAGTAAATGTCATCAGTGGCTCATGCATCGTGATCCAGGTATGTGGAGACCACTGTCGTCAATCAAGACAGTGCTCGCTGGGTAGATTAAAACTATCTAAAAACTGGATGATATTTCACTCTTTCGGGTGAAGCTCATCAGTGATCTTCAAAGCATCTGCCACAATCAAAAATTCAGAATATGTTTATTTTTGCTTCCATTATGGACGACTAGACTGTGACTAGCAATAAAATCCAGGATGAGAATTTTGTTCTATTTGGTACTCGTCATCCAGATGTACCTGAATTCCTCAGTGAGTGATGGTATTCCCACCGAGGCTCGAACCCAGCGTCCGCAGTTTCAAGCGCCGAAGCCTCATCCACTAGACCACTTGGGCCACGACAGCCTCCTCTTGTGCAATGGGTCAGATTAATTATTTAATTCCGTTCAGATTTTCCCATTGGTTGCAAGTACATTTGATTGAAAATTCCCAAACAGGACGAAATGCGTGTTATCCTGGATTCACTGCCAGTCATCATCCACCAACTGAATTCAAGTTACATGATCAAACATCGTCAAAGTATATACACAAGAAGCCAACATGTCAACCTGAGTCCGAGCACTTCGGCCCAATCAACTAACAGGAAAATCCTAACTGAACTGAATTATATACTTAATGTTTCCCAAAGTTTTACAGAAATGGTAGTATGAACCCAAATATAAATCACTCCAAAAGAATAAGATCCCCTAGATTACATTAAGAAATAACACTTCACTTCTGATTCTTAGATGTGGTTTAAACCTGCACTCTGACTAATTTATTTGCCCTCCTTTTTTTCTAGATAAAACGGTATGACGCATTCATTCCCCAAAATTTCGACAATAATCAACGTCTTTAAACAGCAGATATTGTGCATGTGACATAGAAAAACTAAAAAAACCATGCGATTACTACCATGGGAACAATTTTTTTGTTACAGACTATTTTAGTATACTTAGACTTATGGATATCATGACTTCTGAGTGCTACACAGCGAAACTCTAGGTGTTAGTTACATTTTTCTGAAATACAGGCTTCAGGGTTTTCGGCGCTTTAATGAATCCATTTTGATTGTATAATTATTGAGAGAAATTTTAGACCTGCGATTTTGCAAAGTACATTTTTTAATAATTTATCTTAAATTTTATTGATAGTCACCATCTAAATACATTTTACTATTTGGTTTTTTATTATTTCGTTATCATTTGTTTATTATTTATCTGGTCCATTTTTCAGGCATAAAAATCACCACCATTTTTTTGTTTTATTTAATCAATCTCATTTAACGTTTTTAATGGCGCCAAATATGATTTAAGTTGATATACTTTTATTTTTTTTGAAATAAATGATTAATGCTGTCCACCTTTATATTACATTTGGGCGAAATAAATTTAAAAGATGTGAATATAAAAAGGATAATTATGACTGAACTGAATATATATATATATACATTAATTAGCACACTGAAGCATTAAAGTTATTTAAGCCCCCTGTTTTAAATCAGGCGTCTAGCAAATTTTTTGATATGTATCAATAGGAAGTACAATTGTTCATGTGAAAATTAGATATACATTTCAGCTGAATAAGATAAGCATTCCACAGTTATTTCCGATTTTCATTCTTTTTGGTTTTAACCCCTAAAAAACATATTTTACGTTTATATCTTACAGAATTAATATTATGAGGTATTGTTATGACAATTTTATTTTGTTATTGATGTTTATTTCTCTGCAGATTATATTCTTAAATGTGATATAAGTTAAATGATCAGAATGCATGTTTGCGTTTTCCCTTAATTAGATATTGAAAAACGTGGATTAATGCCTAGCATTAAACCAGATGGAGAGATGTTTCAAAGCTATTTACCTACCAGTATCTACCTAAACGATTGGATTTTAAAACTAATCCAAATTTGAACAAAGCAAGAACAACAAATGTACCAGGATAATACGAGCTCATCTTTTATTATTTCGAGGATTCTTTTCAACCATTTACAACCTGAACGTTAAAAAATATGAATTACATTAAAGATATGAACATACTTTTCCACGATCGTAAGGAGTAATTGGTAGGAATTAAAAGTAACATTAGTCCGGAATGATTTAACTGATTAGGAGTTACAAACACTGACTATTTATAGAATAATTAGACAATTAGGCTTGGAAACAAAAAATAGGGTTGTGTTTATATGTGTGTGTGTAGAAACAAGGTTTAGCTAGAAAGAGCATAACAAAAAGTAGATTACGTAACTAAAAAAGCATCTTATCTAATAGCCAATAGAAAAAAGGAAAGAAAAGAAATAAGGTAGCGTGATTCATGTTTAGATGAGAGAGTAGAGTTTTCTAAACATGAAAAAGATGACTCATGAAAGTTGTATATTTTTTTTGTTATCACCAGGGCAGTGCAAGATTCACCACTGTCTCTTTCTGAGTACATAGATTTGATTTAAGTCGTTTGATGGCAATTGCTTCAGCAAAGCGTAGCCAGCTAGGTTTCTTTTGCTTGTTGATTATTTTGAACAACTTCAGGTTGTCTACAATTTGACCAATATCCAATAGATGACGAGCAATCGCACTGTTTAATGCTTGCGGACCTTTCAGTCTCAAGTTCTTTGGTATGTGTTCATAGATGCGGACACTAACCCTTCTCTCTGTTCTTCCAATGTATGCGCTTTGGCACGTACATGTAATCCAAATTTGTGCACTTGGCTCTACTGAAACTATTCAATGACAAACCATCGTCATCATATAAAATTTTAAGGTGAACATATAACCACTAGTAAAATTTGACTACTGATATAAGTTTAAAATTTGACTAAATAATACTAGAAACTGCATACTTTTACAGTTCTGTCAAAAACACTTCGTAGTGAGATAAAAGGTGTGATTAAAGTAACATATATTGAGACATATTACTTATGTGTGGTGAAACATATGGGTCATCATGACAACGGACCTCAACTATTCGCCGTTAAGACTGGACAAGTGTTATTTGGATTCTTTTGAGGGACAGATGGACCCAAACTGCAACAAATTTGTATAAAAACAGTGAACACATTTTAGCTATGTATCCTTCTTGACTAGATCACGTTTAGCAATCAGTTCACCTCCAAAAAAGGTGTCTTCAATAATGACCTGAATCATTTTTGATAAAGTTTTAAAATTCTTTATAGGGTGTCTTTTTCAGAAATAAAATTGAGATAAAACATCACATAAATATATAACCTTGTAGATTCCAACAAATCTAATGATTACCTGTACGACGGGTGTATGTGGTCTGGCATTTTCCCGTAAATCCACAATGTAAGTATCTTTTTCAAAGATTGGAGAATTATCATTGAAATCTGTTACATGCACTTGTAATAAAATTGTTGCATTTCTACTAGGCGATCCTCCATCAACAGCAGTTAAATTAAATTCATATAATGATTCAGTTTCTCTATCTAGCGGGCTTCGAACAATTAATCGGAGTTCATGCCTTGGCCCTGGTGGAGATCTGTTCAAAGTTTCAGAAAATGAAGATATTACATTGGATTGTAAATCATCAGACACTTGAAGATTTGTAATCGATGTATCTCTATCTAATGATGTCCATTCTAACTCAAATTCAGGAACTTGAGGTTCAATCAAATATTTGATTATGTTATTTGATCCAGCATCTTGATCCACTGCAGGCGTCAGTTGTATTGTATCTCCAATAAGGCTGCTTTCAGATACGTAAACATGCATCACATCCTAGTGAGAAAGGCAAAAAGGACACTGATATACAAATATATACATACACATAGGTTCATTGATTGTAGAGACAAATAATTCAATTAAATCTTTCACTGACCACAATGCAAGTATACTGTTTAAATACCACAGTGGATAACATTCAGTGTGAACTGAAGCTGAGATCCTAACTGGCTGAATTATTGCCGTCTTCCAGCTTACATTTTAACTTTGATAATCACTCATTAGGCTATCATTGTACTTCAAGTTTCATCTGGCTTACAAGTCTCCTGTTAAAAACAACATCCGTTTTATATTCTGTTTCTAGCCAATATTAAATCCACCATGTGATGAAAGAAGAACACTCTTAGACAAATCTTAGAGTTCATTTCGTGGAAGAGATATAAAATACCTACCTCACCATAAAAGGCATTTGGTTTTACTTCTACTTCAATTCTTTTGCGTTACGAATGGAACATAGGACTTCAGACTTTGAAATTCAAGTAGCAGTGGTCATGTTTTCAACGGTATGGGGCAGCTCAAGCTTTACTCTTCGGCGGTCTTACTACTGGCGATTAAACTAGGCAGGGTGTCTATGAGTCATTCGTCCGGGAATCGAACTCAGACCTCTAGTATTCTACCACTGAACTACCTATAGTGTCAAAAAAGACATGCATTCAGAATTCAAGTTAGTCTAAATAAATCACAGATGATGGATGATAATTAATGCTTTCAAGCCCCACATCAAATTTTAACTAAGTCACCCAGGGATAAACTCATGCATATTCATGTGTTAAAAAACATACCAGACTTGCTATGCGCACGCAACCTACTATTTATACACAGACTTCGCCGTCAGCTGAATTTTATACAACTATATGTAGAAATTTTCCTCTCAGCTGATATCTAAGTATTTATTCACAATATATTCTTAACAAACATAGAAATCTTAAATTACAAACATTTTATCAGTGAAGATTAACAAAGTCAACACAACAACTGCATACTATTGATTGATGTGAGTCGTCAGGATCTACTCGTGACAGACTTTGCTGCATGGTAGGTAAACTGAAATGATCTGAATAACGGATGGCAGTTTCATTCGATGTGAAATGCGCTCATAAGCACTGTATCAGGTCCGAAAGATGAATCAGTTCAAATCACTCAACTTTTGGGTTAACTAGTTGGGCGAAACTAGTAATGCATAGAATCGAATTTGTTATTTACAAGTTATACAGTCTTAGTGGGGGATCTTTCTCAGATTTCTCTAGGAACCAAACGTATGCTGAACACAGTCTGTGATTTCGAAGGAGTTTATGGCGAACTATCGCCTCAGATTGTGTCATTCGCAAAATGATAAATACAATTCCAAGTCAATCACCATCAACGGAAGGGATTTGAAAGAGGTTACTCCATTCACTTATCTAGGGAGCATTGTCTCAACTACAGGAAGTCGGAACGGACGAGGATGTCAAATCGAGCGAGAATCGAGTAGGCGAGAAATACATTCATCAACCTGAAACAATCAATCTGGAAATCTTCGTCACTCAGCCAGCATCAGCAGCGAAATTCAGTCGGATTGACAATACAAACGTCAAGTCAGTTCTTCTACACGCATCAGAAACTTGGCGGGTGGGTCACAAAGAATATTTCCAACAGGCTATTGCAGACTTTTATCAACAACTGTCAACTATAGCTCTATACTGAAGATCAGATGGCCGGGCCGGAAAGAATCACCAACAATAAACTATAGGAACAAACAAAACAAGAACCAATTGCCAACCAACAAATATGCAGGAGAAAGTGGAGATGGATTGGTCACTCGCTCGCTGAGAAGGCCGCTGGGTGACATCGCGCGTAAGGCCATTGCCCGAGAGGAACCCGAAAGGGAAGCGGTGAGTGGGTCGTCAGTGCAAGGGTGACATGGAGGAGATCGTGTGAAGAGGAGTTGAAAAAGTATGGACTAACATGGATGCAGGTGAAAAGTACAGTAGGAGACAGAAGCAAATGGAGACGTGCAGTTGAAGCGCTATGTTCCACTAGGAACTCAAGGGAACAATAAAGAAAATAATAAGTTAAGTACTTTTTGTAACAAATATAATGAATGAATATAGACATTTACATTGGTAATACATACCTGTTTCTGTGAATCGTCTGCAAGATTTAAAAATCCTGATTTACTTCCTAATAACCATGTTGGTGCATTATCATTTATATCAATAATTTGTACATTAACTGTAATAATATTTGTATATTGATCATCTGAGCGTATATTTAAATCCAACTGACAAGTGGATACTTTTTCATTATCTACAGAATTATGAGCTAAATTCATTTGTGATGGTTTATGCATATAATCTGTACGATAATCTGAATAACTAGAATATGCACAACAAGATTTAAATGTTGGACATAACTGATCCCTGTCTATTCGTCTAGCCACTCTCAACACACCAGTTTGTGCGTCTAAATGAAAGTATTTCGATTGTGGTTCACTATTAAATATTTGATAGTAATAATTGTTCGACTTTTTCAATTTATCGTTATCATCACCACTGTGAGTATTACTGTTATCAGTTGGTTGATTTAGATTGTTATTGTTATTATTATTGCTACCTGAAGTAGTAGGCATTGAATGATTGATTAAGAATTGTAAATTAGCTACTTCTCTACCGATCGACTCCTCCTCAAGCAGGCGTACATTCAACTTTTTTAAATCACCCATAAACATTGACTGTGACATTGTTCTATATTGTTGAATAAATCTTTTATTCCGTTTGTATTTCAACAAATCTGATTTAGTACTAGTAATAGCATTAGTATTAGTAGCAGTAATAATAATAGTAAGAGAATTTAATATATACATAAAATAAAGGAAATGAAAAAGAAGAATCTTCATTTGTTTCTGTATATAATGGGATTTGAATTCATTGTACAACTGGTTCAATGTTTCTTTAGATTTACTACAGGTATATTCTTCTTATTAGAACCTGTAAAATCGAAAGAAAAAGCATATGCTATTATACATTGAGATTTATTTGGTTTATTAAACATGGAAAGTTATTTCATCAGATTCCAGAATTTGTGCTGAATTGGACTGATTTAAATTCTCAGATCTCGTCGCGAGTCAACATCAGTTAGGGAGATCACTGAAACACAAGGAGAACTGGAAAACCATTTCCACCTCTTCTAGGACTCATCAACAATGGTCACCTACGGCTTCACTTGATATCGAACCTGGGGTATTCACGTTGAGAGATCAAGTCCATTTATCAATTCTTAAGACTTCTAGAATAGAACTTTTGGTTTTCGATGATCCTTCTAAATGACGTTGGTTCATGACCAAATCTAACGCGTGAAGTTATTTATTCGCTTAAACTTGAATTAATGCCTATTACATCCCTGACAAATTTCACCACGGAAATTATAACTACTAGAGATATTTTCATAAATGCATTTATGTAAAAACCGAAGATTCGTTAGTGCCGGTAACAATTCTCTCAAGGCGTTAGTGATATTAATACCTTTATTCTGAAAAGTGAGTTCATTTGCAACTCTGGATTCTCACAACGTTTTAGTGTAGAATGCTAAAATAATATAATTATCGATAATATATCATTTGAAGCAGTGTTGTTATATCCAAATACTCTCAAATATCCGGTAATATTTTTCCATCCATTCCTTTGAGCATTCATAGTAGTAGATTGAAATCTTCTTGTTAGACAAGAATACTCTTTGATAACGGATGAGGAAGAAAAGGAAGAAGAAATATCAAACATTACTGAGTCTGTCAAGCAAAACAACTACCCAAGGAACTTCATCAACAAAATCAACACTGACATTAAGTATGGTCGAAAACGTATTTCGAAAACATGGACATCAACAGCTGCCAAACCATATAGAGCGGGGATATCAGACAATATCAGAAGAGTAGTCAATAAGCTCAACATCAGAGTTTTCTTCAAAACATCAGGCACACTGTGAAACAACCTCGTCGATATAGACGACCAAATTCCTAAAGATTCTCTAATTGTATCTATAAGATAAAATGCGTGGAATGTGATGCGATATACATCGGACAAACATCTCGAGAAATCAAAATCAGAAGAATTGAACACCATGGAACATCTGTTCGGCCACCGAGAAATCCAGGTGAACTAGAAAAGCTTGAAAAATCATCAGCCACAGGTCTACATGCTGTAGAATCGGGCCACGAAATTGATTTTGACAATATTAAAATAATACAGAAAAATTTCAGAAATCATAAAGAACGTCTCACATCATCAGAAGCACTTCATATCAAGTGGAATCCAAATTGTGTGAATAGGAATGATGGACTAAAACAGAATTTGACCTGGTTACAACACCTCCCCCTCTCTCATGAAGTGACCAAGTCAACATGGATGTAATGAGCAATTTCATTATGTAAACACACGCTGTTTTTATAATTTTACACACCTGTCAAATCCAACAGTCTACACCTGGTTTTGTTATCTTTAGCGATTAGCTGTTTTCACAACGTAAAATGACCCCATACTGAGGAAGAATGATTAAGTTGTTATATATGAGCTAACTGGATTTTGTAAATTCTGGTTTAATAATACTTTGATGAAGTTATTAGGATTAAATAGCGAAATGTCAGCAAAATCAATAATATCGTTTTGTTTTTAATTCATTTGCAAATACAAAGAACCTTAATTGTTATACATTGAAATCTATTTAAAAACAAGAGAGAGAGAGTACTGTTGGCAATTCAAGGACTCTATTTTATGAAGATAAAAAACAGTATGAGATAGGGTATTTTTGATGCATTTCAGTGAATGGAAGATGAAGTAGCCAATAATTTAAGCAGACTACCGTATTTATTAGCAGTGAACTTTTTCCGTTCTATTGATAACTGCCATGTATGTTTAGTAATCACAATATTTAAGCGACAAGATCCATAATATGTCTAATGTATTTGGGACACACTGATAGAATTTTCACTACAAACTGTTAATGTTCCGAGTGGCTGAAAGATATGCGAGCTTATCTTGTAACCAGAAGGTCCTGGGCTCGAACCCCTTTGGGGGTGCCTACTGCCAATGATTCCCAATTTAGGATGCAACAGCTGCCTACTACTCCAGTGCTGGTTTTCAATGCTTCTCTAACTGATATCAGTCCGCAGCCGAACTCTTAAAAACAAATATAATCCTTACAAACCAACACTTGAAAATCAATAATTACCGTAAAATATCTATTGTTGAGTACACTTAAACCCTCAGGAACATGGAGATATATTTTTCTTGCGAAAATACTTGTAATTCATTGTTTACCTTACTGGTCAATATTTAAGCGTAAAGGACACAAATCAAGAAGAACTCACACAAAGAAACAAGATTAAGAAATGCTGAATATACCACATGTTTAAGTTAAAATATTTGTGCCTTACAGCCTACAAAAGAAGTAAATCGGCAAATATTACTTTGTTCTACATCAAATTTGCCTACCGTGGATCTTATTTTTAACAATTAAACTTTTATAGATAACAAAATCAGCATGATCTTGACGAAATACAGATAAATAAAGAAAACAACTTGAATTTTATAACAGTTTGCCTTCAAAATTTAACCTGTCTTGGAAAGTTCAATTTCAAAATGCCGCTTTATACATAAAGCGAATAAAAGTTTTTAAAAATCTACAACATTAGCAGATTTCCTACGAGTGTCCCGATTCCGTTTATTGAGGTAAACACAAGATATATATACGTCTAAACAAAACCTGGTTTAACTTCTTGAAAAAAATATGCTTCATAAGGTTATATAATAAATATGTATTTAGCAATAGGTTGTGTGTTTACGACAGTCATTTTCTAAATTAGTGAGCACTTTTCCAGAGATTCTGATGAAAATATGACATTATAAAAGCTGTCATCAACCAAATCCCTACAAACCAATACTTGGATATCCATGAGGTGTTCACTGGCGACTGGCCATATTCAGGTAGGTAGTTACCTGGAGTTCTAGTGGGAAGTCGTGACCAGCGGATTACAGCAGGTCGGGAGTGAGGACAAATACTCACCAAAGACATTGGCTAGCGGTTGCGCTATATCGTGAATTGGCAGAATTTAGAATTCATGAACATTTGAATCGGGTCCCAATGGCTTAATGGTCTAAGAGCTCGTCTTGTACCCAGAAGGTCCTGGGTTCGAATCCCGGTGAGCGCGTATTGCTGGAGAGTCTCAAACCAGGGCAAAACAGCTGTCCAGTACTCCCAGGTTCTCCAATCGTTCTCTAACCAATGTCAGCTCATGGTGAAATCCTGTAACCAATCAATCAATTCCCTAAAAACCAATATTTGAATAACTGTCTATTGATGATTAGCGATGGATTCATGAAATTGCATGCTGCTCTGTTCTTTAAGTCCCAACACCGGAAATATTCATCACAGTGAATAGTTCTTTTGAACTCCCCACGCCTTATTTCAAACACTGAGGTTTAATTGACAAGGCTAAATAGTCGCGAGTATCAGTTTCCAATCTTACTGTAATTGTACATCTTTACGAGTGGATTCCACTGATCTATGTTAACATGTAGAATCTTTGATATTCTGACAGATTTGGTATAAAGCAAAATGAGATCTTATGTAATATTCCAGTTTGAAAATAATTTGTTACACTACGAAACATCAGACTTAATTCGTTTGGTAAACCATTTCGAATAGTCTAATTATGCATCTTGACACATTAACTGATAAGGAGAAAATTCATAAAGAACTAGGAGGTGAGACGATGAATATAGTTCAGTAATTCCCATTGTAAAATTTAGGACGTATTATTTGTTATTATTTGAAGAGACTTTTTCAATGGATTTAATATCATGTTGAACAGTTATATAGCCACGGAATGTTATCCACACAGATACCATAACATTTTCCAACATGGTTTTACAGGGTAGAATGGAAAGGTGTGATACACTCTGTTTTTAAAGGATGGATCGACTTCTATCACGCAACGAACTCCCCCCATGAATGTAACATAATCTCTCGAACTCACACTAATTTGTAGAGTTTTCCTTCTTTCCACTTTCTAAAGACAATGAAGTCCTTGGTTATACACGAATTCAAGACAGACTATAGTGTACAAAAGAAGTATGTGAAGTCGATATTTCTACCTTTGCCTTAGAGCGGAAACAAAGGATTGGGCATTTCGTTATTTTTCGTTTTGTTTATTCAACCTTTGTAACTTCCCCCATATTACTATGGTTGTTTTTATTTTGAATTTCAGCAGTTCATGGTATCATTTCAACTGTCCCATTTATTATTTTATTTTAATATATTTTCGCATTGCGAAAATATATCTTATCAAACTTATGGCCTCATTAGGTAATGTTTTCATTTTCTCACTAATCGTATTAGTTTTACGTGTCCCCCCTCCCTCCAAAATCTAAACATCCTATGAACTATTCTACAAACTGAATAATTTATCGCATGACTCTGGACTATGATTGTAATAACAAACAATTCATCGTATTTCGCACTATTAATATAATTACCCACAGCTTCTGTTAAACTTTCTTCACGAGATTTAATTATTTATAATTTTTATTGTGCACTGAAGTTTCTGATGCAGTTTGAATGACTGTTTTGGTGTAGGTTCGCTAGCTCCACGTCCACCCCTCCATCTTTACCCAGGTTTGGGACTGGCTGTAAAACTAGCGAACTAGTAAGCTAGGCGAGCTTTACCAGGGACCTCTAGATATAGTATACATATGTATGTGTATATGCACGATTGTACAGATTGATGATAAAATCATTGAAACTGTTTCTTCTCTCAATAATTTCTTCGCAATGAATTTAGGTCAAATTAAAAGACTAAGTTGAAGGTCAAAATATCAATGATGATCAACAAAACAAGAAAGAGAGGATATTAATGCATTAATTTTGAATTCAAAACAAAACTTATTGCTAGGGTAAATGGTTCATGAGTTTATAAAGATTATTTAAACTTCTTAATCTTTAATGCCTCCTATGTGGCTTCAGAACCACACTGAGTTCCAATAACATAACAGTGGCTCCTCAACAGTGAAACAAATTGTTGAAACATGACATAAACCAATTCTAGTTTTGCAAGGTGATATTTCGGAGCGCTGAGTAATCTGAATTCTCTTACTCGTTCAATCACGAACTAACTTCAGTCAGAGAGCCATTGGAAACCAGAGAGTAATGGGCAGATATTTATTCTTTGTCCATGACTGTCTAACATTACACATTCATAACATTGTTTGCTGTTGAAACAAGGCCATTCAGGCTGCAAGACGAGCTTGTTGACCATATTATCACTGGAATAAAATCCAATGACCCATGAATTATCAATTCTGCTGATTTACGACGAAACAGTTGTCCATTACTGTCTGGTTCTTAGTTGTTCTCTAGCTGGGGTGATTTCGTGATCAAACTACAAATCAACCACCCCCCTGTAAACCAACATTTGAAAATTAAAATTCTTTTCGTTTAATACTGGCACTAACAGAACAGACTTTAGAATAATATAATGTTTCTTAAAGATTATTCTAACCAGCAGAACTCGTCACAAATGAGGAAATGAAATACAACAGTCAATTTATTCAGTTTCAATAAAAATTTGCTGAAAAAAGTTACAATATTAAATGGTCTACTACAAAACAGGTTTTTTTCTAACACCGTTTCAATATATTTCAATATTGTATTGCTCGAGCAAATAGTGCTATCTATGTCCAGTGTTTTATAAAACAACAAAACCACCAAAAAGAATTTTATTCCTGATTCATGGCTAACGGTAATAAGTAAATGGAGCTGATGTCTGCTTTTATCTTTTATATATTTACTCTGAGTTTTCTAGGCTTTGAAGACTGTTACAACTTAGGTATCACTTGTTGCTCGCTTTTGGTTAAAAATATTCATCTGTTTAAAGCAGTTCCCTCACAGATGAAAAACCGAATGGTGCAATATCACCTATTCAGTAGTGATGTTTTTGAATATTCTTGATAATATTCTTAATTGTGGTAGACTGGATTGGGCATCAAACTGCGGAAAACGAGAAAACATGACTAAGCTGGACCACCGATAAGAAGACTCCACAAAATCTGAATTTCGCACGTTATATGTTTAATGTCACACAAAGTTGAAGATTTGCAGACGAAAACCAACAAACTCGCAGAAGAGACGGCAAAGAAAGAACTCCAAATGAACACAGAGAGGACGGAGGTGATGAAGATAATCAACCAACCAACAGCAACAACAACCATTGTAACGACAGAAGACAAGGGCCAGACAACAGATCGTTGATTGAGAAAATCAAGAGGTATTTATAGATCTTTATGTACATTTTATTAGCCTTATTGCTAGCAGAGCAGCAACGTCTTCTGATTGGTTGTTTTCTTGCTGAGGGTTATTCTGTGCCGCTAGCAGCCGTTTCTTAGAAAGTTAAGCCGAATATCCGCGAATCGTATTTGCACACGTTAAGTCTGGTGTGATTGGTTGATGAGTTCCTCAGGGTTAAGTTTTGTTAGTGTTTTTTCTCATGACCCTGATTCGAGAAGTAACAATGACGTAAATTGCTGTCTACAATTTTTGGCTTGCAGCTGGCTCCCACCACACTGGCACCAATCACCGTCAACCGGAGAGATTTGATAGCGGTTACCTCCTTCACTATTCTGTGAAGCATTGTTTCAACGACAGCCGGAACGGATGAAGATGTCAAAGCCAGACAGGATCGGAAAGACATGATACACCTTCATTAAACTGAAACCAATTAGGAAATCTTCGCACTCAGCCAGAAAGAAGAACAAGAGTCGGATTTTCAACACGAAAAAGAAGCCAGTCAGTTCTTCTATACGGGTTAGAACTTTGCGCTGTGTGTCACGAAATAAATTTCCCACAGGTTGCATGCTTTCATCAACAGCTGCCTTCTTTAACTCCATACCAAAGATCAAATGGCTGTAAACAAACCAAACAAGAGCTTATTGCTCAGCAAATGTGTAGTAGAAAATAAAGATGGTTTGGGCATACGTTGGGAAAAGCCTCGAATGACATCGCCTGTTAGGCTACCGAGTGGAACCCAAATGGAAAGCGACGAGTGGGTCATCAGTGTGAGGGTGACATGGAGGAGGTGAGAGATTATGGTTCATCGTGGACCCGGCTGAAGAAGACAGTAGAAAGTAAAACAAAGTAGAGATGTGTTGTTGAAGCCCTATATTCCACTCGGAACCCAAGTACATAACAATAATAGTGATGATGTTTCAACCCCATTTCATTACTCATAATCATATATAGGCACTCAGATAACATCCAAACTTTGTTTTTCATAATTCCGTTATTTCTTATCCTTTAATTTTACCGGTTATAATATTTTCCATATCTCTGGTATTTCTGTTGTACATGTTAGGTGTACATTTGATAAGCAAAGATTCAGTGATCAACCCCCGTTTCCACCCAGTGATATTACTTTCTAGAGCTGTAACTCCACCTCACTGTATTGTATGATGGTTTGTTAGTGTATGCACTGACATTGCTAAGTTTCGACCTAAGTTATTCACCTTCCTGGTATCAATCATTTTACCTCTAGCTAAATTCCTACTTTCCAATAACCTGACTGACTCAATTTGCTGGTCTTACCCATGTAGCTGAACTCACAGTCATTGCGAGGTGTTTTGTGATTTAAATCAATTTGTCAAATTAGGTCACTAGGTCCATTTATCCTACACAACTTTTCCTTTCTCTCAACAATCGTAATGTAAGCACTAACACATATTCGCAATACAGGATTGGAAAGAGTCACATTTCTGAAACACATTTTATTAAATTACCTACTATGTCTCATCGCTGTCATATGTGAAAGACAATTCAGTCTTATATGAAATTTTCCCCTCATCCTCCCGAGGTGGGTCCGAAGTCAACTAAAAAGTTGTGTGAGTTGATGTTGCTATCCAAAGGTATGACTGAAAGTTTAAAACAACGAGAAACGGAGAACAGGAAATGTATTATGCCCCTTGGAAGTCAAAGTAGCCAGTGGTTTAAATAAGCTGCCCACAATAACCCTTTGCTCATTTATGATTAGTATACATACACATGGACTATGAAATCTGAATATAAAGATATGACAGGTAGAGGCTAACACAGAATAGTCATTAGGCAAACAAAAGACTGATACTAATATATATGACATTGTGATTCTGTTCTTCGATACAGTGTTGTTCCTTTTCATAATTTGATCAGATTATTTAAAGAAAATTAAAAGTTACACTCCTAATTTAACATACAAAGATATTAAGAATAAATTTTACGATATTTAAACCGAAAATTGTTTCCTTAGTCAGATGTAGTATTATTTTGAGTTTTAAAGTTACCAGGGGTTTCTTCAAAATAAACAATACCCCTCATTGTCGTGGCAGTTGTCGATTTTGTTTTGTCTGTAAAATTTTCTCCCCGAAAAAAATATCAACTTATCCATACATCAAAGTCTACAAATTCCATTGTTGCTACTGGTTACAAAACGCTAAATAAGTATATATCTAGAATTGCCTAGAAAAAATACACTCAATAATTAAAAAATACTACTAGGCTTAGTTGGCTAGGGACAAAACGATTTTTACTGTTTTCAAATGACATGAGGATATTTTTAAGTTTATTTCTTTTTTCTACAAAACATTTATTTTATTTAGTTACATAATTTCTTGATACAAATTTAGTTGTTGAACTTATTTTCGTTACCTTTGATAATTGAGTGAGGTCTATGAGTTTTTTGCCGCCAAGGATTTTATCTCTAACTCTGATAACATTTACAGCCAGCAAAAGAATAGCACCTTCGGGAGGGTGAAATAAGGAAGAGAAGATGCGTCGTTAATAGACAGGTTCAAGCATATCACTTAGCTGCACTGCTTTAAGGACTGCGATCTCCAATTTCTGTTGACGTGGATTTGAAGTGACGTCCAAGTGTGGTGAGAGCAGGCTGCTAGCCGATTGGTTGGCACTAATCTACGTTAAGGTCTAGGTCACTAATATGGGCCGTGAGAAATATGAACAAGCCTGAGTCAACAACCAATCACAGCAAAGTTAACGTGGCAAAATATGATTCGCAGAGAGAACTCTATTTGTCAAGGAATCCCGAAACAACCAATCAGAAGCCTGCGTTTGTCTACCTAAACAACCAATCAGATGACTGCGCTTGTCTATAATAATGTAGTTGAAAGATGTATAAATACGTGTTGATTTTCATAATAAAACGATCTGTTGCCTGGCCCTTGTCTTCTGTTGTTACATTTGGTGTCGCTGCTACCGACAAATGAAAAGCCTATACCCTGCAGTTTTGATGGAGACATATGGATCTTCGGGCAGGACTTCAAGGCTTCTGCGCAGTTGAGTGGCGTTCAAGATCTGTCAGCGATGGAGCTGCTACTTGAGACGCTGCTGGGAGGTCGGGCGAAAGCAGCATATGAAGGTGTGGGCCGAAGTATGGACGAATGTTCGACAGGGTCAGGCAAACAGTTTCCAAAGTGGGAAGGACCATATATGGTCATTTCGAGATGGGGTTACGCAGACACCGTCGCAATGGCGAACAATAAGAGGCGCGTGAAGTCAGCGAGCTCCAGAAATGGATACAGCAAGACAAGCCAACGATGACGCCTGCACCAAGTAGATCAAGCCGCCTTCAGTCGCACGTATTTGACGGGGGGACGAGTGTGGTGAGAGCAGGCTGCTAGCCGATTGGTTGGCACTAATCTACGTTAAGGTCTAGGTCACTAATATGGGCCGTGAGAAAATATGAACAAGCCTGAGTCAACAACCAATCACAGCAAAGTTAACGTGGCAAAATATGATTCGCAGAGAGAACTCTATTTGTCAAGGAATCCCGAAACAACCAATCAGAAGCCTGCGTTTGTCTACCTAAACAACCAATCAGATGACTGCGCTTGTCTATAATAATGTAGTTGAAAGATGTATAAATACGTGTTGATTTTCATAATAAAACGATCTGTTGCCTGGCCCTTGTCTTCTGTTGTTACACAAGTTTATTGTCTAACTGCATACAAATTTCTATGTAGGCTTTTGTAGTACAACTGCCTACATGTTAGTTTGGCTCGCTCTAACTATGCAGTCATGTGATCCGAATCCCAGCCCAGATAATGACAGAAGAAGACAAAATTAACGGCTGCCTAAATATGTATATGGGTAGACAAGATAGTATCAAATTATACGAATTTAAAACCCCAGTATAACTCAGCCACAGATCACCTTTCTATTGAAAAATCTAACTTTAGGCAGCAAACTCCTGCTACGTTTCACTGTACAGATGAATAAACTGAACACGATGAATGAACTCCTCAAGACTTCATTGATTTCAAGTATTCTTTACAAGGCCATTCTGTCTCAACAACAATCAACACAGACAAGAACAAAACTAGATATATACGTTTATGACAATCTTGTTTAATGGTAATTTCACCGTTCAGTTTATACCATTGAAAGCACTGAGAGTCCTGGCTTAGGAATGAAATGAAAGTGATTCATGGTATAAAACAGTAAATTTGAATTTGCATCAAAAGTATTTTGATGTAATATGCAAACTTTCAGGGTTTATCTTAACACGTATTATGCATCTTCTGTTTCTAAAAATTATTAGTACTTGCTAAATCTCTTAAATTTCTTGGCTCTTAGTAAAATTTTGTAAATCTCGAATAACCAGAATCGCTGACTCCGTGAATAATCAAGCAGTTGTCATGACATAACGAAATTAGTCACAGAAGTGTGCAGTTTAAAAGTGTTTTAAACACCTTTCTAATACTTGTTTCAAAGTGTTTAACATATTATTGGTTAATTCCGTTAACTTAAGTTAAACGTTTCATTATTCTTTCAAGAGCTTATCTTGATGAAAAATATTACCCATTAACACAGATGGCAAATACTTTATATTAAAATAAAATTAGTTTGCTCTTGTTATACTTCATTATTATTAATACTGTTTCCCTGGCTTCCAGTGGGAACGTAGTGTTTCAAGAACGAATCTCCATTTCATTGTGCTCTCTGCAATCATCATTAGATAGTTCCACGATCGTCCATAAGCTCTTATCTCCTCCACGTCACCCTCGGATTCAAACGCAACTTGTCTCTTCTCAGTCGGGTAGCACTCAAACGCCTCTGGAGTGGGCTGTCATTCAACAGTTTCCTCATGGTATGTCCAATGCATCTCTATCTTCCTCGACATATTATTTAGGCAACATATTCTTGTCTGGTTAGTAGCCAGAGTTACTTGTTATTTATCGTTTCCGACCATTGCAATTTTCGAAGTGAGAGACAGTTTGAAGCCTGTTCAAAATGCTCTTTACGAGGCTCTGACTATCATTATGCAACGTTGATATCGAACAAGATTTCTAGGGCTGACCTAAAAATGGTTATGCACTTCTTTACCAATATGTCTTTTGATGAAGCATCTACTTATAGATATCAACTGGACTCTTTCTTTATGCATAACGAGAAAATAAGATGTTAGCTCATCAGGTGTGTATTTGAGACAATGAGCTACACATATTTCGAGTGAGTCACTATTAATGTAGTGATCAAATCAATTAGTGTAACTTTCCCTCTTGCAATTTATAGTGTTCTCTGAGCTGGTTGGCTTAGTTGCGAAGCTTTCGTCGTCTTTCTGGACGACATCTTCAGAGCGGTATTAAGTGAAATGATTTAAATTTCTTCATGAGTGATATAACTGCGTCTCCCGGTAACCATCTTTAGATATGTATTGAACGTTTTCTGTTGACTTGGATTTCCCTCAAAATCTACTTTTAAAGTATGCATAGAAGCGTTTATGTTGTAGTGGAACTGTAAGCGCCGTAGCGACGAAACGATATTACAATTTCTCCACTTCATCACAACAAGTACATTGTAATATTAGTTATGAGTTGTAAGCGGATATTACCTCTTTTCAACATTGATTTGTATTTGCCTATTGCCTTTAAATATTAGTTCTAAATTTCCAGCAGTGTAATAATTTCCAACCTTATAAGAAATGCAGATACCATAAAATTCTACGATTCTTTAAGAATGAAAAGTACATCATTGTACTGCTCTATGACTTAACTTAAGATGGACATGCTGCTAACTATATTTTGCATGAGTTTTTCGTTGGAATCAAATTGAAAGTTCCCATTTCTTCCTTCAAAACCACACCAACTAGACAAATTTAACTTGTTCCTCCACATGACTATGTGAGTTTTCGATAGTTGATTTTATGTTTTCTGTCATTTAAGTAACAGTCACACAAATACACACACACAAAAATATAATTAAGCAACTAGGGATGGACGTCAGCGGAGTAAAAGCAGATTATTTGTATGCTGATAAAATATCTGTTAAAAAAGAATGTTAATTAGATCAAGCTGGAATCAGAATTTCTGCAAAATCAGTCGCTATTATTTGTACACTATATTAAGATATATATATACATATATATGCATTTATAATCTTCCCTATTTTTACTACGTATATTCCCTACAAAACAGGATCAATGTGGTGAATAGATTAGATAAAGAAACCAAACTTCCCAAAACAAATTTCCCAGACACAAAAAAACAGGAAGAATAAAAATTAGTAAAACTGATTTTTTTGAATGAACTCCAGGCGGAATATACAAAAAATTATAAGTAGCTGCGCAGTTTAACCAACTATCGAGTGAATATACAGTATATATATATATAAGTCACTGACTTTAATGCAGTGAATTCTGCAGTTCGGTCAGATAATAATCTGATTTTTATTATTCACTTTCATTATTATAATACGTAGGTATATATACATTTTCCCTTTTGTTCATTCTATACCTGTTCTTACAGTTATCTCAATCTGTGGTCGGTTTGACAGAAGAATATTATTTCACTATTTCCGCATCTATTGAATGTATGAAAGCAATTAAATCTTCTAGTGTGATTGTGTAACATGAAGTTAGTGAATTTAGGAATTTTCTCAGTAAATAAAATTCGCATAACACACATACGCTATCCAGATATTTGTGTTTTAATGAAGATTGAACGATTAGATAACCTAGACATAAGCACAGCATGTATACATTTTAAAAGTCTGTGGGAGTTAAAGTTACCAGTTTTAAGTCTGTAATCAGTGATGAAAAAAATAAATGACATTACTATTCAATGATGTAAGGTTACAAACAATAAGATTTAAAAAATGAATATATATATTTCAGCAGATAGTAGTACTACACGATGCGGGAAAACATTCTTGCTTCTGTCAGTCGATGCTACACCAGTCCATCCTGATCCAGAATGACTGTGAGATGCAGCATTCGTCGTCCTCATCCATAATCGTTCATAAGACGTGCCCGAGATTCTAGATTTAGAATCATGTTAACAACAGTATCGGTAGTAATTCCAATAAGAAAGCGTGAATTATGCATCCAGAATGGACGCATACCATCTCTATTACCACCTTTGCATGCTTTAAGATCTAGGGATTCCCAAGTACCTTACACATGAATCCGCTTCATTTTTATCTTCTACATGTTTCTAAACACTATTATTATTCCTTTGTGTTCAGAGTGGAACTCAGGGCTTCAAGCTTGAGCTTTGAAGTTCCATTGGCACTCACGTTGATTTCACGGGGTGTGGTTGCTGACCTGACCCAAAACCTCCCTTTCTTCCTGGCCTACTACAGGCCAGGCGAGGTTTAAGAATGCATCGAGAATGCTCCATCAAATTAACTCTGTCAGAGAATAAACAATACTTATATTTTGACTGAACACTGTGTAGGAAGCATCTAGCATTATGAGTCAAATCCTTTATTTGGTGCAGACTGAATTCTACCAGTCAGTTTTGCAATTTGACCACCATGCTAGGTGGCTTGCAGTTACGATGCACTCTGAACTGTTGCTCTAAGTTGGTTGAGGGAAATCGTCAGGAAGCCTTGGAAATAGGTTTTATGTTTGCTTGCATTCATCAACAAGGCGTATCTACAGTCTTGATTGAACTTATGTCATATATCTAAAGCCTAAATAGCTCAATGGTAACGTATTTGACCGCAGCACTGAGTGACATGGATTCGAATCTCAGAATGAACATGATGAGTTCCTTCAAGATTGTAGGTACGCCTCGCTGGTGAGTGCTAAGAAGCACAAAACCCAGGCAGAAGGCTTCCTTTTGGTCGCCCCCAAAACATCTAACAAAAACAATAGGTATATAAATATAAGCAGGATAACTGTGCTGTCATTTTCTTCACATATGTTGACGATTTTTCTGCGCTAAACTGAAAATATAAATTTCCACTGGTATATATATATTATGCATAGATTGAAGGTGCAAATTCAGTGAACACGTGATAATTTCTAATTTATTTTGAAAAAATGATTGAACAGTCGTCATAAATTTATTCATATATGCATAATTTAGCCATTACTCCACAACTCACTTAAAGACATCAAGGGTTCAGGCGATGACACCTATCACTTATTTACCTAACATGAATATACAACTGTAGAATCTGAAAAGAGAAATATTCTTCTCAATACTCTGTTTTATTCGCCTTGTTCCTTAGTCATCAAAATACTAGCTGAGTAGACAATATTTTGAATGTCATATTTCTTAGTTTGAATGAATAATTAGAGGATATATATTTCTTATTATTTTATTTTTGATTACAGCTTGATTCCACACTGTACGTTTTGGTACGAGTATTGCATTTTCAGCATGGATATCGGTAGCCCAAATTTTGCAGGCCGACCATAGATATCAGGTGTGCGTCGGCAGGGGATCGAACCTCGGACCATGTGCATGGTCGGCGAGAGTCCTAACCACTATGCCACCGACGCACATATTATGAATTAAAAGTCAATCTGAACGAAGAATATTCTTTTCATAATTTCTCCTCTTCAGGTTCTTACAATTATAAGATATAATATTTGTTGTCGTTACAATAATGGCCAGTTATGCGGTGAATGCACTTTTTAAATCTAGAGTAACAGATTAGTTATGGGGTGTCAAAATAAATAGTTGTATTTGTGTGACAAACGTGCTAGGCTGAAATCGATTACAAAATATTGTAAAACGGGAGACAATGGTGGTGATTAGTCATAACAGATTTGTAAAATGTGGGGTAGGAAAATTGACAAGTCAGTTCAAGGTTATATAGGGTGTCAGGTGAGTGGCTAGTCCAAAGTGGTCTGTGTTAAACAGAAGATAGTAAGACTTCAAAAGGAGGTTCATAATGAAATAACGAATATGTGAAATGAAACAGGTGGAGGCATATATTGAGAAAAGAGATAAAATTACTAACAATAAGCCCGGATAGTATAAGTGAAAAATTCTATAGTTTTGTGGGAATGTTTGTATCAAGGGCATAAATTATGAATAATAATAATAATAATTTTACGAGTTGATCACGGATTGATATCAGTTAGAGAACCATTGAAAACCAGGGAGTACTGGACAGCTGCTGTTTCATCCTAGTTTGGGAATCATCGGCAGTACGCACCCACTGGGTTTCGAACCCAGGAATTGGTAGAAGTTAGAATTCACGAGCCATTGAATCGGGTCCCAGTGGCTGAATGGTATACGAGCTTGCCTTGTAACCGGAAGGTCCTGGGTTCGAAACCCAGTGGGTGCGTACTGCCGATGATTCCCAAACTAGGATGAAACAGCAGCTGTCCAGTACTCCCTGGTTTTCAATGGTTCTCTAACTGATATCAATCCGTGATCAACTCGTAAAACATAACTAATCCTTACAAACCAAAACTATAGAAAGTTAATCTGATGCTCGCTAGTGACTTGCTACAGGTTGGAGTTTCCTGAGTTCTAGTGAGAAGTCGTGACCAGTGAGGTCCAATTAGATGTCACGTGTGTGGATGGATGTCCACCAACGACAATGGTTGGGGTCGCGCTAAATCACGAATTGGTAGAAGTTAGAATTCACGAGCCATTGAATCGGGTCCCAGTGGCTGAATGGTATACGAGCTTGCCTTGTAACCGGAAGGTCCTGGGTTCGAAACCCAGTGGGTGCGTACTGCCGATGATTCCCAAACTAGGATGAAACAGCAGCTGTCCAGTACTCCCTGGTTTTCAATGGTTCTCTAACTGATATCAATCCGTGATCAACTCGTAAAACATAACTAATCCTTACAAACCAAAACTATAGAAAGTTAATCTGATGCTCGCTAGTGACTTGCTACAGGTTGGAGTTTCCTGAGTTCTAGTGAGAAGTCGTGACCAGTGAGGTCCAATTAGATGTCACGTGTGTGGATGGATGTCCCACCAACGACAATGGTTGGGTCGCGCTAAATCACGAATTGGTAGAAGTTAGAATTCACGAGCCATTGAATCGGGTCCCAGTGGCTGAATGGTATACGAGCTTGCCTTGTAACCGGAAGGTCCTGGGTTCGAAACCCAGTGGGTGCGTACTGCCGATGATTCCCAAACTAGGATGAAACAGCAGCTGTCCAGTACTCCCTGGTTTTCAATGGTTCTCTAACTGATATCAATCCGTGATCAACTCGTAAAACATAACTAATCCTTACAAACCAAAACTATAGAAAGATAATAATAATTGTAAGAACCTGAAGATAAATTATTCAAAAGAATATTCTTCGTCCAGATTGACTTATAATATATTTTTTATTTGAGCATCAGAAATAAACGTGGATGTTATGAAAAGAACAAGTTATTCAACCTTTATTTTCAGATAATCAACAATTATCAATCAGCATGTACTTAAAAATTAAAACTAAATTAAGGCAAAGTAAATCTTTCGAACGAACCAACCAACAAACTATCGCTCAACAAATATGCTGAATAAATGGAGATGGATAGGAGACACACAGAGAAGACCGTTGTGTGACGTCGTGCGCCACATTCTTGATTGGAGCCTGAATGAAAAATGATGGGTTGAATGTCCGAGGGTAACATGGAGGGGATGGTGTTAGGGGAACATGATAGCATATGGGCTAAAAAGGACCTCGGAGAACAGAAAAAAGTGAAAATGTGCTGTCTAAGCCCTATATTCCACTGAAAAACCAAAGAAACAATGATACAGGAAATGTTTCGAGAAATATTCAGCGATGTTTATTTATTTTAGAATATGTTAGGAGATTACCTGGACTTAGGATAAGTGACAAAAACTTTGAATTCCGTATTGTAGGATGGCGTGTCCTATTGATAAGTTTTATCAATAGGATATAAGGAGACGTTCATCAGCATTAAAAATTCAACAACAAGAAAATAGATTGATGTCAGAGAAAGGAAATGATACAGCGTTGCAGAGTTATATAGGAGAAGTGAAAAAAAAACACAAAGATCTGTGCAAATGGTGCGTTAAAGTTAAGGTGTACATAATTTGGCTACATAGAGATACCAAGATCCATAAAAAATTTCTTTACCACGTCTTTTGTCTTCTACAGTTACAGTAGGTTTAATTTCACTGTACAGTAGACGAAATTATATCATCACGATATTCTACTGTATATTCGCTAAACTGTACATGCATGTCTGAATATAGAACTGATTCCGTCAAGAAAGTGAATACGGATCAAGCTTTTATGGCCATTCCAGGTGTAGTACAAGAATTCCTAACCAGTATTATATGTAATTAGCTTCACACTTGCTTATAAATCCTCCTCGACGATTTTACCTGAAATTATTTATTTCCAATGATTTTGTTAATGCGATAAAAACTTAGTGAAATGCGGTTTTCATTCCTGAGATAACCTTGTCATTAAAACGACAGTGAATATCGGTTATTGCTGTTGTCACGTTCTCTAAAGTGAATAGTTTAGTTACTGTGATGTTTTCATTGCATTGTATAATGTCATTCTAACGTAAAACCCGAAAAACCATCAACTTCAAAGGATACTTTTGCTTATAATGAAGGCGTTTCTTACATTAGCTCAACCATCATCTAAGATGTCATTGTTATCACCATCTGGAATATACAAATGGTTGTATATTTGCCAGTTTTTCTTATAAGTGTACATAAAATTCTAATTTTAACATTATCAGTTGTATATTGTTCAAAAAGTACACATTACCCAAATATAAAACCCTTTGAAAAAAAAGTGTATAAAATCTTGGTTTATTTATGTACAAACAAAATGAAAGTATATAAAATATGCATCACTTGCAAATAGCATTTTACTAATTTATCACTATATAAAGGTAAAACTGTTATTGCATAATTTATATGAAGAATGAATTGACGCCAAAGTTTCATCACTGCATGATTATGATAGATTAAGATAACATTCTAAGAGATGTGGAGAAGAAGAGAGAGAGAGAGAAAGATATTCCCTACTGTGATCTCCACAACACAATCGAGTATACAACTGAGTTCATGTATGCATATATTAAAGTAGTAACAAGGCCTATTTCATACATATATAGTACAGTGATACAAAAGCATAACAATATGATGTTTATTTAATAATGCTAAACTTTACTTAACATTATTGCTATTATTATTATTATTCAGTTAGAATAAAATGCAATTCCGACAACATTAAATATAAAAAGCTGTGTTAAAAGAGCAACTCTCTAGGTTTTTGATGATTTTGTTTCGCGAAAAATCGTATTGATATCATCTATATAGGAGAATAAGTACAAAGTACTTTCCAACAGTGTTCATTTATTTTCTTCCATCAGTGTGTGTGCAGTACACAGTTTGACGAGTGATATTTATAAAAGACTGTTAAATGCAACACATTTTCAAAGATTTCATTACGAACAAAAATCAGCTAGAGTAACACTAAAATTAGGAGAGCATTGGATGACTGTTTGACCTAATTTAGAACTATCCAGAAATATGCACTTATGGTGACATTTCTAGGTGGGGTTAGTTAAAGTTATAGTATATTTCAATTCACCTGATGCAAAGGAATTCAATGATTTATGAATAATAACTTATGTCACTTCTCGCCGCCATAGAAAGTCACCGATATTTGGTATTCTTTACATCTGACCAGGGAAAACATCACTATCCAGTGCATCCTGTTTTCCACAAATATTACGTATTTACTCAATTACTACAAGCTGTTATTTCTGTTTTATAAGTATGTAACAGGTTGCAGACCTTTATCAACAACTGTCTTCGCTCTACACTGAAGATCAGATGGCCGGAGAGAATCATCAACGTCAAGAAACTATGGGAACAAACAAAACGAGAACCAATCGCCAACCAAGAAATATGCAGGAGAAAGTGGAGATGGATGAAGATGGAGACTCGCTGAGGAGGCCGCTGGGTAACATTGCTTGTCAGGCCTTCGCTCGAGTGGAGCCCGACAGGGAAGCGGCGAGTGAGACGTCGGTGCAGGGGTGACATGGAGGAGATCGTGTGAAGAGGAGTTGAAACAGTATGGACTAACATGGATGCAGGTGATAAATACACCAGAAGACTGAAGCAAGCAGAGACTAGCAGTTGAAGCCCTATGTTCCACTAGGAACCCAAGGGAACAATAATAATAACAGCAGTTCACAAGCGGGTAGTAACAGATTGTTTATTCGCAATTTGATATACATATACATCATATGTTAAAATTGTCATTTGTACAGATATTCCATGTTGTGCCACTTCTACCCTTTGCATAGTCTTTTTTCGTGCCTCTCATGTAATAATAACAATAGCTTTATTCCAAACGGTACTTTCGGTACAAATATGAAATTTTCAGCATGTAACACTATATGGCATCTAATTTTCTGATTGCAGGGGAAATAATTAAAATAGGGACTTTACATTAATGGTAGTTTACATGATTAATATTGTTCAAAAAAAATGAATCTAACATTAAATCAAGTGAAAATACTAACCACAATTTGACAATAAGAACAAAAAACAATGCCGCTTTCCTAAAGTCCCTTAGTAGGATGGTAATTTCCTGTCTTATACTTTTCTCACCGCAAAAAATGTGTGCCTGCCAAACAAGATATTGTAGAGATTTGTACTTAGTTGTTCGAGCATACAGTCCCCTTTTGTTGCTTCTAGTCTTACCCGATAGGATAGATGCAAAGAGAGAGTTGTGTATGAAGAGGATGTCCACAGTCTGATAGGATAACGTGTGCTAATTTCTTCCTGGAATTCATGCGTTTGTCTACAATAATATTAACACCCCACTCGCCGTACTGGCGAACTGAAGCTCCCTACGCAGTACAACAAAGTCTTTCATAAGTGGTCCGGGAAAGATTAGGAGGAGACAGTAAAGAAGTATGGGCAGAATACAAGAATTAACAAACAGTAACAGTAGAGACAGAATGATACCAGATCCTCTTAACGTCATTACATAGATCGTCAAACGAAACATCTTTCTGGTAACTAATATGATGTGGGAAGACCAGGAGATATCAGGGAAAATATACAGTTCAAGATATTTAACATTCGATTTGGTTTCAATTTCAGTGCCACCAATGATAGTGGAACTGTGTGAACTAACCAGTTCAAGTAAGTCACATCTGAGTCTGAAAGTGAAATTAATCACCTGACATTTGGAGGGATTAAGCTTAAGACCATTTTACGAGGACCACTGAATAGTTTCCTGTAAAAGGTTATTCATTTTGGAACAGGCTGAAGAAGAATTGACAAGGATAGAAACAGTCAGATCATCGGCATACCTAAAAAATTAGCTTCGTCAGAATAGGCCAATCCACGTAAGAAGAAAGAAAACAGAAAGGGAGAAAGAACAACTCAATGAGGAACACCCGCTAAATTAAGTGCGGTAGTAGAGGACGTCCCGTTGTAAACAGTATACTGCATCCTTTCAGAAAAAAATACTGGTTCATTTCCTCCCCTTGACTTGAAATCTATCGCTCTACTACTTGAAATTTTGTGGTGATGAATGTCTCGTTATACCCTATTGATAAATCTTCTCACTAGCACACTACAGGTATAAGCAAAATGCAAATGATAAACTTACATGTAATCTGAATAGTAAAGGGATACACTCTGCGCATCTCATCCTATTTAGGATTCGTCAGATGAATACAGCTGCATCCACATGGAGTAATTGTGTTCTCACTAAGACACAAGCCAAATAGTCATCATTACAAAAACTACAAGCGTCATTCTCCGAGGAAAGTGAGGTATGACAGCATGTATTAGTTACCACGTGATAAATTTTCTTCCAATTTTTCCATTGGTCTTCCAAATAGCAGCTTTTACTGTTATTAACTTAGTATGAATGTATACGAACCTACAGATAGTGATTGCCAAATAGTTAAGTATTGTTATGCAAGTATGGGTTTGTAGAGATTTGATTGATTAATTACAGGATTTCTCATGAACTGATATCAGTTAGAGAATCACTGGAAAACCTGGAAGTACTGGACATCTATCTCGTCAGTCTGCGACTCTTCAGCAGTACGAACCCACTGCCAGAGTTCGAACCGAGGACCTTCTGGTTACAAAACGAGGTTGTAAACCACCAGGCCATTGGGACCCTTTCCAGTGGCCTATGAAATCCAACTTCTGCAAATTTACGGCATAGCGCCAACACTAACCAATGTTATTGGCCAGTATTTGTCCTCACGCCCAACCTGCTGTACCCCGCTGGTCACGACTTCCCACTAGAACCTTAGGTAACTATTTACCTAGATATGGCCAGTCGCTGGTGAGTATCTCAGTGATTTTCAAGTATAGGTTTGTAGGGATTCGATTCGCTGGTTACGGGATTTCATCATGATCCGATATCGGTTAGAGAACCATTGAAAAACCTGTGATTTTTAATTTGCTTATGGTAAAAGATTGGCATTAAGTATTGTTTTAAATCAGCTACTATGAAAACACTTGAAATCATTCATCTGTCATATATATTTTTATTAATTACACAGTGCTGATTTTATTATTCCACTCAGCTGGTTGACACAACAATTTATTTATGCAGTGTTCAGAAGTAAAATGTACAGTACTGATTCAAGAGTATTTGGAAACTATCCTCAACAAGTGATAGAGCCTTTTAGCCATATTAAGGTAATTTTAACACTACAAAGTCGTTTGGATAAACTGAGATCGAGAGCATTAGCAGTGTGAGCGTGTATATTCATCACTGGGTAAAATAAGTTCAAATCACTTTGAATACTTACTATGGTAGACTGTACTGATACTGTCACATCAATATTCATTGTGGACGTCGGTGTCATAGCGGTTAGGACGCTCGCCGACCGTGCACATGATCCGAGGCTCGATCCCCGGCCGACGCCGCCCTCCTTTACCTCTCTAAGCCAGAAATAATGCTGGTAAAGAGGAAAGGTTGGACATGAGACTGGCAACCCCACCCTGTGAAATAAACACTACTACAGAAACTTCGAGTCGATAGCTTGAAGCCCTGTTTCACTGGAGAACGTGAAGGAAAAAAAATTCATTGGACTATTTGTAAACAGGCAATTTGCAGTAACCCTTTTAACTTTTTATTGAAAATAAGTACTGCTGAAGCTAACTAACATCTTCCAGGTTTACTCGAAACACGAATGAGACACAGAAAAAACCAGGGAAGTTATTTTGAAGGATTTATTTCATATTTAGGTTCATAAACATTTAGTATTCATACACAGACATTATGCCTAAAAACTGTATATATTATCGACATCGCTTCTCAGATAAAAAATTATGAAGAGAAATTACAGTTCTAATAGTTTAAACCGATGAACCACATCAACTTGTATTTATCAGTTCAACTGATCCCGTGGAAGCAGTTATTTCGGAGTGCTACTAAATTATCTGCCATCGTGGCTAAGTGAATCAACGGAACTATCGAGAAACAGTAGGCGTACAAGTGTTCATATTTAATGCATGAAATAAAAATACTACCAACTGAGAATGCAGCATGCGTCAGTCATGGTTTACAATCAGAAATGTTAATACTAAGTCATTCAGGTCTTATACAGATCTTATTCTTAGCCATCAGTTGAAGAGGTCATTTATCGAATAAAATCCATTCCTACTGACCAAGCGAATATATTTTCCAATTTCATTCAAATGTTAATGTATGTTTCTAGCTGAGTTGGCGCCAAAAATAATGACTGAAGGAATTTGCTAAATAACTTCTCCCCAGTATTAAATGCTGATTTATTTCACCTGATAAATGACTTAAAGAAACTTTCAGTGTCTGATTATTTTTTTTCTGAAAACAAAAAGATTTTAAAAAATTCGAATAACACAATTTTTCTGTTTCTTTTACTGGAAAATTTATGATTCTTCGAAAATTCTCCGAAAATTAGTGATTGAAGTTTAGTCAAACAAACTTACACTGATTATGAATAACGCGCCAGTTTTTCCTTCTTCTCTCTCTCCAAAATGTTAATAATTAACACTAGACAATGACAAGTTTCAAATGTCAACAAGATGACAACAGAAAGCAGAAAATTTAAGAAGGAAGAGCCTAATGAGATGACCTTTGTACAGGTTTTTAAATGGCGCATATAAACATGATATGTCAGCAAGTCGTGCTTCTGGAGTCATGTGATTTGAAAACGGATGACGAAGTCGTACTACTACAGCAATACAATAATAGTAAGTACATTTCACAAAATTCAAGTAACTGATGCAGATATAATTGCAAAAAGAAGGCTAATTAGGGAAAATAGCTCCCCTGTTTGACGTAGTGCACACATATATACACACTGACTTATTTCTTCGATTGCATACTAAAATGACATTGACACTGTCGAAAGAATTAGGAGAGAAACACTGTTCAAGCACTTTTTATTGATATCCCATGTTGATTTCAGTTCTAAGGAAGTTACTTATTGATAATGAATACGACATGTATATTAGTCCTTCTTTGCCATTGTGATGTAATTTGGACATAATGTAATGAGCTACACCCAATGAAGTGCATACCACACACACACAGGTTGTGCTAAAATCGAATCAACTTACCAGAAAATTAGATTAAACATATTTCTATGAAATACGATTTCAATTAGTTAAAAAAGAATAAATGATTCTTGGTAAGTTAATTAAATTTTACTCTGCTAAAAATACTTCAAAATATAATACTAATTATTAACAATTGTTTTTCATAGTGATTATGCAACTATTTAGCATAAAAAGAAGACATTTGTTCAATTTCACTCATATAGAATGTAATGCGTCAGTTCTTCCAATTCTGTGTGATACTGAATGGGCTGCACAACTAAATTTATTTGATTTCTTATATTTTGGGTTTGTTCCTTGGGACAAAACCATGCTTGATAGAGAAGATTTTCATAGACAGTCATGGATTAGTAGCTTATTCGCAGTGTATTGTTAGCAAGTGGCTGAAAACGGAGATTTTCAAGTCAATAACGAGGGGCTAAAGTAGCTGAACTATGAGGTGTTTTTCTGTTCACTCCCTAGTGTTGCCGAGTGATTATGCTGAGTAATAAAAGGCATTGAACATGAACCCTAGCACTTATTATTATTGTATCCTTTAGTTCCTAGAGGAACATAGGGCTTCAGCTGCGCACCTCCATTGCCTTCTGTTTTCTGACAACTTTTTCACCCCGCTCCAGGTCTGTCCACATGCTTTCATCTCCTCCCCGCATGACCTCCTCCAAGTCACCCTTGGAGGACTAACTCGCCGCCTCCCTTTTATCTTCTGGGTGACCGGAGTAGACCACTGACTCACCCGTTGACAATTTGGTGAGTCCACTCCCATTCCATCTGTTTTCACATATTCCCAGTACTTGGATTCCGTATCTTTTCATCTCGTTGGCGATCTGAGCAGCTTTGATAATCACCAGTAAAGCGTTTCCTAAGCTCCACAACATTGACTCAGAACTTCTAGTCTCCTCATTGCATCAGAAGTTTACCAATGGTATACATGAATCCATTGTCTGCTAATATTTTTTTCCTTCACGTTCCCCAGTAGAACATAAGGCCTCAAGCTAGTGGCCTGAAGTTTCTGTAGCAATCATTATTTTTCAGATAGGGGTTATTAGCATCATGCTCAACCTTTCCTCTTTACCAGCATTATTTCTGGCTTAGTGAGGTAAAGGAATGCGGCGTCGGCCGGGGATCGAACACCGGCCCATGTGCATGGTTCGCGAGCGTCCTAACTGCTACGCCACAGACGCACGTCTGCTAATATATACTTTAGAAATCTTCATGTCTTGTCATATCTGTGACTCTGTTGTTTGTTTAACTTCAGATAAGGATGGTTCATTTCATTGATGAACTGTCGACTTTCTATTGTACACGCTATTTTTAAGATAATTTTAAAACTATTGATCGTATTATATACCTTTATCAAAATATTTTAAGTTACCTCTAATGGTCACTATTCATCAAAATGGTACTGACTTTGATGACGAATAAAACTAAGCAGTGACATTCAACGTACTGCATTTCTCATTCATGTTGTAGCTAACTGTTACCCATGATGATTACAGTGATAGGGTGACCTAGTCACTAGCTGAGTCTCTTACGTCAGCGGGTTGAGTGCCGAACTGAAAATTCGAATACTTCTGGTTTAAATGATGCTACCACCAAGATTAACACTTTATCCTCAAACGTCACCCTCTACATAAAGTGTATCTGGATATGTGAATCGTTTTATTCTTAAGACATGTTCACCATTATTTAATAATTGGAAAATAAGCTATTCCTGTAGGTTGCTGACAGTCACTTAGACTCATCCATACCCTACCTAGCTCGTGTTCTGTGCGATAAAAAAAGCATTAGGCGTGAAACCTTTAACTTATTAAATAGTCAGTAGAACAAATGGATCTCGTCTTTTCAAGTCACATCATTTACAGGTACAACGTTTTCTCTCTAACTTTTTTTTTGTTATGTGTTGTTTTGTTTCTCTTTTCCTTGCAAACTCAACTTAAAACATTCTTGTTCGTTCTTTCACACTCTGTATACCTCGACCATTTTGCTATCGTTTACGCCAGTAAATATGCTAGTAGTATCTACTTTTCTAACACCTTCAAACACTCTGTTTAAAATTCTGGCTTTGCTACCGACATGCTAATATGTTGTTGTCAAAACTGAGATAACCTTAATGTATGTAGAATTATATTTATTGTTAATGTACTAACTGGATGCAATATTGTAGTAAAATGCTGAGAATTCCATTCTGTATCACAAGTACTGATTTGGAATAAAGTTTATCTTATCTTTAGAGGGTAACCAATGTCAAGTTTATAATCCTTAATGATGAGTGTATTTCGATTATGAAGTTTGTAACCCTTTCAAACATCTGTTACAACAGTGTGGTGAATATATTACAAGCTTTAGTTGACACTAAGGATCAGCTGTGAGATATTAGCTACTTCCCAGTGACAGGTCATTATAACTTGGTAATCAGTGTCACTCATTATTTAGTCCTAACATGAATAGGGTGTTTTAAAACAAGTATGAGGGAGAAAAGGTAAACACTACATGTCTCGTCACTCACACTTTCAAGAAAAAACTCGATATTATGCATATAATATTGTCAATGAAGCATATTTCTTTAACTTCGCAGTGGTTTCTTCTCTTCACCTTCAGAAGATGGGAAAGACACATGTAAGTTGAAATGAATAACCATGCATATTTAGACTTATAGTTATGCACTTGCAGAATAACATGGATTCTACAATAGTATTTACTAATGCTTACATGGGAACATAGTCATATATATATATATATATATATATATATATATATATATTGACTGTTGACATGATTTCCTGTTTCGATAATAAACTGTTTTTTTCGTTGCGTCCGATATTCATTGTAAAAAAGTAGGAGGTAAAAAAACCAATTTAATCATCTCATCGGTGTATGTTGCGCACATAAAAATACGTCCATTGAAGACTATTATTTTAACAAAAATTGACTAATATCTAAGACATAAGGAAATTTCTTTTTTCTCAATGTGTTTATATAATATATATATATATATGTAAGCTATGTTTTTGAGCAAGGTTACCAGTGGATAGAATTCATCCAAGCAATCGATTTGCGTACATTTCCTTTTGAAATGAATTCATTTTTGACGTGTATTCAACTAATAAAGGTAATACACAGTTATTAGATATGTTGGCATACCTGTGTTGTTTTACCTGCTAGGTATAGCAAAGAACTAATATTAAGGGTATACACTGAATGTCCAGTTTTTTTAGTTAGCAGTCAAATATACCGACTGAATGATGATGTCAGTGTGAGCTCTTCACTTGATCCATTACCCGCTGATTACTTTATGACGCATCCGGAATCGAATAGCTTCATGTCGATCACCAATCACTTCAGGGTCTTGAAGCGATATACGGATGGTATATAAAATTTCCAATCAAAATGGTAAGTAAAGTCAATTCCTTGGCGAATTACTTCAATCGGACAACATTAAGATTGAAGCTGAGTCGCAAGGTAAGTCATCTTTCCTGTAAGTTCGCTTATCCATGAGAACGGGTAGAACTCTTCAAATAGCAGCGTACTGCAAGCGAAAATGGAATGTTTAGCTTAAGTCTGTCTCTCGAGACAGACATGTACGGCATCAGTACAAAAGACGCGATGAGCAAGGAATTGTAATCACGGAGAAGTTGAACTGAGAATGAATAGTAAAGAGCTTAAGTTTAAACATCTACAGAGAAAAACCAATCATCCACCGAACGTAGATGTCTACGACAAAACTAACTGTAAATCTTAAACTAATCGGGGATGCAATCTGTGAATCCTTACGAATTTGTTTTTGGACAGGAATTCGAAGAACACTCTTTGCTGCATCTCTCACCCTCACCTTGTCTCTGTATGTTTTCATTCACCAAAACGTTGAAGATAGGATCCCAATGCCAGAAAAATCATTCTATCTTTACCTGATCGCTTGTTTTGAGAGTTAGGTAGGCAGGCTATACTAGTACGGAAAAGTCTAGACGTAGTCACGAACACCCACCAAAATGGTTTCCGAAGGGAGAACGTAGAACACATTATTTCTTCTAGCCATGAGGCATCAGCAGACACTTCATTTAGTATCACATGAAAATTGAGATCGATCATCTCAAAATAAGTTTGCTAACATCTTGATACATCCAAAGATCATTCCGAGGTTCGAATCTGAAACTCTAAAGTTTTCAGGCAATGCCATTTGACTTTCAGCCACTGTGAAAGAAATCGCCGAGTATCTGTCCTTTCCTTATACTTCATAAATCCCGTTGCTCACGAATTCTCACTGGAATTCCGGGAACTCCACCTGTCTGTCTTTCACTAATGAGCAGCAGACTGATTTTCAGTCGTTAAGTGTTTTCACTCTAGTTCGTCTTCCCTTACATCACACTTCTGTACACATTATTTTAGCAAAATGGAACTTCAAGACTATTTCATTAATGTTTTATGCTTGTAATAACATTTCTCAATTAGTGTTTTCATGGATTCATTTATCTGTCTGCATACCTTTCTTTCACTATTACCTTATCAATTCCCTAACCATCTGACGGAAGAATGTTGTTTAAGTACTTTCCTTCACACTTTTTAACAAAAAATTGTCATAAGCAAAACAAATCACTGAAAATATTAATCCTACATAATTGATTTTTAAATAAACAACCCGCCATTTCATTTTCACATTACGGTTAGATAAGATAAAGTAATTAACAAGTGCAACGATGCCTTGACTAGCTACAAAAGTGCATTCATTTAAATACTGTTTAGTCTAAGGTCATTCAGTGAATGCTATAAGTTAATTTGATGAAGTCATTAGAAGACCAAATGAAATTATACTAAAAACTGTTTGAAGCAGTTTCCCTGAATCACAAGTAACAATTAAATGATCAGATGTTGTGTAAAAGTAGAATTCAGGAACTGAGGTAGGGGTATAATCTCATATTAGGTAAGTTTGTCACAAAAATATGCTACTGATGACTGCATGATTTTTCGAGCACATCACGATAACATCAATGTATTCACACAGCTTCATAATGTGCTTCACATGTTTGTGCGCTGTCTCTTTTTGCTTATTGCATTCTCCCGTACATCCAGGCTAGGCGTTGCGTCAGTTCGACTGCACGTGTCTGGAGCCGATTAGATAAAGTATTCAGTGAATAACCTCCTTCCCCACCTAATCACTATACTATATTATTAGCACAAATTGTACTTAAGATGTCATCCAGTCATCATTAGTGCATCACCACGGAATACATCAGATAAACCTATCTAATACTTAAAATGTTGTATTCTACTAATTAACTGAAGCTTGTCACGCATATCTGTAGAAGCCAGTCGAATTGTTTGTTGATATACTGATAAGATTCCAGAATTAGTTGACCTCCGTTAGAGGCAGCTTTTTATATGAACGCTAAATGTAAACCTTTTCGTTAAGATACTTTAAGAAGTTAAATATATATGGTTTTATGTTGCATACATGGCATTTAGGTATGCATATGGACATTAGTGAGTTTAAAATGGAATTTTATCACCTACTAACATCAATGGTTTGAAATGTAAGAAAAATAAAAAGCACATAGGTTTGGTTTATAGAAAAAACATCTATAATCCATTTCTACTCTGCCTTTGATTTAACCTCAAGAAGCCTGTATGGTATCACCCGATATGCCGACAGAAGCCAAATGCTTCAGTCTAGGAAAAACAACCATGGGAAGGACAAAGACAACCTCAAGAAGTGACAATAAATAACTCATCACAAAAGAAGTAATTACCGTGCCTAAATACCTCAACACCTTGGTGTTCAAACAGGCAGGAGCTAGATTCGAGCTCGTGTTGTAGCACTACTGCCCCCTCTTGAACGCAAGTTCATTTAGCTGAGGAATAATAAACAGAACACAATATACATCCTAGAACACACATTCATCTTTTTGTCTTCTGAATATTTCAATATTGATCAAAATGCCTTATCGTTGGTAATCAGCGATAAAGATGTTTGTTCGTATAAATAGAATTTTTAAAATTATATAGGCAACATCAAAATGATTTTAAATCAAGAAATTTATGACAGTAAGCAAAAAACTGTCACTGAACAAGGTGTTTATATATTCATATATGAGGCAGTCTTACTAATGTTATCCAGCCAACAATTTAGAGATCAGTCGAGCTGCAAGATTCGAAAATAGCATAAGGATATGATTCGGGCACTGCAGTCTCAAGTTGGATCACGAGTGAGAAGTTTTGGCCAGTAGGATCATCCAAATCAGATGTTTATATCACTAACTGGTCACTGAATTCCGCCCCAGTGATTGAATAGTTAACGGGTCCACCTCGCAACCTAAAGGGCCTATCCTAGGTTGGCTCATGGGTGTACAATGTTGGAGAGTCTCAAATTGGGTAGAAAAAGCTGTCTAGTGATCCCTGGCTCACAATGGCTGTCCCATTGACTTCAGTCAGGGATTAAACTTGTAATTAATAAAATCCCTATAATCCAATACTTGAAAACACGGTGTCGCTTTGTACTCTATTAAACAGAACTATTTTATTGTGGAACAGTTATTTAAACTTCTATAAAAGTATATCATTAGTAGAAAAGTACAATATTATTAGAATGATAAATGTAAATTACTTTGTTAGAATTATTAGGGAAAATATTTCGTTTTATCCACATGAGAAATGAAGAAAGAAATCAAATATATGGAACACCTGCACCTTATATCTAAACTAATGAATATGTAACAGGAATCCCTTATTTTATAAATTTATTTACACATACATATATAATTCATTCTAGGGAAAGGGAATTATATTCAAAACATGATGTGGAGAAATATCCGTGAAACACTCAGACTGATTACAAAAATATACAAATGCCTCTTCGTCCCAAAAAGCATTTGAGATATCTAAAAGTGATGACCTCATTTCTGTTTACAACTGTATTCAGCATACTATCAATCAGCTAAATATCAACTCGTCTGTTAATAATGTTATTATGCTCACAGATATAAATTAAGATATATGGCTGAAAATACAAACTAATAGGATTCATTTGACGCGCTTACTGCATGATAATATCCGAATGTTTTTCATTACTTTTCGAATGATGTTGATTTCGATTGAAGCCTAAATTTCATAGGCAATTTATGTGTGATTAAATGTGATTTAGACAGCACGGTGTGTGTATTTGAGATGACTTGAACAGATCTCCAGTCGTTTTCAAGACTTGTTTGTTCCAGCAAGTTGGGTTTCGCATCAACAGTGATACAAAAGAACTAAGTAAGTAATTCCATATCAGTTTGTTTATTAGATATATCACACAGAGAGTGAAACAGTATTACTTACTGGATGACTTTTCGAACAAAATTTATTGTTCATAATCATATCAGTTATAATCACACGACTTTAAAACTTGAGTTTTATGATTTTCTTTGCTCTCTTCTACTTGTCGTCGTTGGGGTAGTAGAATTCTCCAGATATCTGGGTGGACAAGTGCTGAATCATTCCTATTACACGTATTTGCAGTTGATTTGATAAACAAAGCTTTCGTCATCAATCTCTCCCTCCACCCTGTGACATTAGATTTTAAAACTGTCATCTCACCTCAACATTTCGTATGGCTCTGTGTAATTGCATGTAGTGCTATAGCTGAACTATTCTCTAGATTTCTTATCTTATTTGGGTCAACCATTCTAGATTTTGATAGGTTTTTATGTTCGGCTAGTCTGACTGCCCCTGTTCTACTAGTTTGACCTATACATTTGACCTGACAATCATTGTAGGCAGGGTATTAGGTAGACTAAATTGTTTTGTTTTAAAGGCTCCACAGGATCCTTTCACCGATAAAGCATGTTTCTAACTGAGTTTGTGGGTTAGAACGGCACTTTTACTCTTGCCTTGTTAAGAATCCTGTGTAAGTTTTCTGAGGTTCTTTACTTGTATGGAATTACTACTGGTGATTTAGATTCCTTATCGTTGTTGTCATTATCCATTTGGCACCAATGAGTTATTCTGTATATTCAGTACACTAGTAATATTGTCTTAACATAGACTGAGTACTAAAATCGTTGTGTTTGAAATTTTTCTGACACTTATTTTCCTCCGTAAGACACGAGCTAAATAAGGTATGTTTGAATGTTTACATTCAAGTGTACAAGCACAAATTCCAGTTGGACTGTAAGTAGTTTCGCGTAAAGAGAGATACAAATAGAAAGTTGTAGATAAGTACCGTGTTTACTATTGGACACGATGACCTAAGCCAACAATTGGCACAAATTTGACAACAACAGTGTCATTTATGTGGGTCAAAGGCACATCAAAAAACCATACCTGCTACTTTGAAAGTCTTACCTTATATGGTAAAACCTCTTTTCAAAAGCCGATGGAAGCATAATAGGGAACAATCAACACTAATTCGTTTATGAGGTATATCAAGCAGTGAAGTAATCCCATTTACTGGATGACATTTCTATCACCATTAATTGTTCATAATCATATCACCTGCCCTGTCAGAAGACGAGGGAATAAATTCACACAATTACATATCACCACAGTGCCCAAGTTTTATACATAAATAAAGACTGGCTAAAATAGAGGGATTAGTAAATTTCTAAATAAGATGCTGGGTTATACCAAAAAAATGTCTGTAAGACTCTGTATTAAGTCAGATGAAAGATATTTCTGTAAGTCAACAGGATATAAGATGACTAACAAAGACTAGAAGAAAAATGGTACTGATTTTCAAAGTAGTCATGAGACTGAACTAGTCTATATAAGCTTATGCAAACGTCTAAGACTAAAGTTAGCAGTCTAAAATTCAGATGCGTTTGGAGTGAAACCATTTGCAGAACACCACCAATTAACTTCAGACACGAAAAATACTCAGATGATAGCAGTCTGATGCAGAATTGAATACAACGGTGATTGTCAGATCGCGGGCAGTATGTACGACTAACTGACTGATTGAGTGGGTAACTGGAAACCACTCACCAGACAGTAGTATTTGCAAGACAGATCAAAGTGATCCAAATACCGATCTGCTGTTTGGCTCGTTTGCAGCTGATCTCACCAGCGGTTTACTTGGTTTGACTCACCTTAGAGAGCTCAGTCAGCTCAAACACGTGAATTCTAATTATTCAGTCTGGCTAACTATTGGTAAACTGGACCAACGTTCGCCAACTACCATATATTTAGTTACAGGATTTCATCATGAACTGACATCAGTTAGAGAACCATCGGAAAACCTGGGAATACCGGACGGCTTTTTCGTCCCAGTTTAAAAATTTTCGAAACCCGGTGGGTGCGTACTGTGAAAAGTCCCAAACTGGGACGAAACAGTTGTCCAGTACTTACAGGTTTTCCAATGGTTCTCTAACCGATTTCAGAACATGGTGAAATCCTGTAACCAAACATTCAAATCCCTATAAACCAATACTTGAATGTCATATATTTGATGATTAACCATTTATGTCTAAATAAACCCTTTTTTCACAATCTTCTTCGTTACTAATTTTAGTATTTCAATATATTAATAATCCGGTTTAGACATTTTTCAAACTTTTCACATTGTGCTGATATGTCTCACCCAATGTCCTGGTACGTATATATACATTTGAGCCTGTACATATTTTTTTCATTCAACATCAGTTTATAAAATCATTAGTCTCGTGGAGAAAGAGTGCTTCCTGGGGTAAAAAAAAACCTTTTGGAGCTCATCACTCCTACAAACCTACATCTTCAGTAAGTGATGGATCATGTTTGCAGCGAAACTCGAAGTCACCACCAACGCTTTCACATGCGAAAGTGTTATCCACTAAACCAGTGGACCCTGAGAGCCACCTTTTATGTAATAGATATCAGTTGATGTCTGTATAAACTAATTTATTTATACTGAATCAAAATGCTCTGTTGACATGTCCGCCCCTAGCACAGACGTCTGAACCAAACAAGTGAAGTCACTTCGATCTGGCTAGAAAGCACTACAGGTTCATGTGGGTACTTTACAACTACACATCTCAATCAACAAGTAGTATATATTGTTATGCATTTGTGCTTGCTACCTTGATTACCATTTATAGTATCAAGCAGGTTATCTGTTGTGGTCTGAATAATTCCGGTGATGGTAACATTTCAACTCTAACTAAGCAAGTAAGAACTTCATTATAAAGTGATGTACAACAAGAAGGCTAGTACTCACAATGGAACCCCAAGGTGCTCAATCACACGACATTTATTGAGCTGTGACAATACAGTGACGTTGAGTAAAAGCCTTATAGTTATAGTTATTATTGAGCATAGTAACAAAAAAGCTCTTGGCTTTGCTGAAGCTTGTGTAATTAGATTAAAGAAACCGTATCTCTGTATACAGAAAGGAGACGGTTAAAACCTAAAATCTACTTTGGTAGCATACTTTTAGTTTCTCGTTACAATTTTACCTTCCTTCCCTCTTAGCTTTACAATGTATTTTTCCACTATTATTATTTTCCTTGACATACTGTTGGTTTTCTTAGGATATGTGCAAATCGAAATATCATTGCTGAGTATTCATCTCGGCGAAGAGTTTTCAAAATATCTTATGAGTTTAGATCAGACATGTTTAAATCACGTGATTTAATCCAATATTCGGTAGCAACCTGCTTAAAAACTGGGCTACTAAGAACTTTCATACCTCTATTGCATACATTTTCTCTCGTTCGGTTTGTTTTAATCGATTAAGATATGGCCTCAAATGGTATATATCTACTCCTGTGTATATTTAAAATATTTACAAGCTCCTGGTTTGCAAGTTCCTACTAAACTTGAGGGAAGGTCTGATTTTGGTTGGCGACGTGTTCCAATACATGAGATAACTGTTCTTTACTTATGTCCTTGGTTCTCAAAATGTACTTCTGAACATTTTACAATTGGCTTCCAACTAGATACCATGGATTTCTTGAAGGAGGCAAAGCAGATATATTATAATGGAATTGTTTGTTCTTCTGCTCAGAGAACACTGTGTCACTGGAGATAATGTCAGTTATTATTTTACTTGAAGATATTGTACTACTTGAAAATATCATATAATAAGCTCCTCTGAAAATTCTGTACATATTCACAAAATGTTCATATTAGAAGTATTACTATTATACGGTTTACATATATTAAATTTATTTATTTGTCTGTTTTAAAAGAAGTTTCCTTGTTTTTCAGTATTACTATCATATCTAGATGTTTATAATTGTATTAATCCTACTACAGTAACATCAGTTTATATGTTAATAAGTACTCTGATGAATAGAATTCACTTAATAATGACGTTCAGAGGTTATCTCTCGCAGCTTATAGATCATATATTTGTTCAAACTGATGTTTCTTGTCACAATGTTCATGTATCTGTATGTATTTAGTTTTGAAAAACTGTATAAAAAACAATGATTGTAGAATATTCAGCTAATGAGTTCTACCATAGTTTATGAATTCACTAAAGACTGGATTTTTCACAATTGAAGCATGTTTTAAGTTTACTACAGGTAAGAAATGTTTTCAATACTATGTAATTATCTTCAATATACTTGCATGAACCGTGAATGATGTTAATTGCTAAACTTTAGAAAAAACACTACCGAAAATTGTCAATAATTACTTTTAGTTAAACTTCTTCAATATTAAAAACAAAATTTATAGTCAAAAGACATACCTTATAAGTTTTCATCAAAACCTTTAAATAGGTTGATAAATACAATGTACATTCTGCACTGGATTAAATCAAACGTTCTGTACAGAATATATCATTTCAGGTATTTTTTTCCTTTAATATTCCTAACATTATATCGTATATATTAATGAAGAAAATTATAAAATAAACACATGCTCTTATTAGTTTATAAACATTTATTAACTCTTTTCTATATTTATTTAGGAAATTGATTTGATTGGTTAATGTAGCTAACCAATCAGACCTTAATTAAAACGTGTATTTAAAAACGTGTGGCTAGTACATATATGAAACAGCCTGCTAAAAGAGTTTCAAATAAAATAATGAAATAAAGTGAATTTTCTAGTGACAAGTACAAAGGAATTACATCAGTTCATACAGATAATGGAGTCCATTTAATTTTATGTTAATAGTCTATTATATTTACCACATTATTGATCAGTAACACTAATAGAAACTGAGATGAGTAATCTGCTTGTACACAGATTTGGAAGCAGCGACCATAACTTTCCTACTCATAACAATGTGTGGCGAACTTATTTTTATTGATTTTTTGTGCTCCACGAGGAATATAGGGCTTCAAGCTTCAAAGTTTGAAGTTTCATTATTAGTGGTTTGGTTTTTGCGCAGTGAGACTAGTAATTTCACTCTAAACTTCCCCTCTTATCCAGACCTACTACCAGCTGGTAAACTAAGAGAGGTTTATGAACACTTAAGTCATGAATTAAACTCCTCACCATGTTCGTGACTGCAGAGCATTCTACTGTTGAGCTTCTCACGGAATTTACTTGGAAATAAAACGATAAAAGTTTCTACAATTTTTATTGTTCTCATTCCTTCGCCATTCGTAATCAAAAAATTATTTCCAACCTAACGAGTATTCCTCATTGTTCGAACCAGATAGTTATTTTTCTGAATTTGCACTAAGCAGTAAGAAGACATAATTTCCCTATAACCTGCTATGTATTAAAACAATGCAATTCGAACATTCAGACCATACATATATCTAGCACCAAACTAGTGGAATCAGTGCAATGTTAACCAATATTTTATTGTCCAATATTGTTGGCTATCTCACCATGTTTAAATCATCATTTCTCATCTGACCACCGGAGTCAAACAACGTTAGGCCTGGTTAGTACTTTTGCTGACTAACTGGAAATACAGAGTTTTGCCAGCTTTCTAGTCCATAAGTAGTTCAATGGATTAATAATCACCAAATGCATACGGAGTATGGGTTTGATTTCTGGCTGATGAACTCTAAGACCTCACCTAACTGGTAGAAAGCTCATAAATTAGGGAAAGTGGGGGTGAGGTTAGCAACACTAACTTTTAAAAACCATCACCACTGAAATGTTAAAGCCCAGTGCTTGAAGACCTCAGTTCCATTCCGAAAGTAATGGAATGAAAAAGACCACTGTATTTCTTTCTGATGAATATTTGATCCGATTTCACAATCCGCTTTCATTTCATTCTCATTTACTGAAAAAAACATGAGTATCTGGACGGCACTCATCCAAGCCAAAAATTTCCTACTCAAATTGAAATTCTTGACAAGTGTATGCGTATTACAACAGGTAAAATAACTACTCTAAATACATCAGTATATTTACTGAGTATGATGTTAGTAGTTAGAAGATATGGATAATTATTCCGGTCTTATATGGAAATAAAAGTTTGTACTTTCAGTACCATACTCTTCATTATATTTCAAGAAATCCTGATTGAATACTGATCGACAGCTGCTAGTCTAAACTGTCCAGTATAGGACTGGATAATACAGAAGAACTGCGAAAAATCCCTGTAAGAACAAAGTCATAAAATACTTTCCACCCTACATAAAATATGAAAGGGAACCAAGCAGTTGGAATAAATTTAAATAATTAGAAAACAAGGATTATGACCTCACAACAGGATTTGTCGTAATTCCAAATTAACAACATTCGAGAAATTGAAGAACATACAAACCAAGAAACCAAGCAGTAACAATAATAATCTGGCGGAGAAATTTCAACCCGAAGATGACGAAATTCACCACAGGACTTCGTCAATGGTAGGTAAATTAAAGTGAATTATCAGTCTATCAAACAAATGTCTTAAGTTCTACAAAAATAAATATGTTAGGAAAGCGATTGAACTTCTATGTAGGAGTAGATAGGATAAATCCTGAAGACTTTATTTCAGAAATTAAAAATATCACTATAAACAGTTTATAAGACAACTGAAGAAGACGTACTGGCATATACTTGTACCAAAAATACAGTGTTGAATCAAGCTAAAATAAAAAATAAAATAATAAAAGCTAATAAATAAAATTATCACTAACTGGTAACCAACAGAAATGAGGAAAGCGTTATTTAATGAAACCACAAATGAAAGCTTTAAAAAACTTTGACAATAATAATGAGGATATAAAAATTCGCATATCAGATTAATGCAGCTCAACAGTTCTATGAAACAGCCTGTCGATGCCAGGCAAATATTTAGTCACATCATCCTGTAGAGACTAAAAGATGCCCTTTGTGAGAAATTCCTCACGGAATAACCTGGATTTAGGTTAAGCAAAACATGTGCTGATCAAAGGGCAACTCTACGCATCATTATCGAACAGAGTACAGAATTACAGTCAAACCACTACCTCAACTTCATCAACTTTGTAACAGCCCACGATAGCGTTAACAGTAAAGTACTGTTGAAACGGCTTCAACACCAAAACAGTATTCTTACGAACCTCAAACAACTGCCTTATATAATAATGTTACATGTCAAGTGATTGACAACGGAAAACTCAGCGAGGTCTTAAGTGAAGACAGAAGTAAGACAAGGATGACTACTGTCACCTGTGATTTCCTTGATTGTGGTAGACAATATTATGAGGCAGACAATGGGGAGAGAGAAGAACGCCATATGCTGAATCGAAAGTAAGTCTCTAGAAGATTTGAACTGCATAGATGATTTGTAAGACAAACACAAGGATCTACAGGTGATAATCAATAAGCTGATAGGAGAGACAGGCAGAAAAGACAACTATTCAATCAAACATAAAGAAGACAGAGGTGATGAAGACACCCGACGACGAAGAACAAGGATCAATCATAACCAACAGGAGAAATCTAAGTCAGGTCAGTTCTTTCGCTTACTATCAGAAAATCATCGTCTCGGTTATGTGCAGCATGGGTGAAGATGTCAAAGGCGGAATCGCAAAAGTAAAACAGATCTTTATTACTCTGAAATTAGTGTGGAAATCTGCTGCAGTCAGCATCCCGAACAAGATTCAGATTCACAAACCCAGTATCAAGTCATTCCTTGCGTGTAGTTCGAAGACTTGGCAGATGCATCACAAAAAAGATCTACTCCAGACTTTCACCAACATCTGACTTTCATCGTTACTGAAGATCAGAAAACCAGGCACGAACCCACCAAGAACCTACTGTCCAACAAATATGAGGAACGAAATAGGGACGCACGAAATTGGACGCACGCTCATAAAACTGTTAGGTAACATCACACACTATGCAGACCCTCTAGTGGAACTCGAAAGGAAAACAACCAGTTGGGTGTGGATGCAGGGGTGGTACAGAGGAGATTATCGGAGGAGAAAATGTAAGGTTATCGGCAACCGAGGAACTTGTTAAAAGAACTTCAGAGAAAATAGCTTAATGGTGATATGCTACTGAGGCCATATGTTTCACTCGGAACCCAAGGGAACAATGATAATAACACAAACCAGGTATTCAAACTGACAAAAACAAGAACCAATCGCTCAACAGATATTCAGGAGAAAGTGGAGATGGACTGGACATTCGCTGAGGAGGCCGGTTGATGACATCGCGCGTCAGGCCCACGAATGGAACCCGAAAGGGAAGCGGCGAATGGGATGTCAATGCAAAGATGACATGCAGGAGGTCGGGTGAAGAGGAGCTGAAACACTATGGATTAACATGGATGGAGGTGAAAAGTACAGCAAAAGGAAGACAGAAGCAAGTGAAGAAGTGCAGTTGAATCCCTCTGTTCCACTAGGAACCCAAGGGAACAATAATAATATAATATCTCAAATTGAGATTCGAAATTCAGAAATAGGTGATTTAGTCACACTTCCACAAAAGACATAGTTTCTGGCTATTGAAACTGACGTTCTTCTAAATGTATTCATTAAAAGCGTGCTTCAGAAATCTTATTATCAGTGACCAATGATACCTTTGTACGTTGTGTGAATTCTTCTTGAAACTGTTATTCACCATATTGACGAAATAAAATCCCTACAAACATCTTGATAAAGTAAAGTAGAAAGGGAAAGATAGAATTCTTTACGCATCGAGGCTTCATAATAGATTTAAAGAAAGCGGGAAAGATAAAAATTGTCCAGCACTCAATAACATCATCTGCCTCAGTCACGCATTAGATAATGCAAGTTACTTAAACTGAATGAAATAAAAGGGTAATCTGTATCACATATAGATAAGTGCGTTAGTGATTAAATGGTAGAATATTCAGCTATCATATACTGATCCAGTGTTCGACTCCCAACCGATACACTTTTAATAGCTCATCTAGTTTACTAGCCTTGGGTAAGTCTGGAATAACAAGGAAGGTTAGATATGAGACTAGGAAACGCATTTTGTAAAAAATAAACCATGTCACCGCTGCTTCAAACTTCAAAGCTTCAATTGTCAAACCGTATGTTCCACTGGAGACGTAAAGGAATGAAAAAGAAACATATCCACATGTTCATTGATCTTTAAATCATTGTTAATAAGAATAATGCATTTAAAGTATAAATATACTAGAATGTAAAATTATCAGAAATTATCATCTAACGTGAACGTGATGTTAGACTGGATTTTGTAAGCATTTGAATTACAGTGTAGATTTCGTTACTAAATGATACCAGCTGGAGAATCATTGAAAATCAAGAAGCAAATTTCATAACAGAAATAGATGCAGGTTGAAAATTGTGTTTTTGTGAATAGCAAGGCGATATCTCAGTTTCTGAAATGACATGATTTCTGACAACCAAAGAGTAATCTAAGATTATATATATAATGCCGGACGATTCACTTTGTACAAAATGAAATCCATTAAGGTTTATCTGATTAATTTCTGTAAAGTGTTTTATCCTACTGTCCAATTTACACCTACATTTAAACATCCTACAAATCATACTTTTCATGCTTAATACTGCATAATAATAATAATAAAATGTCGGCATTAAACTGTTAGGTTGAAATCAAAAGTATCGTAAGGCTTTTATCATCCAGGGAAACAATATGTCGGTAGAAATTGATCCTTTCAACCTAGTAAACTGCAAACAAACAGAAAAAGTGTAAAGGTTTATAATAGTGAATTTATTCTTCCGGTATGTGTGGCTTTAAAAGACTCGTGAAGTGATCATCCCCTGAAATTCGCCTAGAAATACTACCAGCAGTAAGCAAAGAACTGCCTGATAGTGGACACCAGTCTTTCAACAGAAACAGAGAACTTGAATGTAATAAAGCTGCTGGAAGCCACCCAGGAAGGCAGCATGGCCAGACGGCATTCCCCCTAAATCATTAAAAATAAACCCCGAGATCACAGTGGATATTCTGACGTCACTGATGCACAAGGTTTAGAAGCAAGGAAAGGTACCTATCGATTGGGAGAAGGGCCACGTTGTCAGGCTATCGAGGAAAGGGAGATTTGGACCTCTATGAGAAGTGGCGTGGAATCATGTCCTTTTCCACGCCAAGCAAAACACTAAGTCTCATCGTTCTGGAGAAAATAAAGGATGCACTGGATACAGAACTCCGGCAGACTAGAACAAGTTGGATTCAGTAAAAGCAAATAATGTGCCGATCAAATCGCAATGCTATGTGTCTTCATTGAACATAGCATAGAATGGCAGCCAAACCTCTACCTCAATTTTGTCGATTTTGAAAACACCGTCAACAGTGTTGATCGTGAACACTATAGTGTGCCACAACCTCACGCAACAACTAAACGACCATGTCTCATGTCAAGTGATCCCCTACGGAAAACTCCCCGAAGAATATGAAGTGAAGACAGGATTAAGAAAAGAACGCCTGCTATCACCGATAATTCTCGTGATTGTGTTTTTCTGGATGATGAGGAAGACCGTTCGTAGGGAGTGAAGTGACTGGTATACGCCGAATCGGTTGGACGACGCCAGAAGATTTTGACTTTGCAGAAGGTTTACATTCATCACACAAACTTGAAGATCTACAGACAACAACCGACGAGCTGGAAGAATAGACAACAAAGACAGGATTTCAGATGAAAAGACAGAGGCGGTAGAGATAACCAATCAACAGCAACAAGCACCAGCCATTATCAATGGGATAAATTTGGTAGAGACCACTTTCTTCGCTTTTATACGCATCATCATTTCAAATACAAGCAGGGGAGATGAAGATGTCCATGTCAGAATCGGAAAGGCAAGATACACCTTCATCACTTTGAGATCAGTTTGGAAGTCTTTTGCATTCGGCATGAGGAAAAAGATTCGGATTTTCGACACACTTGTTAAGTCATTCAGTCCTTCTATATGGGTCAGAAACTTGGAACATTGGAAGAACATTTCCAGCAAGCTACCGTTTTGCTGCATGCCGAAGATTAGATAGCTAGAAAGAGTCAGCAACAAGAAACTCTGCAAATAAAACAAACAAAAGCCAAGTGCTCGACAAGTATGCCTAAGAAGATGGGCCGGACGCATGCTGCATAGACCATTTGATGGCACTGCAAGCCAGGTTCTCTAGAGGCAAACGACGAATCAGGTGTCCGAGGATGACATGGAGGAGATGGCGTATGGAGAACATGGTAGTTTATGGGCGGTCACAGAGCCAGATAAAGCGGACTCCGGAGAACAGGATGAAATTGTACTGTTGAAGCACTGTATTTCACTTGTAAGCAAAGGGAGTAGTAATAATGTGTTTTCTTGCATGTGGAAGTAACGCAAGTGTAAGTACCGAACCCTATAACTCTTTAATTTAAGAAGATTCACACTGAATGAAACTTTTCAAACTCAGAAACACGAATTTAGAATATGTTATATTCTAAATGTCCATTCCACTGGAATTATTTGAGATACATCTTATTTTTTACACGTTATTATTATTCCCCCCATTTCCGAGTGGAACGTAGGGCTTCAACAGTTCATCTCCACTTCATCCTGTTCCTTTGAGTCTTTGTTTGTGGACTCCACCACTGCTCATATGCTTTTACCTCCTTCTCACACGATCTTCTCTGTCTCACCCTCGGAGCAACGCCCAACCCGTAATTTCCCATTTTAGTTCCACTTAAGGTGATACCTTAAGTGTGATATCACCCAACGGTCTCTCCAGTGTGTACCCAATCCTCCTCCATATTTTCCCGAAACTAGCTGAAGGAATTTGTTAGCGTGCATGTCTCATGCTGATATATGTCTTTGTCAAGTTCATTGAGATTTCGTTACATCTGTAATGACCTAGGCCTACCAAGTGAAACAACTTGTTGTCAACGTATCTATCACATTTTTGTAAACTGGAACTCTTTCCACCTGTTATGTATGAATGAAATATATGCTCAACAGAATTAAGCCAAAGTGTGTAAATAAAAGATTCCTTTGAAACATAAAAGATGTGCTAGTTGAGTATACTTTGATTTCTTGACAAATTTCACTAAATTTTTATCGACAAATTTAAATAAAACGAAGTTTGTTTCTAGGTTTTGTGAGGAATTTAAGGCTCAGTTATGTTGTGTTACTTTTTTAATTCGTAATCAATTTTATTTATACAAATGTTGACTGATATTGCTTTCATCAAACTCCATTAAAAGAAATACGCATCATTTCTTCAGTGAGCTGAGCTTCGATTTCCTGGCTTTCTTATAAGTTAACGAGAGCTTTCTCGACAAATGAATTTGTCCATCCGACCAATTCCTTTCATATGAGATTAAAACTTAAATATGGATTCTCATACATAACAGTAGTAGCTTTACTCCAAAATAGTACTTTTGATACAGACATGGAATTTTCAGCATGTATAAAATATTGCATCCACTGTCCTCATTACATAATACAGAAGTAATGATTAAATAGAGCATTTACATTGATAATATAGTTCAAAAGAATGTGAATATAATTGGTGGATGGTGGCTAGCAGTGGAATCCAGGATGCACATTTCGTCCTATTTGGGACTCGTCAGCTGGATGTACCTGCATTTCTCAGTGAGTGATGAGTGATGAGACCGAGCACTTCGGTCCAATCAATCGACGGGAAAATCAAAAATTCAATTCAATAATTAATATGACCCGTTGCACAAGAGGTGGCTCTCGTGGCCCAAGTGGTCTAGTGGATAACGCTTTGGCGTTTGAAACTATGGGTACTGGGTTCGAGCCTCGGTGGGAACATCATCACTCACTGAGAAATGCAGGTACATCCAGCTGACGAGTCCCAAATAGGACGAAATGCGCATCCTGGATTCCACTGCTAGTCACCATCCACCAATTGTATACTAATTAAATACCCAGACATCGTCGAAGCATCTGCACAAGAAGCCGACATGTCAACCTGAGACCGAGCACTTCGGTCCAATCAATCGACGGGAAAATCAAAAATTCAATTCAATAATGTGAATATAAAATCAAAATGTAGGTGGAAACATTGAGAAAAATATATTTATGAAAGAAAGAACAAAATATGCTGTTTACTTAGTGTACCTCAGTAAATTAATGGTTCCGTGCCTTTCACTTTTCTTATCACACAAAATGTGTGCCAAATTAGGTATTGTAGAGATTTATACTTACTCGCCTAAACACACAATCTTTTATAGATGCTTCTAGTTCTACCTGATCAAATACAAGGACAGAGTTGTGTATAGAAAAGATGCTCAGGCTCCGACAAGAAAATATTCCCCGATTTCTTGTGTGAGTCCAAGTGTCTGTCTACAACAGTATCAACAAGTTGATTTGGTGACACCACACTCACCCTTCTGATAGCTTTCAGTGACCTTCGTGGTATAATAAAGTCTTTCTTAAGTGGCCCTGGAAAGATTAAGGGTGGACCATAAAGAAGTGTAGGCAGAATACATGTTTTAACTAACTGTAAAAGTAGAAATGGAATGACACCAGACTGTCTAAGCCTTCTTAAGTAGAAATTAAAATTAAATGTCTTTCTAGAAGCTAACACGATGCAGGAAGACAAGGAAAGAAAAGAGGAAATACACTACCCAAAGTATTAAACATTTGACTTAATTTCAACTTCAGTGGAATATGTTATAATAGAAACATGCGGAGGAACCACTTCATGCAAGTTGCGCCTATGTCTGGAAACGAAATTAACAGCTTGACTAATTTCTGATCGAAATCTATTTATTTTGGAACGGGTATGGAAACAGCCTGATTATCAGTATGCTTAACAAAATCGGCTCCGTCAGAATAAGGCAAGTCATGTGAGAAGAAAGAAAACAGAGGGGGAGAAAGAAAAGCACCTCGACGAACACCAACTAGAGTCAGTGAAGCAGTTGAGGACTTCTCATCATATACATTGTACTGTTTCTTATGAAAAAAGCAAGAATGCAAGTATTCACTAATATAGCACCGTGTTTGTATCGCAGAAAGCTTGTTTACCAAAAAGAGGCCCAGGTACAAATTCGAAGGCGGATGTGTAATCAAGGAAAGTACATCAAACACATTTGTCACCCTTGTCTAAATTAGAAACAATGTTATGATGTAAGAAAACAGTGACATCTAAAGTACACCTACTATATTAATAAGCAAATATTCATAGCAGTATGCATCCTTTGATATATAGTTCTGTCATAAGGTGACTTACAAGAAGCATGCAGTTATGAGAAGAGAAAGTGTCACTAACCATATTATAGAGGGCATAAAATGAATACTCAGCGAGTAATAACCTTTTCTATTCCACAAACCTGATGTCCTTTGATCACTACCTCTCAAAGCAACCAAACAGCCAACCGGAAACTATTACGTTGCAACAGGCGTTTCGTTGTGTTTATTTTTTCCATTACTGTGATCTTAAACCATAACAAGTTTATTCATTCAGTCATTACAATAACCATCTAGATAGTCAAGGTAGATAATTAGAAAAACTCGGCCAAAGGGAAAACTACACTCTATTATTAGATGTACAATAATAATATTAAGGATAATAATAATAATAATCTTTATACAAACTGTATATTGATCCATTTTATGATGAGTTTATTAGACCGTGATAGACAAGAATCTACACAACTACAACAAAAAAAACAACAAGTGAATCGGTTTCATTTCTATATTGTCAAAATTCTGATATGCCAGAGAATGAAAACAAAAAGGTAGGGCCTTTTATTTCTCAATTAAACGAACCAACTAGCTAACTCAACGGGACAAAATGCAAAAAACCGATGAAACGTTAAGTAAATCATCCAAAATGAACAATATGAGTTGTGTATTATACTGCTCATAAATAGAACAAAAATATAGACTAAAGTATAATGAGAATATATATATAATACACATAAATGACTTGCAAACTATGGTATTTTGTTTTATAAATTCCAAATAGCAAACCATTTTTCTTGCATTCTCTTATTAAAAGAAGAAGGTGATCATAAAGGTTTACAAGTGTTATGCAAAACTAGTGGGATGGAGGAGTTATTTCTGAGTGTGTAAGCAGATAATTTCCGTCATGCTATAACGCACACCAAAATAAGCTGCGTGAATTCCTATTCTACGTTAATCTAAGAAATTTATGATTGAGCGTAAGTCGTATGAACGGATGTGTCAGCCAAGTCCAGCTGGGTGCAAAGCTGAAAAATTTGGCTCCGAATGGAAGAAACTGATGTCTGGCCTTTAAGTTACTGCAATCTGACTAACAACGATGCGAGTGATTTCTAACTGCCTCTATCAAACATTAGTATAAGCTACCATCCATATATAAACGCCAAGTGGTGCAGGCATTTTCAGCAATCGACATCCATCGCTTAATCCCGACGATAGTATTCAGAGTGATAATGAATAGCTTGGCTTTAACACGTGTACCTAGAACAATGCAACAGTATGAAAATATATCCACTCAGTTTATTAGGTGGACCAAATTTGATATTAAAATTATTTTTTCCATTATTATGTTTTCATTTATTAGAAGAATAATCAATTGTAATGAATACCGTTCAGTACTACTCTACTTCCAAATGGAATCCATACTTAGGAATTGTTTGACAACTGGTCTTGTTAAAAGATGGATCTTTTTGAAACGAAAGATGCCATTGATTGATGACAAGATGTTAGATTTCACCAAGGTCAGAAATTATTGCTTTACAGCTAGATCAAGGTGATCTGAAAACACTAGACAGCCGTCTTACCAGTTTCTATTCAAACTGATCAATAGTGCATTGGAAACAAAAGCTTGGCTCAAAAAGCGAAATCATTTCAATCTAGTCGAATTCGGCATAAGTACTTGAGTAAACTAGAACTGCATAGGAATAATTCCATCGTCTGTAAACTGTTTTCCAGCGGAGCAATTATATGGTTAAAACAAAATGAAACTAAGTTTCATGGCGAACGCCATCATTCACTAAGGATGTATCTATATCTCGGTGACGACTACCGAGTAGCATTATACTTTTCTTTTAAGGTAGAATGCTGACAAATATCCAACAAACAACATCGTGTTTGTTAAAGCGTAAACGCTGATAGGTGAAATATCAACAAATGTTGGACATTTAAACCCAGTAAAGTCAGATTTAGATAAAGAATTACGTAACGTAGAAAGCAATAATCAGGTGGGAGCTAAAATACAATTCAATAAGTGAATTAAGTGATGTAATATAATTGTTAGGGTTTATTAGAATTCCGCTAAAATTTAGCACGAGGGTCTAGTTAACAGCAGTGGTAGAAAAGGGTCTGTTCAATGGGGACTATCAGTTTTCTTAAATATTGTGAGGACCACGTGATGATGAAGGAGTCAAACCATTTTTCTGCCTTACTATATCAAACTTGTAGTAGCAAACGCAGGAATGGGGCTTTCAAGAGAGTGTTTAGATCTACATGAATATCCGAAGTTGTACTGGAAATCACCTAGACGCAACCATATCCAACCGAACACTAGAACACTCAAGCGACACACACTTAATAACATTGACTCCATTCAGTCACGTGAACCTGAACTAGAACGAAATGTCTGCTTACGAGTTCATGCAGTCTACGATTTCGATCAAGAACTGCGCCAATCATCTGAAAAATATGTCCAAAAGTCACACAGAAACAATGTGATAAGACCAATTCAGATCTAACTAAAAGCCTAAAGTCGACTATAAATACTGAATGTCCACTTCAAAGCATTTCATAGAAATACTTATTTATTCTCTCAAACATTGAACTACCAACACTTCAGCTGAAAGCACTATCTCCAGGTTGAGAATTCTGCGCGAAAGCATCAGACATCCAGAAGCTTCAATCCCGCGTTCCTTCCGAAAACCTGATAAATCAAAAAATTGATCTGGCACCAACACCTGATTAGGACCTTCAACAATTCAGATAGTCAGCCCGTGACATATGTCATAAGTTTATAAATACCAAATCACACTAACAGAGAAACAATATGAAGATATGATAGAGAAGATTTGTAGCTCAGGTGGATGATTTTGATGTGGTTTTGTTCTCTGAGCTGGATGGTTAGTTTGCTCAGAGAACAAAACCACATCAAAAACAATATAAAGAGCTGAAAGAATTAATAAAAGACAAAAAGATCATTCTGATACTCTCCGATAATGGTGGTGGAATGGTAAACATGAATCATAAAGATTACATAAATAAGATGTTGAACATCCTATACGATGAATCCAAATCCATAAAACCGGTCTTTGAAAAGAACGTGACCAATCAAGCCGAACACAAACTAACGGATATGCTCGAAAAACTAAAGACTGAATTCAAGTGTTGGTTTGTAGGGATTTGATTGGTGACAGGACTTCATCATCTCTAACTAACGTCGCCTCATGATGAAATCCTAAAAGACTGAATTATTCATTGAAGCTGAAACGTTCAAATTGCTGAGGCAGTCTGGCGCAAACATACCCCGACCCTATGAATTACCGTAAGTACACAATAAAAGCACATCTCTTCAACCTACCTTCCATATGATGAATTCACCTTATTATTACACTACCAATGACTAGTAGACCTGCTAGAATCAATTGGAAGTCAATTTTTCTGCCACTCATTCCGATATTTCTTCTGTCTTGTCAGCTTCATTGAAAAAGTCAATGTTTTTAATCAGACCACGATCGCACTAGATGTGATATCCTTTTTTACCAACATCCCACTAAGTGAAACAGTAGGCTACATATAACAAAACTGATTCAAAGGGGATAAACAATTGTATACTCACTCACTATTCGAAGGAACTTCTATTTAGACGCACTCTAAATATCCAATTCTCCTTCAATAACAAAATATATCGACAAAAAGATGGTGTTGCTAATGGGCTCTTCACTTGGCCCGTTGATTGCAGACTAGAAAATACATACCTGAAGAAAATGATTGGCAGCTTTTACAAGGGATACTTGGATGACACTTCCATTATCTTTAGTAATGATGAGAATCTGGAGGACATGCTAGACTTTTTCAGCAGCTGCAACCCAGCAATTCAGTTCATATTAGAGAAGGAATTCGACACATAAATATCTTTTCTGGAAGTTAAATTAATGAGATGCGAACAAGATGGAACAATAAAAAAGTTCCATCTACAGAAAGCCGACTGGGAAGGCACAACTCACTAACTGTTATGGTTGGGTGCCTCTATATACAAAACGAAACCTGATCCATTCACTGAGCCCAAGAATCCACAGCATTTTAAGCCATGGCACTACGGATGATGAGCTAAACTCTCTGAAAAGAATCCTTCTCATGAATGATTAAGCATAACATTTCATCACAAAATCCATGAAGCTTAAATCACTGAAACCGCCCACACTTTCCCCCCCCCCAAACAACTGTACTTGAATATACAATTTTTTTGAGACTCATGGGCAGAAATACTGAGAAACCGCCTGTCCTGCTCACTGAAGAAAACCTTCCTCTTGGCTGAACTTTGAGTAACTTTCTATACGAAACCAATTATTCGCGTGAACGTGCACGATAAGCTACCGCTGTTAGCTTCATCAACGTGTGTCCACCAATTCATCTACTTGTGTAGAGCAACGTTTGTTAGCCGTAACCAGAGTTTGCTATTCAAACGTATCTAAGAACACTTACCCACAGTCATGGTTTTATAAAGGCGGAAAAAGATCCCCTCTACCTCAGCTATATCCTGAAAGACCTGATCGAATCTGGACACTAAGCTAACCGACAAAGGAACTTCAAAGTTATCTGCAGAATTCGTGGGAGTCTCGCTAAAATAGCACGAATCAAACTTCTCCAAACCACAGAAGCAATGACGATTCACATTTTAAATCTCGAACTCTGCGTACAAGAGAATTTTGTTCAGTCATTAAACCTGCAATGGACCTGACCTATCTTAACACCAAATACGCATTTCTTAGTTTAGTTTCGTAATTATATTATTTTCTTCCTCCACGCCCCATTAAATTTCTGTCCTTTATTACCACTGTTGTTAACTTGAGCCCCATTCAAATTTTAGTTGAATCCCACTCAATCCCGTCAGAGAAATCAATTAACAATGTAATGTCATGTGATAACAAGGTCATACATGTTTATTCAGTTAGTGGACAGACAAAAGCATAATGTCAGTTATAATGAAATATCGATCCATATACACATAGCAAAACATAACAGACTGTCAAAAACAAAACATACATCATGTGGCTACATATCAGTAAGTAAAGTTATCTTCACGTTATACTGAAATAAGCGCAGAAGATAGTGTCTAGATGGACGAGAAAGCTTTAAAATCAAACTATTTATCTCAGATATTTCAATCACACCTAAAACATCCTCGTGAGACATAAGTCTACCCCAATAACTCCGAATAACACCATTTTCGATTGTTTCCATAGTTATATCCTCATCAAAGTGAATTAAAGTCTTTGCGTTAAAAACCCTAAAAGTCACTAATCTGTATGTGTGTCGCTATATTCTGCTTAGTTTCTTTCAAAATCATTTTGTTGAATATTCTCCATTCTAACTGAAAGTCGTCACAGAAATTGAGGTATTTCCTAAAATCAGTTTTTAAATGAATATTACAAAATACTTTAGTTTATCTCCCATTAAATAATAATTTCAAAGAAACAATATCGTCTGTTAATACGACAATCTAAATAGACTTAGATTTTCTTGATAAGACAGATAACACCTTCAGCATTTTCCTTAAATTTCATGTTAAAAGGTTAATCTTTATTGAGATCTCCACTTACAGTAAGTGTTGACATGTTAAACATCTCATTGAGATATTTTTGTATATATTTCCTTTTAAAATTGACATTTTCGTTTTACAGTTTTTAGCTTTCATAATACTAAACAGGTATGAAGATACATGTTCTCTATAGAAGACTAATGTTTTCACATACCTATTTGTTATTTATCCTTTTACTATTCTCAATATACCTCTTATTTGTTTTCTTCAGCTGAAACATTCATATGCTTCATTTCTTTATGTTTTTGTTTGACTTCACCTTTATATTCCGCCAGCACCATTGTTTATCCTCTAGCTGGACACTAGGCAGCACGTTAATTGTGGCATGTGTCTGATTCTTTGTCTGGTGTAGACTGAATTCTATCAGTAAAGTGTGCAATGTGGCCACCATGCTAAGTGGCTCGCTATCATGGCACCCTGTGAATTCTTGCGATTCGATGACTGGAGGAAGTCTCAGGTGACTTTGGGCCTAGGTTTAGAACTTGTTGCCACTCGTCAGAAGAGCTTACCTACATTATTGATGGAACTCGAATAGTCCAGTGGTAACGTCTGTGACTGTAGCACTGGGTGACGCTGGTTCGAATCTGAGAAGGAACACGATGAGTTCCTTCAAGATTGCATATACACTCTGCTGATGAGTGCCGACTAGCACGAAACCTAGGGTCACGGCTTCTGGCCGATTGCCTCCAACCATCTAATAACAACAACTGTTTATATTTACTTCTCAAAACAGCCAGATATCTGGCTGGTTTGGAACCGAACTCATTAGTAAAGTATCCGATCTGACTAAACTGAGGCAGCCGAATCAGTTCAAACCATTTGAATCCAGCCTAGCTATTTGAGCTAACTAGTAATACAAAAGATCGAACACGCCACTTGCAAATTAAATCAGGTATATCATTGCTGAGCTCGATTCCAAATGAATGCGACGTTCGTGCATTGTTCACATCACTTCGATCGAGCTTATACGCACTTACGTTTGATATCAGCGGCATCAATCACTCAGTGGTATATTATTATTATTGTATCCTTTAGTTCCTAGAGGAACATAGGGCTTCAGCTGCGCACCTCCATTGACTTCGGTTTTTTGACAACTTTTTCACCCTGCTCCAGGTCTGCCCACATGCTTTCATCTCCTCTTCACATGACCTCCTCCAAGTCACCCTTGGACGACCAACTCGCCGCCTCCCTTTCGGGTTCCACTCGAGGGCTTGTCTAGTGATGTCACTTGATGGTTTCCTCAGCGTATGGCCAATCCATCTCCATTTCTTTCTGCCTATTTGTTTCACAATCGGTTCCTGATTGGTTCGCTCCCAGAGATCCCTGTTGCTGATCTTTTCTGGCCATCTGATCTTGAGTATTGAGCGGAGACAGTTGTTAATGAAGGTTTGAAGTTTGTTTGAGATGCTCTTTATGACTCGCCAAGTCTCTGATCCGTATAGTAGCACTGACTTCACATTGGAGTTGAAAATCCGGATCTTATTTTTGATGCTGAATGCTGTTGACCTCCACACAGATTTGAGAGTAATGAAAGCTTGTCTTGCTTTTCCGATTCTGGCTTTGATGTCCTCGTCAGTTCCGCCTGTAGTTGAGACGATGCTTCCCAGGTAGGTGAAGGAGGTTGTTTCTTTCAGGTTCTTCCCATTTATGCTTATTGTGGTCTGTTGTTGCTGTTGATGTTGGCAAGGAATCTTCATCATCTCTGTTTTATCTATGTTCACGTGAAGTCCTATCTTTGATGCTTCTTCTGCCAACTTGTTACTTTTCATTTGCATATCTTCCAGTTTATGGGAAATCAGACATATATCATCGGCGAAATCCAGATCCTCCAAGTCTTTTGTGTCAGTCCATTTTATGCCTGTTCCCTCGTTGGTTGCCGTTGTCTGTCGCATTATCCAATCAATTGCAATCAGGAAGATCATTGGTGATAGTAGACAGCCTTGCCTCACTCCCGTCCTCACTTCGAAGGCTTCCGTAAGTTTCCCGTTGTGGATTACTTGGCATGCAGCATTGTCGTATAACTGTTGGATGAGGTGTATAATTGTCGATGGGACCCCGTAGTAGCGAAGTAGTTTCCAAATGACCTCTCGATCGACGCTGTCGAAGGCCTTTTCAAAGTCGATGAAGTTGAGATAGAGAGGTGACTGCCATTCCAAGCTTTGTTCAATGATGATCCGTAGAGTGGCGATTTGATCAATACATGATTTGTTTCTCCTGAATCCAGCCTGTTCCGGACGAAGTTTTTCATCTAGGGCTTGTTTGATTCTCTCCAGGATGATGCGACTTAGTATCTTGCTTGGAATGGACAGAAGCATAATTCCACGCCAGTTTTTACATTGACTTAAGTCTCCTTTCTTTGGAAGTTTGAATAAGTAACTGTTCTTCCAATCCTCGGGTACTTTGCCCTCTTTCCACACCTTCTCCAGTAGTGGTGTCATCAAGTCCGCTGTTGTCTCTGGGTCTATTTTCAAAGCCTCTGCTGGGATTCCATCTGGTCCCGGTGTTTTCCCAGTTTTAAGCATCTTGATTGCATTCAGGACTTCTGATTTCGTCGGGGGGTCAGTGTTCACTGGTAGTTCTGCTTCCGTTGTTGGTATTGCTGGACGTGTTGTAGGTGGCGGACGATTTAGAAGTCTTTTGAAGTGTTCAACCCAGTGCTTTCTCTGTTCCACCTCTTTGGTGATTGACTTTCCATTGTCGTCCTTTATTGGCTTAATCTGTGTCGAACGTTTGCCCGAAAGGTTCCTAGTTGTTTGGTAGAGTGTGGCGAGGTCTCCTTTGCCTGCAGCTTGTTCTGCTTCGTTTGCCATGGTTTCATAATATTTTCTTTTGTCTTCCCTGGCACTTTTCTTCACTCTTTTGTTCAGTGTATTGTAGCTTGCATTCAGCTCCTGTTTTTGTTGCTCGTCGGTGCACTGGATAATCTTTTGCTTCACTGTCCTTCTCTCTTCTATTAGTTTCCAAGTGTCCGTAGTGAGCCACTGTTTGTCCTGTCTCTTTTTTCTGCCTAGAATTTCTATGCAGGTTTGGCTCCACACCGTTTTCAAGTTGTTCCAGTGCTTTTCAACGCCGACCTCTTCGCTAGTGTTGATTTGTGTCTCGGCTTTGTCCTTTATGCTTGCAATGAAGATGTCCTTTGTAGCCTGGTCCTTCAGCTTTTGAGTGTTGAACTTGGCTTGTGGTCTATCTGCAGCTCCTCCTTCTCTGAAAGCTTTTAATTTGATTTGGATTGTCCCTTGTACGAGATAGTGGTCTGAGCCAACGTCTGCTCCTCTTCTTGCTTTTGTGTCCAGTAGGCTGCGCCTCCACTTCCTTGAGATTGAGATGAAGTCGATTTGGTTTTTGGTTTGCCCGTCTGGTGACACCCATGTAGCCTTGTGGATATCTTTGTGCTTGTATACACTGCCACCAATCACCAGTTCGTTGAAGGCGCAGAAGTCGGCGAAGAGTTCTCCGTTTTCATTCATTTCTCCTAGAGCTTCTCTACCCATGATGAGTTCCCTTCCCGTATTGTCTGGTCCCAGTTTGGCGTTCATGTCTCCCATTAGTATTTTCATGTCGCCAGCTGGAGTATTGTCCATTGTTGCCTGTAGTTGCCTGTAGAATTCTTCTTTCTTCTCGAGGTCTGCGTTGTTTGTGGGTGCATAACATTGTATGATTGACACTTTCCTTCCTTTGGAGTTGAACCTGGCGGTCATTATCCTGGACGAAATCGCCTCCCATTGTATCAGGGCTTTCGTTGCCGTTGGTGACATCATGATAGCCACGCCCTCGGTGTGCGTGTGGTTATCTTCTGGGTGACCGGAGTAGATCACTGACTCACCTGTTGACAATTTGGTGAGTCCACTCCCATTCCATCTGCTCTCACATATTCCCAGCACTTGTATTCCGTATATAGCATCACTCTACTTAACTTCAAATCAAACATAAAACTGTTTATTTACTCTATATACTACTGACTGACAGAGATAAGTTATCGTGTACCACTCATACCATCTATTAGTGTTTGCTAGCTAGAGTGAAGTGAATTAAACACTGGACGGCCGTTTTGCTCCTATGCAGCCGAGTTCATCAACAGTATACTCAATTAACCAAAAATCAGGTGATTAGACCTGATCAGTCTTTCAGAGCTAGATCAAACCATATACACTACTGATGAGCTTTACCCCCAACCGAATGAAGCGACTGTTCGGTGCCTAAATCACTTCGATCTGGCTAGCAAGTACGAGTGGCTGATGATGCAAGTGGCATACAACCACCAATTACACCCTGTGATCTGAATAATTTTGGTTTCCATAGAAACACATGGTGAAATTTCACCTCAATCTGTATATATTGCGAACTGCGCATTAAGTTTAGTAGTGTCCCCTGTTTTTCTTTCTCAAAATCACCTACATTCACAGTACTGCTGAAAAACCGTTCCAGAACTTTCCTTTCAAAGCATAAATCAATTGTGAAAGACACATTCATACTCATGTGGAGTCATCTAAATTATATTTCACAATATTAATGTGTGATATGTTATCTTTCCGACTTTTAAAATAAATGATGAATTCTTTTAAATGTTTATATTACTACTGGGTTCTTAATGAATACATGTGCATAAATGAATTCATTTATATGATGAAACAGGTTACCTCAGCTGAAATACATTAAGCATTGAGTTTGATTACCAATGTAAACTGTAATTCACAAACACATTTCTACCAATAAGTGTCTGTTAAATAGGGCTTTTCTCAAAGGAATGTTGAGATATTTGAGAAGTTATCAAAATTCGGCCAATGCCTAATTAATTAGACAATGAATGCCTGACTATATCGCCAAGTTTACATCATATCGCATATATATTGGCTAGAGAAGAAAAATATACTTTTGATAAACTCTCTTCAGGTTTTTACAGTAAATGGATTGACCAGATGGTTGTGTACTCACCAAGTAGGCTTAGTATCCTGAATTCATCCACAAGTGGAATCATTAATGTGGGCTAGAGGGGAAACACAGACAAGGATTAAATAGCTGTTCAGTCCTCCCAAAGTTTACAATAATTCTGCACTTGATATCGATTCTTAAATCAACTTACCTTGAAAATCTCATCATCTGAAAAGAACACTATTTTTTCTTAGAGTGTTTTAAATTTTCTGGTACGTAACTTTCAGATTTCGGAATTATAATAGAATAGTTATAATAAAAGTGAAAATTACACAACTCGTCGTAGTCATATTACACAACAACTATGAAATACTTATGAGTATTTAGAAAAATTACTAAACGATTGACAAATGATATTATTATAGTATACAGTAGTCATACTTAATTTTCAACTTAAGCCATTCATTTGTCAATCTTTATACTTTTCTAAAAATTAAATTTCTTTACCCCTCTTTTGTTATTATTGTTCTCTGTGCTATTATCTTCACTCTGAACAGTTTCCAGTGTTATTACTTCTGATTGAACACTAGTCAATAACTAGTGTAATGAGTCTAGTCCTATCTCTGGTGCAGACTGAATTCTATCAGTCAAGTGTGCAGCGTCACCATCATGCTAGGTGGTTCGCCATCATGGTGCACTGTGAATTGTTAGTATTAGATGGTTGGAGGTAATCAGTAGGAAGCCTTGGACCTAGGTTTCGTGCTAGCTGGAGCTCATCAGCAAGGCATTTTTCTACCTTGAAGGAAGTCATCATGTTCCCTATGAAATTCGAACCAGCTTCACCCAGTGCTGTAGTCACAGACGTTGTCGCTGAGCTAATTTGACTCACGACTGACTGTTTTGGATATTTTTGATTGGACACTGATCAGCAACTAGTGTAGTGTGCCTAGTCTTATCTTTGGTGCAGACTGAATTATTTTTAACGCTTTTGGCAAATTTTTTTTGGCAAAGAACACTGATTCCATTATTATTATGTTTTCTTACTTTCTGTCTTAAAAATTTATTCACACAGCAATCTCGTGTATCTCATACCTTTTCTAGGCTTTATATATCTTATGAATGGCGCATAACCTGATTTGTCAACTCCTGATGTTTAACTATGAGTACACTTTTCTGTACTTTTTGTCGTAATTAAGCTTACTGCTATTGACAGTGGAACTATATGGGATAGACTTAGGTAGGCAGACATTTACTGAATATGAAATTCAAACACCTTGGTCATGCCACAAATTAAACCAATGACCTCCAAATATCTAGTCCAATGATCTACCAAATGAGCTGAGAGGTAGCGGTAGTGGGTTACCATAATGGTGCGACCATCCGCAGTACTGTCCAGCTCTCACGTAATTGCATGATAAGCTATGACTAAAATACTCATTCATTTGATAAACTTTTAAAATATCCTGATAGGATACAGTCATATATACATATATTTACATTTTAGATTTGGAGAGATTTTTATCAATTCCAGTGCAGATCTCTTCATAAACCGGCATCTGTTGGCAAAATCAATGAAAACCAAAAAGGACTGGTTAGCCATTTCGTGCTGCTACACAACTCCACCCATCACCTCACCATGAATTGAACCCAAGGTCGTTGAGGCTACAAATTAAATACTCTAGCATTCGGTCATTGTCTTGGAATCAAATGATTTTTGAATTCTAAATTTAATCAATTCGCGATACTATGCTACCTACAAACAGTGAGATTTACTAGCATTCAGTTGACTAATTTCTGTGGAATGGATTTCCTCAATGTTTTTGCTGAGAAGTTAGGGCTGGTAGGATCCAACATCTTTGATGTAAAGCGGATGCGATTTCACCGGATTAGGTGACATGTAACAATATTGCAAACTGAGTAAATTTAGAATTCGCAGACGATTTGAATCCAGCATCCTAGCTAAATGCTAAGGTTCTTGTTAATCTGCAACCCCTGAAGGACTTTGGTTTGACTAATAATGGGGTAATGGGTGTACACTGTTGAAGAGTCGTAAATTAGGACAAAACAGCTCTTTAGTTTTCAATGACTCAGTAAATGATGTCGGTCCATAAAGAAACCTACACTCAAAATAATATAAGCGCGTTGTAAAGAGCCTGTCTTTTGAATATTTAGTATCTGTTTAAAAATGTGAAATAACAGACCACGCTAATGTAAGTAATAATCTCATGCTGCTTACAAAAAATATAAAACACCTAATTTTTGTCATTTTACCCTCAACCACAGTTTTATATCGGGGGTCTTGTTGATGAAAGTAGTTTTCATTTGGAAAAATTAAAGACAATGTTAGTTCTTACCACATCGTATAACTTCCTTGAAAACAGGTAGTCTTCCTCCCCCCCCCGCCTCCAACATTTAATTATTACTGAATTATCCACGAAAGAATTACCTGAAGGCATAGACGTTAGGCTTTCAAATAAAATCATTTTTAAACTGCATTTCTTCAAGTGTTTATCATGCCAATGAACAATGGTGATTAGTTGTTTAGATATAATTTGCGTAGTTTCAGGCTTTCTCGGATGACTTTTTTATGTGGGTGAAAGCGGTCACTAAAAATTATACTATCGCTAGATAAGGCAACGAAAGCTTGAGAGGAGTTGTAGAGCCACCTAATAAAGACTGCAGAGAATAAGGTGAAATGGAGATAGGCTTTTTAAGCCCAATGTTCCACTTGGAACAAACAGGAGCAATGATAGTAATAAGGTATATTTTCTATAGTTTGAATTGTGAGGGTTATTTTTGATTTTTGCGAGTTGATCACGGATTGATATCAGCTAGAAAACCATTGAAAACCAGGGAGTACTGGACAGCTGCTGTTTCATCCTAGTTTGAGATTCATCGGCAGTACGCCTGAAATTCTAGTGAGAAGTCGTGACCAGTGAGGTTCATCCAGATGTCACGTGTGAGGATGGATGTCCCACCTATGACAATGGTTGGGGTCGCACTGAATCACGAATTGGTTGGAGTTAGAATTAATGCACTGACCATTGAATCGGGTCCCAGTGGCTGAATGGTATACGAGCTTGCCTTGTATCCGTAAGGTCGTGGGTTCTGGATCCTGGGACTAAACTAGACTTGTAAAAAAAGCTTACGCATAACATGGTATGTTCCAACCCAACTTTTCCTTTACGTAATGCTTTCTGACTAACAGTCAGCAATATCTAGTTTAATAAATATATCAAGGTTCACCGGGGTCCAAGTGAACCTGTGTGGTTGCTTCTTAGGTTGAGATTATATATTACACTTTTCTACACAAGGCCTAGATGAGCGCCAAAAACATAACTGCTAAGGTAATATTCATAATACTGCTAGGTTGACAGTGAGCTACACGACTAGCTCCAACGTTATCTTTGCTTAGGTTCCTTTCTGAAGAAAAACTATAATTCTCTTGCATTGTTTACACCGTCTTACGACACTGATTTTATTTTTCGTGGTTCCAAAGGCGCTCTACTGGTCATCTTGAACTTTACTCCCCTAAGTGCCCGAAATTGCAAATGATGACATGTAGAGTGATATTTACACCCACTGTGTAAAGTAGATTTTTATTGTGCAGCCCACTATTGCCATTCATTCCTTGCATTTTAAGTGGAATATCAACACATCTTCACTCCCATCGGTTATCTGTCATCACAGCGGAAATGGCCCAGAAACTGACTACACAACCTACTTAGCGTCTTGCTTGGACATCCAATTCATCAAGTTCAAAACAATATCCTGCCTGGCATGTGCTGTTGCTTGAATATTTTCTCAGTAAATATCCAGTCCATCTCCTTCTTCTTTCTGAATATTTGCTGAACAGTTGGTTCTTGTCTAGTTCACTACACTGCCACAGTCCTTTGATGCTTATCCTTTCCAGTCAGCCATCCATCACATCTACAGCATCAAAACAGAAAAGATAAATGTTGATGAAATTCTGAAGGGGATCGTTGGAAACGCTTTCGGTGAAGCGCATACCAAGTTTCTGGTCTATATAGAAACATTCTCACAAATGTAGGACATTTTCCTTTGCGCTGAAATCTTCGGATCTTCGGAATGATTTTGGAGTGATAAAAGACTGCCTTTGATTTTCGATCCTTATCTGTGTCGTCTGCCCAGGTAAGTTACAGGCATTACCTCCGTCTGATTTACCCCAATGATCGTGATTACTGTCTGTTATTGGTCCGCTGGGTACCTTCATCACTTCTGCTTCGTTTAAATTGTCATATCACACTATTTCTGGGAGCACAAGAATGTTCAGAGCCTTGATCGAACAAGAATAAGTGGCATATATATATATATATATATATATATATATATATATATATATATATATATATATATATATATATATATATATATATATATAGAAACGTCACAGTACCACACAAATGACAAAGTTACAACGTCGAAGACCTACTACATTGTTTATCCTTTCACGATATCACTTTTCATTTCATACACATTATTTGTTATTTTGTATTATTACCTGTATGCGTGGGTATATATTCCTCACTCATTTATGATAGATTAAGGTATCTCTAATGTGAGAAGTATAATGCTTGTCCTATGACTTTTGTTTCATATACTGATACTGACCTTGACCTTCATTTAAACAAATGTCAGTATTAGTTGTTAAAATACAAATACACCGGTGCAGATGTTACTTTTCAAAGAAATGTTTTTCTACCAAAGATTTTATAATCAAACCTGTAAATGATTTTATTTGGAATAATATTAATGACTTCATTTCCTTCATGTATCTCATAAAAATAAAATAAGAAATAGATAATAGTTATAATTCTATATAAAATAAACTTGAACATTCAATCAAAATCACGCATGTTTTCAAGTTCTTTAAATAATAATGATAATAAGAAATTTTCAGAGGTACAAATAGACTTTGACTGAACTGAAAGTTTAATTATTGTTATTGTTAATATGACTTTATTCAGCTTATCGTGTATATAAGTCGTTCTAGGAAGGGTTTAAAATTATACGACGATAGTCATTAAGTTGATTTGGAATTAATGGGGAATATTTCCTTTAAGGTACAGGCTGAAATTTTGTGTTGTGTCTGTTGTAGAAATTCCTAACTCATATTAGTTCATTTTTGCATACTCAGGTTTATTTTCTTTCACAGAATAGTCTTATTTGATAATAACACTCACCAGTTTCCCCAATAATCGCTGACCTTTTCATGAATAGATTCGAAGATAACATCTTTTCAAGCATAATAATTCCTAAAATATGGTTAAGATATGCAGATGATACTTTTGTAGTGCTAAAACGAGATCTACACAGTTCATTCTTGGAGAAAATAAGCAATCACGCTCCCAGAATCCAGTTTACTTCGGAAGCAGAATCAGACGTCGGTGAACTACCATTTCTAGACGACCTAGTCAAGAGGAGGGAAAACGGACATTTTACTATACCTATATTCAGGAAGAAAACCCACTCCAATAAATATTTAGACTTTGGGTCATCACACCCCATCAGAGCAAAGGTATCCATTGTTTCAAGTCTTCTTTGACGAGCACACTCTCTGATAACGGATGAGAAGGAAAAAGAAGAAGAAATATCAAACACTACTGAGACTCTCAAGCAAAACAACTATCCAGAGAACTTCAACAACAAAATCAACACTGACATTAAGTATGGTCGAAAACGTATTTCGAAAACATGGACATCAACAGCTGTCATTCTATATAGAGCGGGGATATCAGACGATATCAGAAGAGTACTCAATAAGCTCAACATCAGAGTTTTCTTCAAAACATCAGGCACACTGTGAAACAACCTCGTCGATATAGACGACCAAATTCCTAAAGATTCTCTAATTGTGTCTATAAGATAAAATGCGTGGAATGTGATGCGATATACATCGGACAAACATCTCGAGAAATCAAAATCAGAAGAATTGAACACCATGGAACATCTGTTCGGCCACCGAGAAATCCAGGTGAACTAGAAAAGCTTGAAAAATCATTAGCCATAGGTCTACATGCTGTAGAATCGGGCCACGAAATTGATTTTGACAATATTAAAATAATCCAGAAAAATTTCAGAAATCATAAAGAACGTCTCACATCATCAGAAGCTCTTCATATCAAGTGGAATCCAAATTGTGTGAATAGGAATGATGGACTAAAACAGAATTTGACCTGGTTACAACACCTCCCCCTCTCTCATGAAATGACCAAGTCAACATGGATGTAATGAGCAATTTCATTATGTAAACACACGCTGTTTTTATAATTTTACACACTTATCAAATCCAACAATCTACACATGGTTTTGTTATCTTTAGCCATTGGCCAACTTGACAACGAAAAATGACCCCTTACTGAGGAAGAATGATTAAGTTGTTATATATGAGCTGACTGGATTTTGTAAATTCTGGTTTAATAATACTTTGATGAAGTTATTAGCATTAAGTAGCGAAACGTCAGTGATAACAATATCGTTTTGTTTTTTCATTCATTGGGAAATACAAGAAAACCTTTAGTATAATGAATATCATATACCCATTGCCCAAATTTTTTCAAACTGTCAAAAGTGAATTTGGTTTGGACATATATAACCCAGTGATACAGTATTATCTACTGATGACGATCCGAGCACAGTTTATTGATAGTAATCATATCGAGAGATTTGCATAACTTTTAGACTTTTTTTATACAATATATTAAATATTCCCATAGTAGTGTTGTTCTAAATTTTTTACACTTCTACAGTTACTTGTCTTTTGATTTTATTGATAGGAGTATCCTCCATATCTCTGGTACTAGTATTGCATCATTACTGTCACACATGTGAAATGTAGATTCGTTGTTAAACCCCTACCGCAATCTTGCCATATTGAGTTTTAGAACTGAATCTCTGTCCTACCCTCTTGTGTGTTTGTATGTTTTAGTGCAAGCCCTGAGATTGCCGGGTTTTTCTCCAAATTATTCAGATTCTTGTGGTTAGTCATTCTACACTTAGCTAAATTTCTATGTATCAGTAAGCTCACTGGCCCATGCCTACTTCTCTAACCTATGTAGTTAACCTGACAGCCGTTGTATGGTATTTTGGAGAATATATTCTCCATTCTAGCTGAGTCAACAAGGTCTTTTAGCCTCTAGACTTCGCCAGTGAATGACATTGTAGGTTCAAAAAAAACACACAGATTCGTGCTTTATTAACAGTCCCTTTTGGAATTTCAGATGTCCGTTTCTTATAAGGTAAAACTGTAGATGACTTAATTTTTCTTCTATTGATGTTATGGTTAATAGTTTCTTTTTTTTCTATTTTCTTTTATAGTCAGTTTTTTCATCTTCCTAATGGATTGTATGCTATGCCTCTTTATCTCCAACGCTTATTTTATCTGTTTCATTTCATTATTTAAATTTTTTCTGATGTACTACTTAGAATTACTGCTCGGTTTGTTAGGCAATCAACTAACCTTCCAACCTAATAAATAATGGATGCAATGACTTAAAGCCTCTACTATCGAGTTAGTACGTTTGAGGAAACTAGAGACATGTTAACGCAGTGAAAGCGTCATCCGCGTATTCCTACCAAACCTTTTTGGAAGGACTAAACGTTTTAAGAGTTACATTTTCCTAGCCAACCATAGAGATATCTGCTACGATTGTAACTCCCTCTGCTTGTCTGTATACGTTTCCTTGGAATTTGAAAACAGTAGATGTGATACAGTTGAATTCCTAAAATAATTTCCTTGATTAGTAGATTTGTCATTTGAAGAAGTTCGTGATCAGCAATTAGTTCTTTTTTGACCATATCCAAAGCCATATTTTTTTTATTTGATTTTTGATTTACAGCTTGATTCCACACTGTATTTTCGGTACAAGTATGGAATTTTCAGCACGGATATCGGTAGCCCGAATGTTGCAGGCCGACCATAGATATCAGGTGTGCGTCGGTGCGGGCTCGAACCCCGGACCATGTGCATGGTCGGCGAGAGTCCTAACCACTGTGCCACCGACATATATTAGCAAAAAGACTAGTTACATTAAAAACTAACGATTTTCTTTCGTTATTTCCTATCTGAATGTCATTTAACTTCTTTTTCATTTCAAATAAATTAGCTAATGTAGAGTATGAACGATTCATGATGCAACGTAACTATTATTATTATGTCCTTTGATTCCTAGAGGAACATAGAGCTTCAGCTGCGCACCTCCATTGCCTTCTGTTTTCTGCCAACTTTTTCACCCCACTCCAAGTCTACCCACATTCTTTCATCTCCTCCTCACATGACCTCCTCCAAGTCACGCTTGGACGACCAACTCGCCGCTTCCCTTTCGGGTTCCACTCGAGGGCTTTTCTAGTAATGTTACTTGATGGTTTCCTCAGCGTATGGCCAGTCCATCTTCATTTATTCCTACCTATTTGTGGCACGATTGGTTCCTGGTTGGTTCGCTCATTGCCAGAGATCCCTGTTGCTGATCTTTTCTGGCCAGCCATCTGATCTTGAGTATTGAGCAAAGACAACGATTGATGAAGGTCTGAAGTTTGTTTGAGGTGCTCTTTATGACGCGCAGTGCAAGTCTCTGATCCGTATAGTAGCACTGACTGACTTCACATTGGAGTTGAAAATCCGGATCTTATTTCTGATGCTGAGTGCTGTTGACTTCCACACAGACTTAAGAGTAATGAAAGCCTGCCTTGCTTTTGCGATTCTGGCTTTGATATCCTCGTCAGTTCCGTCTGCCTGTAGTTGAAACGATGCTTCCCAGGTAGGTAAAGGAGGTTGTTTCTTTCAGGTTCCTCCCATTTATGCTGGCTGATTGTTGTCTGTTGTTGTAGTTGTGGCTGTCGGTGTTGGCCAGGAATCTTCATCACCTCTGTTTTATCTATGTTCACTTGAAGTCCTATTGTTGATGCTTCTTGTACCAACTTGTTGCTCTTCACTTGCATATCTCCCAGTTTGTGGGAAATCAGGCATATATCATCGGCGAAGTTCAGATCCTCAAAGTTTTTTGTGAGAGTCCATTTTATGCCTGTTTCCTCATTGCTCGTTGTTTGTCGCATCATCCAATCTACTGCAATCAGGAAGACCATTGGGGATAGTAGGCAGCCAGGTTGCCTCACTCCCGTCCACACTTCGAAGGCTTCCGTAAGTTTCCCAGTGTGGATTACTTGGCATGCAGCATTGTCGTATAACTGTTGGATGAGATGTATAATTGTCGATGGGACCCCGTAGTAGCGAAGTAGTTGCCAAATCACCTCTCGATCGACGCTGTCAGCTGAAGGCCTTTTCAAAGTTGATGAAGTTGAGATAGAGAGGTGACTGCCATTTCATCTTTATTGCATTCAGGACTTCTGATTTCGTCGGGAGGTCGATGTTCACTGGTAGTTCTGCTTCCGTTGTTGGTATTGTTGGGGGCGTTGTAGGTGGCGGACGATTTAGAAGTCTTTTGAAGTGTTCAACCCAGTGCTTTCTCTGTTCCACCTCTTTGGTGATTGATTTTCCATTGTCGTCCTTTATTGGCTTAATCTGTGTCGAACGTTTGCCCGAAAGGTTCCTAGTTGTTTGGTAGAGTGTGGCGAGGTCTCCTTTGCCTGCAGCTTGTTCTGCTTCACTTGATATGGTTTCATAATATTTCTTTTGTCTTCCCTGGCACTCTTCTTTACTCTTTGTTCAGTGTTTTGTAGCTTGCATTCAACTCCTGTTTTTGTTGCTCGTCGGTGCACTGGATAATCTTTTGTTTCACTGTCCTTTGATGCAACATAACTTTGATGTTAATTTTTTAGATAAATCATAAGTGAAGGTATTGGTCTTATAGCCTAACCAGGCATTTTTATCACAACAATACCATGTATTCTGCTGCCATTATTCATTTTGGGTATCAAATTTGACAATTTGGGCTCAGCGACTGATGGTTTCACTCGACGTATTAAATGTACTACGGATTTCTCGATTTTATTCATCACTGGATCTACAGGTTTCTTAATATCCTCGTGTGGACCCGTTTTGATATGTTCATTAACTTTCATGATATAGTCAGATTTATTTATAACCATTGTGGAATTTCCATTATCAGTTTTTTCAATGATTACTTTTAGCATTTCTGAGATTCATTGGCACCAGTCTTTCTTATGTCGTTATGTCTGGTTTCTCTTCCTCCCTTCCCTTCCTTAGGCGTCAATGAGCTTCGTGCTTGGACCTTTTTCATATGTTGTCTTATCTACTGAACTTAGTGACACCTCTGTTATAAGAATGGCATGTCTGGACTTCATTTAATTAACTACCATGTCGAAGTTTAATCCTTTCTCAATCACCTTTTCATCATTACTAGGACTTATATATATCCAAACCAAGTTCACTTTTAACGGTTTGAAAAAATTTGGGCATTTGTACAAAAAACCTCTATTATTACTAGGACTTAGTTCTCAAGGTTTCTTTTCTCTTCTGATTGTCTTTTGCATGTCTCTTTTGCGGCTATTATTAACGATTATAATAATCATTCATGATTTTTAGAGTTGGATAATTGATTAATGAGGTTTCTTTTCATTCTGGACAAAATTTGCGGTACAAAACAGAAAAAGGAGGAATTATAAAAATTTTCCTACATGTGGTTTTCTTTATTCACATGTTTTAACGAAGTAGGATTCGACCACCTTTTCACCAAAATCCTGCTCACCTTTTTGTCAAGGGGATTATATTTACCATTCTCATCATTACTTATCAAATTGCTGTTGCTGAATAATTGTAGGCAATCAACAGGAAGCCTTGTACCTGAATTTCATGCTTGTTGGCACTCGTCAGCAAGGCGTATGTACAATCCTGAAGGAGTTCATCCCCCCTCTGAGATTCGAACCCATACTTCCGTTCTTCACTTAGAGATACTGCCACTGAGCTACCTGGTATCCAGTCAGAGTCTCATAAAAATTATCTACAAATAACTTCCATCATCATAACGATATAGTAGACATAGTAGGAAGATACTCAACGACAGAATTGGGCACCAGTATATCATTTTTCTGAAATTTACAAGCCAGACAGAAATCTGTTTGATTAGAACCTTTAAAGTCTCTCAATTGACATGTGCCCCCATAAACATGATCCAAATGAAGTAGTCTACAGCTACTTATGAAGTACTTTCGTTAACTATAACCAAGCGTTGAGTTTTTAATATACTGTCATACATCAGAGTCTTCCTATGAAGTTCAAATAGTATATCATTCGGTATTCTCAAACACTAAGTTGATTTCTTTGAAAAGTGGTTCATTTGACCCACGATGCCCACAATGCCTGTGCTATTACTTATTTTTTTTTTTTATTTTTTATTTACAGCTTGATTTCACACTGTATTTTCGGTACAAGTATGGAATTTTCAGCATGGACATCGGTAGCCCAAATTTTGCAGGCCGACCATAGATATCAGATGTGCGTCGGTGCGGGCTCGAACCTCGGACCATGTGCATGGTTGGCGAGAGTCCTAACCACTGTGCCACCGACGCACATATATACATATGCTGATATTTTCTCTATCCCACTCCAGTTGCTTGAATGCCATCAAATAATACTACAGACTACCAACCGTTGCAGATTTGAATATTAGATTTACTTTCATCCTGTCAAACAGAATTATTCAGTTGAACGGTCAATAGAAATAAATCTATGCAGTAGAACTATCGATGCGTTAATGCAGCCCTTAGCAGAATAACTTCCCAGCAGTACCTATAAGTATTGACAAAAATTAGAAGAGTTTTCTGACACTCCTAACATCCAGGATATTCGCTACAGAGATATTTCTGAAGATGGGCTGTGGTATTTTTGTTTTATGTTCTGTTGTAAATATGCCTGAGACAGAATAAAATTTCTGCAAGACAATATATTTTTTATATACAAGTCACTCAAGTGACATTCTATCATTTATGAATCAGTGTCTGCTAGTGTGATATGAAATGTGCACTGATGAAACGCAAAACTCTTTTAGGACATCATCAGATGTCTATGTTTGCATTCATTTTCTCACTATGACGATCAGAAACAATCCTAATATATTTGCTTACCTGGGTGTTATGGCTAGATGTTCTAACATTATCTCAAAAGTTAACATGATACAAGCCAATCCGTACCACATCAGGTATTCTAACTGTGTTGTTCTGTCCTGTCAGTTTTTTTTATTGAGAACGATTCTGCTCAATACAAATGAAATTTGGAATTTTCGAGTTTAGCGTAGTCAGAGATTTTGTCGGTTCATCGTAAATTACTTAATATGATTTGAAAGGTAATACGCATAGGTAGGCCAAGACTTTATTCTGTACGAATCCAAATCTAAATCTACAATGGATAGGATGCAGTTGTATTGTTCCATTTGTCATCGTTAAACGGTAACAAACGCTGTCTTCTTTATAAGCATGCTTCTCTATCCATTTCGTGGTGATTAGGACTCTCGCCGACCATGCACATGGTCCGAAGTTCGATCTCCAGTCGAAACACACACCTAATATCTATGATCGGCCTGCAAAATTTGGGCTACCGATATCCTTGCTGAAAATTCCATATTTGTACCATAAAATACGGTGTGAAATCAAGCTGTAATCAAAAATTAAAAATTAAATTATCTACCAATAACTTACTCTTAGTTTTCGCCTTATATTATTATAATGACTTCATTTTACATGATACATTTCTTGGTGCTGACAGAAGAATAATTTTGCAGTTATATAGATGACTACGTAAGCAGTAGCAAAAGTCGTTTTTAGCCACGTACCAGATTATTACTATGGGAAAGCAGCATGCTTCTACGTTAATAGTCCTGTAATCTAGACAAAAAGTCGGAAATGTCGTCTCCAGGAATTCCTCTTGGAGCCTTGTAAAAATCTTTCCACTAGCTTAGACAAAATAAGTAACCACTAAAACAACATACCCCAAAGGAAACCAGATCGCTAATATGATTTCAACTTTTAATACAGTTTACAGAGGAGATTTTGAATGTACGTCTAAACATTTGAATTCTGAATTGATCGAGTGTTCTCAATGCAAATATTTTTACTTTAATAGTACTAGTAATTTGTTTCAGGTTAAACAAAGGACCGGTATCCGTTAGAGAACCATTGAAAACTTGGGATTAGTGAACGGTTGTTTCATCTTAATTTGGAACTCATCGGCAGTACTCACCCACTAGGTTTCGAACACAGAAGCTTCCTGTCACAAGGCGAGCTCGTATACCATTCAGCCACTGGGACCTGACTGTAAAATTACAAAAGACTTATTCTATCTGAACTGCACTGTCTCCTACAATGCAGGACTCTCTGCATGTTGTCATGTGATATATATGTTTTGATGACTCAGATCAAATGATTCAATGTTGTTTGTTCTCAAACACTCTACAGATTCAGCGATATTACCCCTTTATTACCATTAATAATAATAATTTGCTTAATTCCAAAACAGTACTTGTGATACAGAATGGAATTCTCAGCATTTGACTACACTATTGCACCCAGTTAGTACATTATCAATGAATAAAATTCTACATAGATTAAGGAAATATGAGGTCATTATGACAACAACATATTGGCATGTCGGCAGCAAAGCCGAAATTGAACAGAGTGTTTGAAGTTGCTAGAAAAGTAGGTGCTAGCATATTTACTGGCGTAAGCAGAAGAAAGAAACAAAGCAGCACATAACAGAGAAAAGAAAAAATGAGAGAGAAAAGGAAAAGAAAGAAAGAAAACGTTGTACCTATAAAAGATACGAATTGGAATGACGAGATCCAGTTGTTCTACTGACTATTTAATAAGTTATAGGTATCACGCCTAATGCTTTCTTTATCGCACAGAACACGAGCTAAGTAGGGTATGTTTGAGTTTTTGTACTTACTAGTGCGAGCATATAGTTTCCTATATAGGCTTCTGGTTTTTCCTGATGAGATACAAGGGGATAGTTGTGGATGAAGAGGGTGGTGTGAGTTAGATAGAATGGATTTAGCCCATTTTTCATATGAGTTCATGTGCCTGTCGACCAGAATATTAACAAGTTGGTTAAGTGGCACATTGCTTACCCTGCTGACAACCTTTATCATCCTGCGTAATAAGGTATAGTCTTTCTTCAGTAGCCAGCCCTGGAAAAACTAAGGAGGAACAATAGAGAATAATAGGCAGAATACGGGAGTTAACGAATTGTGGAAGTAAGGGTTGAGTTATTCCAGAATGTCTTAACTTCTTGATGTAGAAGGTAAGATGGAATATTTTCCTAGAAATCATCAAGATTTGAGACGACCAGCGTAGATCAACAGATAGAATTACGCCTAGATATTTAATTTCCGACTTGGTTTCTATTTCAGTGTCATCCATGTTGCACACCTCGTGAGTGCTAACCAGTTTGTTTAGGTCAGATTTATGCCTAAAGGTGAAATTGACTGTTTGGCATTTAGAGGGATTTAAGGTTAGACCGTTTTTACTTGGACCATTATCTGATTTCTGATAAAAGGCATTTAGTTTAGAGTAGTCACTTTGACATTTGACAGGCAAAGATACAGTCAGGTCGTCAGCATATTTGACAAAATTAATGTCATTTGAAGATGGTAAGTCATGTAGAAAGAAAGAAAGAAAAGAGAAGTGGGGAGAGTACAGCACCTTGGGGGACACCAGTTTCAGTGAGCACAACAGAGGAGGATTCGCCTTTGTATACAGTGTACTGCATTCTGTTTGAGAAGTAGGAATGCAACCATTTGGTGACCCAGGACTCGGTTTGTGTCATCGAGAGCTTATTTAGCAAGAGACTTCTAGGTACAGAGTCGAAGGCAGAAGTGAAGTCAAGAAACGTGCAGCGGACGTATTTGGCACCTTTATCTAATGATGAGACGATACTGTTGTGTAAGACGGCTGCAGTGTCTAAAGTGCTTCTACTCTGTCTATAGGCAAATTGTTTGGGGTTTTCAAAGCTTTTAAGGGAAGGTTCAAGTTTAAGAAGTACTAGTTTTTCCATAAGCTATAGAAACGGAGAAGTGATGGCAATGGATCTGAACTTTACGCTCTTGCTATCGCCAGGTTTAGGGACAGGGACTATTTTAATGTCTTTCCATGGAGCAGGTACAACGTTTTTGGAGGAAGAAGCATTTAGGATGTTAGTTAGTGGAGAACATAAAGCATCTGCACATTGTTTTAGAACATATCATCTACAAATACATGGCATGAAGTAGAAAGCTATTTAAATATCTTTCAGAGTACAGACTGTAATATAGGTATATGGTCGGGGGATTAAAGCAATAGGAAATAAATTTGATACAGTTTGTTGTATGGAAACTTAGACGGCCTTTTTGATATATTTGTCAAATATTTCCTTTCAATAGCAGATTCCGATGTGATAAGAAAAGTGGAATAAATAAAGCAAATATAAAAATTTAGATTACACAAATCAATATTTCAATTTCCTCTTATTTGCTACTGAGAATAAATGCTGCAATGACAATAGTATTCAGTGTATTCTGAAAAGAAACTAAAAATATTTCTTTAAACCATAGATAAAAGAAAATGAATAGGTAGTCATTGCCACGTATTTTAGCTTTTTGTACTACAACTCTGCGTCCAGACTTCCAAGGTGATATTGGTTCTCTACCACCTGTAGACACAAGCAAGATTAAAACTTGACTTAAATCCTCTTTATTCCTTCTAAATGTGTAATTAATTTAGAATGATGCTTCCACTAAACTATCCCCAAAGGGACTACTTACTCGATTTCCAAATTAAACAATTCGATGTGGAATTTCACAACAGTTTTCATTGGAAACCGAAATTATTCAGAGCACAAAAATGTGATATGATTGGTACAATAAATAATTAGGAAAGCAAGAATAAAACTGTGACGTCATATAGTAGGGATTGGTCAGTATGAGAGGTTGGGCGCCACTCATTTCAACTGGTAGTGCTTGCTAACCAGATCGAATTGATCTAAACACTGGTAGGTCATTCCGCCTTTTTGGAGCTTGGCTTGATTCAACTCAGACAGGCTTATGAGCTCGAACCACCTGAATTCTGGCTAGCAAGTACTACTGGTTAACGTGAGTGTCAACTAACTACTCAAATCAGTCAGTCAGTAGTATACACTCTCATGGTTTCAAATGCATTAATGTGACTAATATGCTTCATTGTTTCAACTCATCAAAATACATCCTGACTGAAGATGCTTAACGTCTCCTGTGGCTTAATTAGGTGTTTCAGGTCAAAGTGAATCAGACTAAGCAACGAATCTTCTTTATGAATGCATCTCAGTGTATACATTTTTAATTGCTGTATACGATATCACTTAAAAATGACAACAAACTACGCACATGTAGTGCAAAAGCTATTGCTGAGTATTTTTTCAGTTCAAGTCTCAATCCAATTCTAGGATCTTGCGAATTACATCAAAAACTAGGCGAGGTGAAAGTCGGATTTCGTTAATCTTAACCAACTTATTCGCTTTAATAACCTTCGTCCTCTAGATTCAAGTATAACAATGGATGAGATATAAACGTGTGATAATTTTTGATAGGTGATGAGTTGCATTGGGGCTCACCAAATGAATACATCTGCATCTTAGTAAATGATAGTTTTCCCACTGAGAATCGAAGCTAATGCCTACTGAACCAAATTTGAAGCAGTCAAATGACACAGTTCGAAGTGGAAGTTCACGATGGTTTACTTTTGAAGCCTAAAATATTTAAGTCATAATATGTGGTCTGCTTGATAATAAAAATAGAAATCAAGAAGGTAAGCATGATAACATTATTGTATATGCTAGTGAAACACTGATATGAGTAGTTGAAACCCATTTATGTAACTATCAATGCTTGCTAGCCAGGTCGAAGCGATCTAAGCATTACTTATCATTACTATTGTTCCCCTGAGTTCCAAGTGGAACATAAGGCTTCAACGACACATCTCCACTTTGTTCTGTTTTCTGCTGTCTGCTTTAAATGACCCCACGACTGCTTATATTCTCTCTTCTCCTCTTCACACGATCTTCTCCATGTCACCCCTGGATGATCTACTCGTCTTTTCCCACTCGAGTTCCACGTGAGAGCATGGCGCACGATGTCATTTGATGGTTGCCTCAACGTGTGGCCAATCCATCTCCATTTCTCTCGGCATATTTGTTGAGCAACAGGTTGTTGACTGTTCGTGTCCAAAGTTTCTTGTTGCTAATTTTTTCCGGTCATTTGATCTCCACTATGGAGCGAAGGCATTTATTGATAAAAGTCTGCAAACTGCTGGAAATATTTTTTCTGACACACTATGTTTCTAAACCATATGGAAGCAATGACTTAACGTTGGTATTGAAAATCCGCGCTTTTTTCTCTATGATGAGTTTTGAAGATTCTCAGACTGATTTCAGAGTTATGAAGGTCTGTTTTGCTTTTCTATTCTGGTTTTGACATCCTAATCAGTTCCGACTGTCAGTCGTTGAAGTGGATATGTGAAGGAAGTGGCCTCTGCCAAATTTATTAAATTGATATTGACTGGAGCTGGTTATTGTTTTTGCTGTTGGTTGGCCGGCTGTCTTCATCATTTCCGTCTTCTCTATGTTCACCTGGTGTCCTGTCTTCGCTCCCTGCTTCTTCTGCCAGCCTTTCAGTTTTCACCTGGAAGTCTCCAAGTTTATGTGACATTAAACATAAACCATCCGTGAAATCCATATCTTCTGCAGTCTTCTTATCGGTCCGGTGTATTTCTGTCTTCTTGCTCCCCACGCACAGTCTTCCACATAATCCAGTTCACCACAATCAAGAACACCATTGGTGATAATAGGCAGCTTTGTCTTACTCCTGTATTTACTTAAAAGGCTTCGATGAGATTTCCGCTGTAGATCACCTGACACAAGAACTACAGTTACGCTTGTTTGGGGCCAAGCTCATCCCCAACGAACACAGTGTGACTCAGCTCAGAGTTACACTGATTAGTATATACCACCATTTCAAGGAGTTACACATTACACTGACCAGCCACAGGATCGATCGCCTTTTCTCCAGTAAAGGTTAACAAAAAATTGAGGAAAAAACGGAAAACTCCGCCTGATCTTCAACTGAGTATAATCACTGATTTACGCAAGCTTGTATGTATTCTTTGTTTTATATTATTCAATGTATTCAGTATCCAAAACTTTTGAAACAATGAGATTTAATGTTAAATCGCGCACTTATAAACTTTAAGTTTATTTAATGTTTAAATGGATGAGTTTACATTTACAAGACAATTCAAAAACATATTTTTGCTTCACGTTACCAGTGGAACATAGGGCTTCAAGCTAGTGGCTTGAAGTTCTGTAGCAGTGTTTATTTTACAGGATGGGTTGCTAGCCTCATGCCCAACCCTGCTCTTTACCAGCAATATTTCTGGCTTAGCGAGGTAAAGGAAAGCGGCGTCGGCTGGGGATCTAACCCCGTACCCCGCTGTGCCACTGTCGCACATTCAAAAACAATACAGGATATAACTATCCAGCAAATCTAAGTGACAACATGATATTTGTATGACACTTAAATGATACTTCTTCTGTCTTCATGTCACTGTATCACCTATAATGAGTATCTCAACTTTCTCGATTGTTATCTCCTTTTTTCCAATCACTGGTTCAGTAGTATCAATGTTTGCATTCATTTTAACATTTTAAAATTTGCCAAATATTTATAAGATTTTTTCTTCAAAATAAAAAAATACATTTGATTAATTGTTATTTGTTGTTAGGCATAACTGTATACATGAATGTCGATAGAATTTAGTCGATAAAATGAATGCATGGGTCTACTGAAACTCATTCCCAAACATGCGACATGTATAGCATATTATCAAAGGAGTCAAACTCTTCACGTTGGCTCTATTTTATACATCTGGGAGTTGAAATGTAACAAAAAGAATCGACTATGAGAATAGTTAGAAATAAAAGATACATGGCATGAACAGAGATCTTTTCTATCAGTCTTTGACGCTATTGTTTAAATGAACGGATCTGGCAACAAAAGTTGGAAACTACTTTAAAAGTCTGACAAAGAATTCACATAAACCATATATACATATGTATATAGTATATTCCATACTCTGAGGAGACATTCAGGTGATGTCACATCTGAGGCAGGCCATTGTGTAAAAGCCAAATAAGAATCGACAAGTCGGGTGTCGGAGAGTGATAAAGAAATGGAAAGCTTGTGGGCAGTCATAAAGACAGTTGAAACTGATAGCAAAGAACCGAGTGTAATTACAATGTGCTGCTAAGGACGTAAATACCATATCAAAATAAATGAACAGGTGATATATGATAACGATCTAGTATATACTTCGTGATTTCAAACGTCTGTATTCTGAAAATCGTAGTACTTCAAAATAAGGAGGTAGATGATTTTCTATGTTTTATTCAACTGCATTTGTTAATCACGCTGTTACAGTACAACTGGGAAAGAAATTATGAATATGTGAATTTCAGTTGAACGTTTGAGAGATTTATACGAAAAAACCAAGATATCTGATTTCAGACATAGTGACCGCTAACTTCCTTACAGTCGTACATACCTCAGATTTTATGTGTTGGATTACACTTATAACTATAAGAAACTTTTATTGAGCGTGGCATTCTTGTTTTTTTACCGTTTTTTATGAGACTTCGCATATTTTGTTCGTTAAGTGTAGAGACTTCAAGGATTTCAAACTAGATGTCGCTGTAACGCAACATCAATAAGGGAGGGCTTTTAGGTGTTCGTCTATAGGAAATACCTAACTTCAACTTAGAGCGCGAGCTTAAACAAGTTAGAGAACCACTGAAAGCGGGTAATTACTGGACAGTTGTTTCGACCTAGCTTGCTGTTTCTCACCAGTACCCAACTATGATCTCACCCAAGGACTTGAGGTAACTAGGGCAGTCCTTTTATTATTCAGCCACCGGGAGAGAAACCAGTGGCTTGTGGATTCGAACTTCGGCCAATTCGCAATATATTGCGTAACCACCAAGCATCGTCATAGAGGAACATCTTTTTTCCCATCTGGACCCCACTGGTAGCGACTTCCCACTAGAAATGCAGGCAACCCTGTCCTGTCATCAGCCACTGATGTGAAATGGTTAAATGATAAACGAGATTGCCCTATCAACGGAAGGACTTGGTGCAGGTAGGATCCTTGTTGGGTGCTGCTCAGAACCTCTGGGGATTAAGATAGAGAGTTTGTCAGTGGATTCTAATATAGAACTACTGAATTAGTAATAAACTTAAGCTATAGACTGATGTACGCTAAACCACTATCTTAAATTGTTTGAGGTCGTTAGATTAAGGCCCTCAGAATCTTCAGGGGGACATCATTTTCCTTATGTTTACAGATACGCCTAACTGAAGAGTACCTAAAAGAAACAGACCTGAGTTATTTCACGGCTTCCTGCAGACTGTCTCCAATTATGTGCTATTCATAAAAGTGCCTTACGATGATTAGTCATCCAGACTGGTGACCACATTGAAAACTTGACGGATGACATATAGTCAGTACTAAGGCGTAAATATGTGACAGTGACTTATTTGAAATGAAGTGGTGATTATTTTATTCATCTCTCTGTGTTCTGAGTCAAACATAAGACTTCACTTTTGCGCTTTTGAAGTATCTGTAGGGATGTTATTGCCGTTGCTTTTATTAAGTGAACTTACCGCCTCACGACTAACCTTCCCTCTTCACTCGACTTTCTACTGACTAAGCGAGATTTAGGAGTGCATCGATTGGAAACTGAACCAGGATGACATGCGTGGTTGGCGAGCATTCTACCGTCAAGCCACCAACGCAATTATTATCATGATTACTGGTAAATAACTAGTATACTAAATATTTGTTTTCGTTAAGTCATGCGAAGAAATAAGTTTTTCTCAAATAATTTTATTATAACTCTTCATTATGCATGTAGTTTTACTCCAGAGTTAAAAGCTGATGACATTACAAGGCGTTCATCCCAAAAGAAACACCTTACAAATACAAAAATAACAAAAACAAACAGTTAGAAATCAGTAACATACCCAAAGGTCAGGTAAGTTTGATTTTATGATAAATGCTTCAGAGAAGTTTACAGAATTCATCTTCACATGGACAAGGATCAAAGACAACATCTAGAATGACTAGAAGAGTAAACAATTTACAACAGTATTTATAGACTGAGCTATAAAAATCAATCACACATCATATAAGACAACTTTGTGAAGAAGATGATAGCTAATCGGACAACTCTAGGCCTACTAAATTTTCCCTAGTGTATTACAACAATCCCAACAAGTCAGCTAATATGAAGTTTACACGCAAATACTAAAATTAATGTCCGATTTTTAGTCTATACGCTTTGCAAAATAGTAAAATTAGCAGTTAAATCAGATATGCTTCAGCTTCAGACTTTAATGAAATTTATTCCTGTAAAACTAAGTCATGTGTTGAGTTATCAATAATCTAGTAAAGTACAGAAATGTTTTTGTCCTTCTCTCTCATGCCTTTAATTTTCGATAACTTCAGTATTTATAGTATCACTGTTATTCTGACCAGTACAAAGAACATAGAGATATAACAAAATTACACTCAGTTTTTCCCTATACACTTTAGTACTACTACATGTGTGGTTTGGTGTTATATGGAACAAAATAAAACGCGAAAACCTATCATTACCATAACAATAAGTAAATGTTGTTTGCCTAGCAGGTGCGTGAAATCATATATGAAATCTTGCATGATAAACAACCCCTGGTGTTTATGTAACTCTGTTACCTAATTTCTCATTCACAGCAGGATCCTTTTGCGCACGTTGTTTACTGCAGGTTATAACAATATTTAAAAATGTACTACGTTTATAATCAGTTTTCTAGGATTTATTGTTAGTTTCTTTTCGTACAAAATTTTCACGATATATATATATATGCATATGGAGCTTGGTATATGATCGATTGAGTTTTACCGAAGTGTTTCACTAAGCTTCATTCATTATCGTTTTCTTGATTTAATTGTTATACTACAGTCATTCATTTGGCATGGCCGCAGGAAGAAAAGTCCATTTAAAATAAAGTGTTGACTGCATTGCCAATCAAGACTAACAGTGAAGAATAAAACTCTACATCTGTTTGGTAATAACATGCAGTCGTGCTCTACAAACGAAATGTAATGTTTTTATGAATAACTGGAAAGGTTTTTGCGTATTTTTTGATCCTAAGTTATGTAAGATCCAGTAAAATGTAATGTCCCAATGGTTAGCTACAAAATATCTCTTGTCTTAATAACAGATGTACAGAGGTGAGAAGAAATTTAATATCACTGATAGGAATTTAAAAGAAGTCATCTCATGCATTTAAGTGGACAGCATCGTTCCAATTGTAGACGGAGCTCGTCAGGATGTCAAAACAAGTCAGGATCAGCGGCGAGAGCTGGTAAGGTATTCATTACTCATAAAAACCGGTATAAAGTTCCACAGCATTCAACACAAGAAATAATATTCAAACACATAACATTAATATCAGGTAAGTGTTTCTACATCATAGTTCAGGGACTTGATGCGAGTTATCTAAAGTATTTTCAACAGCCTTCAGAAGACTTTTATCGACGTCTGCCTTCGCTGCTTCGGTATCAAATATCAAATGACCAGCGAGAAAGGTTGAACTATAATTAACACTGGTGCAGAATAAAATAAGAACCAAGTGTGCAGAAGGTAATGGAAAAAGATTAAGCAAACGCTGAGGAAACCGTTGAGTGACTTCATAAGCTAGGCAGGTGCTCGAATGGAACGAGAGTGGAAATTGATGAGATGTGACATGAAGGAGATCCTATGAGAAGGAGATGAAAGCTTATGGACAATCATGGAGCCAGCTGAAAAACAGTATGATGAAAACGTAGGGGATTCGAAATATGTCACCGAAGCCCTACATTCCACTGAGAACCCAAAAGATGAATAATAACACCTAAGTAATATTCATCCAACTTAAAAATGAAGCTAAAGCGGAGTGCCTCATCGAGCATGACAGTGGAACTCACACGATTGAATGTCAAAGCTAGGTGAGCACTAAACAGTTTGTATAGTTTGGAAGTATAAGTGTTGTTGGAAATCATCAAGGAAAAAGGAAAACGTTCACCTATTATTGTATCATTAATGAATCTGTAGCATAAATTTACGCAGAATAGTCAGGCCCGTTAAATTTTAGTGACATTTTAGTGCATAGTCTGGGCCTTTCAGTACATCTTAAAACGACTTTTATGTGTGCCATATCCTCCTTCTCTGCCTGGCTGCATAGAGCTAGGTCGTTAACCTATATTTTTAAGTACTTAGGGAACAACGCCGTTGATCATGCGAGTGAAAGGGATGCACCTGCCGCTGTATAAACCACCAGGTGAGTCGAAATTTGTGTAGTTAGAAGACTAAAACAAGATATTTGACATTATATTAGACTTCTTTTAAACTACCAGCAAATGACTTTGAAACTATCTATATTTTGATAACAATTTATGGTGCTTAGGGATTACAGATACCACGAAAAGGTACAGTACTAAGACAGAGTGAAGCTGTCGAATATCCTTGTCGTTTTCTAGCATCCATGAGACAAAGGAATGCAATAATCTAGGAGGGGTATTTAGCAATACTGTTAGCATTAGGTGAACGAACATTTTGTTTACTCGAATAGTGGTTCCATTTTACTTATCTCTACACTGGCTGAAGACAGCAAGATACCCAAATGAGAAACTGTCACCGTGGATGTTACGCCTACAACAGTGTGACTTCCTGACCTCGTACGCTCCAGGGAAAGAAAGTCTATTGATAGGTTTTGATCCGGATTATCTACGTGAGAAATCAAATGGAATACGTGCACTTGGACAGGAGCCATTAAAACTTGCCTACTGTCAAAAGTCGGATCCTACCATGAATGCAGTAATGCGGGTGATTACTAATGGAATGGAGATAACCATGTTACTCAGTCATAAAGACAGAATAAGTTTGAACACTTGTGAAACGTTGACTTGGCGACGAAACGATGGAAGATGGTTGGCGGTAGTACCTGAGTGCCTACGCCATCAGAATACGAAAGAATACTACTAGCTACCACTTACGCGTATAGCTGAGAATACTGACCTCTGAAAACATAGCTGTATTAGTGAGGTACGAGAGATGTTGCTAAACATCTGCCGGGCTGTCCGCAGTATCAGTTGATAGAAGGCTATCGTGCATACAGCCGTCTCTGTAGTCCATACCGGTTATTACAGTGAGCAACTTTTTCTTCATTGATATAACAGAACCCTTTTCGCAAAAATCAGGTGGCAATTAGTACGTCCTGGTTATAACAGAATGTGCCTCACAATGGAAAGATGCTGTCACGATCCTGAATCAACTCACAAAACCTGTGACTGCTTCAGTGTAACGAAACATCGTTGCAGATCACAGTGTACCAAAGACAATACTGGTATATCAGGATCCTTCTTTCTAAAATGAAGTATTTAAGTCCAGCTTGCAGCAGCTAGATATTAAGGGGATTAAAACAACATCATATCATTCAAAAGCTTATGGTTCGATAGGAAGAAATAACCACACAATAAAGGAGTGACAGACCTTAAATGGAGGTGACTGGTAGACAGAACTGCCAACGATTCTACTAACACATCGTGTTTCCACTCAGGAAGCAATAAGGAAGTCATCGTTTCAGCTGATGTATGGTAGGAAACCACGACCACCAATATGCAACAAGGCCCAGTCCTTTCACCATAAGTGGAGTATGACGAGGCTGTGAACAGAACGGAAAGAAGCAGTCAGGAATGCGAAGCATAAACAGAAGATGGACGCTGCGAAACTCGAACAAAAAGAAAGGAAGTACATTAAGTTTGAAGTTGGAGACCAAGTTAAATGTATAGAAAGGAAGTACAAGGTTGGATGCAGGCCAAGCTCACAGAAACTCTTTCAGAGTGGGAAGGAACATACACTATCACCGAGAGATATGGTTCCGTCTATACCATCAGAAGTGGAGACAAACAGAAGCGTGTTAACGTCAGCCAACTTCAGGGTTGGTTACAGTGGAATAAGGAAGTTGTCACCATCATCGTCAATCATTTGTCAAATAAATAATTTCGTTATCGAATACTACTATGCTCCACCGTTACACTATAGGCCAGAGTTTAATTACATGACACTCCCATCCTTTTGAACTTTTGCGAATAATGACATACCCTGATGGTTCGAATTAAGCTCTCTAAATAATGACTGATAATTTGGTGAATTAAATGCTTTTCATTTTTTGTGTTAAATATATTTAATCACAACTTTAATTAACCTTCATCTTTTTAATCATAATTAGGGTTTATCTTCAGCGTTCATCTCTAAGATGTAAACGTGGAATTGTCATAGCAGTAACTTTTTCCTATAAAATTTATTTATGCAGTCCGCATATATCAGTATCATATGCTTATATAAACTGCTGAACAGACGGCATATTCAGAAATACTTTAAAATCTCCCAATGTGCAACTCATAATCTTGCCAGAAATAAAACGCAGGACTAGAATGAGTTGAAACGAATATATCGAGTTATACATGAGCTGTATTAATGTGTATTCTTCGAGTTTTCGTAGTTATCTAATTAGTTCTTACCGGTGACTAAACACATATGGAAATGAATTCAGCACCAAAAACCCTAATATTTCATTATATACATAAACCTCTGTCACCACTTTATGAAGACTAGGAGAATATGCTGAACTCTATGCCGAGGTTATTCGCGACCTTCTGCGAGTTCGTATCAACATTATGTTATCAGGTTGATGGTGGTAAACAGTGAAATCCAGGATACGCATTTCGTTCCATTTTGTCCTCGTTAGCCTAGAGGTTTAGCATCAGTGATTCATTGGTAGAACACTCACCAACTACGCAAGGGGTCTGTGGTTTAATTCCTGACCGAAACGTTCCTAAACCTCACCTGCGTGGTAGTAAGACCTGTAATGAGGGAAGGTTAGGCCTGAGGCCAGCAGCCCAACCCCATTAACAGAAACACCACCATCGCTGAAACTTCAAAGCTCAAGCTTGAATCTCTATGTCAACTCAAAACGCAAAGGAATAAAAAAAGTTGTCTTTACACATTTAGATTTCTAGTGAGTGGTACTGTTTCCTCTAGCGCTCAAAACAAGCCGGTAAATCCAAATGACGCCTTCCAAATAGGACAAAATGAGTGTCTTGAATTACATTACTAGCCAGCATCAAATAAGTGACACCAAGTTAAGCTGAAGGCATCACTGAAGCGTTGATATTTGAAGGCGACCATTCAGAAGTGATCATGCATCTTAGTTCAATAAAATCAACCAACAGAAAATTCAGAAATATATACAAGCGATAACAACATGTTGATTTCTGTCTACCTCCACATGATCAATAGATTTTACATTGTCCAGTTATCCAGGTAAATGTATTTTCAAGGAAAACTAAACAAAAATAATTGTGAAAATAATTTTCATGAAAGCAACTGTTGAATTAGGCCAAAGTTAAATGTTGACAATATTCAAATATTAGTTAATGCTGGTGTCATCTTTCCAATCTAGTAAAAAAAAGAATACATACGTATATATATGGGAGTAAAATAATCCTAACGGATTCTCATGTCAACATTATCAAAACAATAATCACTTGTTCACTGACTGTTTTGTAAATCTAGGATAAATATGAAATGAAATACAGTTTAATGTTAAATGTCAACTTCACATTTCAAAAAATTTAATGTGATAAACGAAAGTAAAACTTTTTCCTTTGCAAAATGTGTACATTTTCTTAAAAATGTCGATGAACAAGTAAAAATGGAGACAATAAACTTTCTTTTGCATTTAAGTTGATGTTTTTGAAACGAAGTGAAGTCATTTAGAGGAAAGAGTTTTCTAGTATCAATAGTTTTAGGATTTATTAGCCACTATTTGTCTTCAATTCAATTTTGATTTTCCCATCAGATATCGTTGAGGCATCCGTACTAGGAGCCGAAATGTCAACAGAAGTCCAACATTTCGTTCCAATCAAGCAACTAGAAAATCAAAATTGAATTAAAAGCAAATAATAACTGGTGTGTGTTGAACAAAAGGTGGCTCTCATGGCCCAGGTGGTCAAGTGAATGACACTTTGGAGATTGAAACGATGAGTCCTGGGCTCAAGTCTCAGCGGTAACACCATTACCCTATGAGAATGTAGACACTTCCGGATGGCGAGTCCTAAATAGGAGGAAACGAGCATCCTGAATTCCACCGCTAGTCACCATCCACCAAATTTCTTCTTTAGCTATTGATAATCATGGCAGAACAGAATTGCGAGATATCAAAAAATTAGTACATGCTGTTCAAACACGAAAAAAGCACAACCAAGTACTTCTGATAAAACAAACAATTTGTTGGTTTACAGAATTTCACCATGAGATGACATTGGTTAAAGAACCACTGGAAAACCTGGGAGTACTTAATGGCTGTTTCCTACGTTCTAGTTTGGGACTCTTCATCAGTACGCATCCACCGGGGTTCGAACCCACAACCTTCCGGTTTCAAGGTGAGCTCGTAGACCATAAAATCACTGGGACCTGATCCAATGACCAGCCCATGAATTCCAACTTCTGCCATTTCACGACACAGCATGACCACTTAGAAATGTCTTCGATGAGTAGCTTTCCTCACCTTCGACCTACCGTACCTTACTGATTACGACTCCCCACTAGAACCCCAGGTAACTACCTACCTAGGTAGGGCCAGTCGCTAGTGAGCGTCTCATTGATATTCAAGTATCGGTTTTCAGGGATTCGATTAATTGGTTACAGGATTTCATCATTAGCTGACATCGGTCCAGTACTCCCAGGTTCTCCAATGGTCCTCTAGCCGATGTCAGCTCATGATGAAATCCTGTAACCAGTCAATAAAATCCCTACAAACCAATACTTGAAAACAATTTGTTGTTAATCAGAGGAAAATATGTCTTACATATAGGTAATCAGAATCTTCCAAGTATTAGAGTGATTACTCTTCATATCATCAATAATACTATTCTCAGAAGACAAGATAAAGTAGGTCATCAATAAAAGGAATGTTAATGCAAGACAAGGGATACAAAATATTTTTATTCAACAATGTCAAAATGTTCAGTGGTTAGACTTAGAAAACAGATGGTAATTTTTCCCGAAAGTTACTCATAAAAAGAACCGACTAAGCCTTAATCACTTTTTATTGCCTGAAATCAGACATTGGGAAATACTTTGAAACAAGCTTTCAGGACACTTTCACAGTTTCTTGCTCAAGTGGACACAAAATATTTAGAGCAGTCCTCTAAAATGAATATCAATAAAATATATGAAAGGCAAACAGTAGTAATACTGCCAATCCTTTCAAAGCTTTTTACCTCTTCTACTATTCCCTTAATTTATGAATAAATACAACCCGAAAACGATATATATTACTGTACGATAGAAGATTAGTAGTATCTGCTTCATGGAAGATTTCCGAATGACTTGAGTACTTAGATGTTAGCACTAGTAACACTAATAAGCGAAGTGTCTAAGCCAAAAACCGCATGACTCTACAATATGTGAGACTGTATGGTAAATTTTCTGAAAGTATTTGAGAAGTTCATCTAAATTTTGCAGTATGGTATCGACCAAAGACAAGGATAAAAAACAGATCGTTTATTGAGAAACTCAAGAGGTATTTATAGATTTTTATGTAACTTATTGTCAGCGGAGAAGCAACGTCTTCTGATTGCTTGTTTTCTCTCTGAAAGTTATTCTGTACTGCTTGTGGCCGTTTCTCAGAACGTTAAACCACATATCTGCGAATCCTATTTGCACACGTTAAGTCCGCTGTAAATAGTTGGTGAGTTCCTCAGGGTTAAACCTTGTTATTGTTTTCCATGACCATGATTCTGGACGTAACACTGACGAAAATTACTATTTACAATTTTGGCTTGTTCGCAGCGATCTCTCACCACAGTATCTGTTAATCTGAAATTTCTACGAAATAATATCGAAATTTATATTCATGATTGTATTCAGCCTGTCTATTGCGATGAAGTTGCAGAAATAGAAACCATTAAATAATCGCATGGAGGATTTCACCATGAGCTGACATCAGTTAGAGAACTACTGGAAAACCTGCAAGGAGTACTGGACAGCTGTGTCGTCCTAGTTTGGGACTCTTCGGCAGTACGCACCCACAGGGGTAGAATTTTCTTTTTTTTTGATAATGTACTAACTGGATGCAATACTGTAGTAAAATGCTGAGAATTCCATTCTGTATCACAAGTACTGTTTGGGAATAAATCAAATTAACAAGTTCTGCAAAATAATGATGAACTCAATTGTAGGAGCATAGAATATGTAAATTTATTTAAACAATCTCTCTCTATATATAATATAATACCTATAAATATCCAACTATAGTAATCCTCATTAAAAGTATCCAGTTTTTATTGTTAAAATTAACATAATGGCATAGATATAAATCAGTATAATACATATTATGTTAACAAGACTATTATTATTAACACAGAATTATTTTACGCAGAAATTTCTTATAATACCACCAGTACTACTTATGATAATGATGAATGGACTCCTCATACATGGACTCTATTCTCTCTATGTGTGTATGATAAAAAGAGAGAGAGAGAAACAGGAAAAAAACAAAGGCAAAGAAAGCTAGTGAAGGTGAAGGAAGGAAGGTAGGTAGGTAGATAAAAAGTTAAGACAGTTTGGTTCTTTATTTAATTAGTGACAATTTAGTTAATTTTGCAGGAGCTATATGAATGAATACAAATGATTAAATATGGCATATAGTATAGTATTATACGAATGCATAAATGAAATGTGTGTGCGTGTGTACTCTTAAATGAAGAGTTATGCATAAATATGAATATGAATAAAATCAAAAGCTTTCAGTCCCTTTCTCCCTGGAGTATTTATATATCTGTATTTCATACAATGTCTCAAGAGAGATTCATGAATAACGAAAAAAGTGGAAATATGCAGAAGTTAAAGCTTACTAGGAAGTATGTTAATGTATTTACACTTTTTTCTAAGGGGAAAGATAAGTTATTTAGGTGTGTGTGTGTGTGGATTTATACGCGTCAGTGTAAATGTATTCCCGTGTTAGGAGAAGAATATCAAAACTGGCATAGATTGACATAAGCCCAAAGGTTTATCTCTCTCTCTCGCTTGATCACTCCATCTGTCCTTCTCTGTCTTACTAATGTAACTCATTGGCGCTTACTAGGCATACAGAGTGATGAGTTAAATAATTATGCATTATTAATTTTGACTTATATATATGGGTGTAATTAATTTACTTTTATTATCATTATTATAATTATGTCATCACCGTCATCATTATCTTAGGTTGAAAGAAAGATTTCTATTAATCTAATTAAAACAAGAAGAAAAAAATCATTTTTAGGCATTCTAAGAGAAAAAACCTCCATGACTAATTTTTCATCACTTATACCGTTATACAGAAATTAAGTAACATATGCATATATTTGTAAAATTCAGCACTGATATCAAGTTAGTTTTTCATTATGTCACGCATCACCCAAAACATTTCGATTGACCATGTGTAGCCTTTTATCAATAACTGACTTCACCAGCTCCATAGGGTAATCAGATGGCCGGCCATAAAGGATTAGCAACAGAGAATTCTTCAGAAAGTGAACCAACTAAGTACCTATATTTTGATGTGGTTTTGTTCTCTGAGCTGGATGGTTAGTTTGCGAAGCTTTCATCACCCTACTAGGTGACATCTTCAGCGCATACTTCAATTTGAAGTGAGCTTTTAGATTTCTCCACGAGTTCATTAATCATTCCTCCTGATGATCTTGGACGTGATTGGTTGTTTATGTGTGTTTTCACACCTTCTAGGTTACTTGTATTGGGACTGGTTGTTTCTTTGACTTGAACTTCGACCCTTTGTGTGTGAAGTTTCTTTCTTATCGGTTGATAAATATTGTCTATCTCGATGTGTCTACTGATTGATGATTCACTGGAATGCCAAGCTTCTAAAAATTCTCTAGCATTCTTGTTATTTCCTTTGTCTAATATTTGAACGTTGTCCCAGTCGAATTGATGTCCATGGTTGTCTGTGTGTAGTGAAATGAGGGAGTGGATATCATGTCTTTTGACGGCTAGCTTATGTTCGTGGATACGAAGACGAAGGGGACGTCCACTTTGGCCAATGTAGTGTTTTTCGCAGTTGTTACAGTTTATTTTGTAGATGATGTTGGTTTTGTCTTCTTTCGCTGTTGAGTCTTTTGGTTGGCACAGAATTGAGTGAAGTGACTTTGTTGGTTTGTGTACGACGTCAATTCCTAAAGGTTTGAAGAGTCTTGTAGTGATTTCTGAAATATCTTTTATATATAGTAAGGCAATTTTCTTTGTGCTTTCCTTGGTGGCTTTTGCTTTGGTAGGTTGGTTAAGCAAGGACTCACTGCAGCACTCCCACCTTAAGGAAAATTGAAGAAAAGTATCTCATGGACGTCTTCCAAAAGAATGGATATCCACGGAATTTCATCAAGAGACATATACCCCCAAGCCAACCCACCAAAGCAAAAGCCACCAAGGAAAGCACAAAGAAAATTGCCTTACCATATATAAAAGATATTTCAGAAATCACTACAAGACTCTTCAAACCTTTAGGAATTGACGTCGTACACAAACCAACAAAGTCACTTCACTCAATTCTGTGCCAACCAAAAGACTCAACAGCGAAAGAAGACAAAACCAACATCATCTACAAAATAAACTGTAACAACTGCGAAAAACACTACATTGGCCAAAGTGGACGTCCCCTTCGTCTTCGTATCCACGAACATAAGCTAGCCGTCAAAAGACATGATATCCACTCCCTCATTTCACTACACACAGACAACCATGGACATCAATTCGACTGGGACAACGTTCAAATATTAGACAAAGGAAATAACAAGAATGCTAGAGAATTTTTAGAAGCTTGGCATTCCAGTGAATCATCAATCAGTAGACACATCGAGATAGACAATATTTATCAACCGATAAGAAAGAAACTTCACACACAAAGGGTCGAAGTTCAAGTCAAAGAAACAACCAGTCCCAATACAAGTAACCTAGAAGGTGTGAAAACACACATAAACAACCAATCACGTCCAAGATCATCAGGAGGAATGATTAATGAACTCGTGGAGAAATCTAAAAGCTCACTTCAAATTGAAGTATGCGCTGAAGATGTCACCTAGTAGGGTGATGAAAGCTTCGCAAACTAACCATCCAGCTCAGAGAACAAAACCACATCAAAATCATCCACCTGAGCTACAAATCTTCTCTATCATATCTAAGTACCTATAGCCCAACAAATACTCTGAGCACATGCTGAATAGAAGGTTGAGTGACATCACTCGCCAGGTTATCGCTCAAGTGATAAGTTGGACGTATCTGTGGGAGTGACACAGAGAAGACCATGTGAAAAAGATATAAGAGCTTATAGTCACTCGTGAAGCTAGGTAAAGAGGACTGTAGAAAATGGAATGAAATGGAGTCGTGCTTCTGGAATACTAAATTCCACTGGGAACCAAAGGAATAATAGTACGTAACTGTCAGGCAACTACTAACAAGAATTATAAACTGTAGGACAGTTCAGTAAGGATGTTTAGGCTTGAGTTTACACGCTCTAATACACATTAAGTTTTTAGAATATGTGAGGATTTGAATGAATTCATTGTGGGCCATATAAAAACTCGGTATCCGTTAAAGGATCATTAAAATCTAGCACCCGCTGAACAGTTGTTTCGCTGTAGCTTCGATTTTCTTAACACTTCTCATCTATGACACAAAATAGAATCGAGAAAATGCTCACCAAGTTTTGAGGCGATTGTGCTACCTACTATCCAGTTGTCAAGTTAGAATCCAACTGAATATGACTTTAAGTTACTGTTAAATGAAACTTAATAACTGCCACCATCGAATGCTACTGATGACCAGTAAACTTCCCCACACCGAAGTTGGCCGACGTCTATGAACCTAGTAGCAAGTGTAATAGTGAGCCGAAAGGCCTAAGGATCTCATCACATTTAAAATGCACCACTGCGATAACCATTATGGCAATAAACTATTCATGAACCCGTAATCAGGCAGTCAATAAAGTTTTAGTGTACTGCTTAACAATATGTCAAACAATGGAAAGTTAAAAAAGAGACAAAGCTTTCCTATCTGTCACACATTAGATAGGTTTATCTGATATTACGAGTTAGATGGATGGTAGAATAGAGGGACTAAAATAAGTGTGTATATTTCCCAGATTACCTCTTTAACAGAAGACAGATGGATATTTAAAGAGGAGTATATTTATAAACAGTAAGTGGACCAATTAACATATTCTCCATAATTTCAGACAACCTCAGAAACCCAACTTTGGGAGTTTTCCAATGATTGTAGAGCTCAGGTAGTCTACTATGTAGTTAATGACAGTCGTGCAATTGATCTCCAGGAGGAAAATTCGCCAATCTGATTAATCGAAATAACCTGGATGAATGTTCACTTCACTTGAAAATTCGTGTGAAATCATCCAGTCATTGGATACGTAAATAATTTTATGTCTTAGCTAACGAATAAGACATATGTTCTGATGACTACCTGTATGAAGAAATGAATAAACTTAAGCATATTCTGCAGACAACAGCCTATCCGGAGGACTACTAAAAAGCGTTCATAGACACTTAAACACCAGATAATGATGGGGATACTAAATGAAAATACCTAATTAGTTCGATTACATTTCAAGGGGTACAAGTAGGCTGATATCCTGACTCTCGACTGAACCATTACTCACGCAACGAATTAAACTAAATGATAAGCTATAGCTACTGTAATGTGTATACATGAGGTCAACTTGCCCAGTGGAACCATTTTTCTAAGCAGTTCCCACACGCATTTATCCATGTCAGCCCACGTAAATGTACTCGGGTCGTCATGTAAGGAACAAATAAAAAAAATAAAAATAAAACACCTGATCGACTTCTGTCACTCTGTCAACCCTGACCATGATTTCAAGATCATATATAGAATTCATGCTAACTTCCCACGTTTTCTTCGTTACAGACTTCTAAAGGCAGCTGAGGCCTTGGCAATTCATGACTTTAAGCCAGACCTTTGTGTGCAAAAGAAGTATGTACAGTCTGTACTTCTGCCTTGGCCGTAGAGGGATAGACATTTATTTATTTCAATATAGAAAATATCCCCATTTAGACATTTCCCTTGTTACTTCGATTACTATTATTGTTATTATTATTATTATCATTATTATTACTATTCTCACTCTGAATCTTTTCCACTTGACCCACTTGTCATTTTAAACCCAAAATTATTCATTTTTATATTTTTCATTTTTACAATACTGATTTCTATCTTATCAAATTTCACACCATGTGATGTAACACTTTATACTCATCTACTAATCTTATAATTATGTACCCCTTTCCAAAAATCTACACCTTATGTATTATTCTACATTTGACATTAATTATTTTGACATTAAACTATGATTATCATCACAAATATTTTAATTGCATTTCATACTATTATTATTTCATGTATTCACACCTTTGGCCTAATTCCCTCACCGGATATAATTTTTTTTTAAACCATATATATACGATTGTACGGCTTGATAACAAATTCGTTGAAAAGAGTCTTTTCACTGAATATTGTGTTCTTAATGCTACAATGGGAATTATTAAATTTTTAATTAACGAGGCTAAATCCCACTTGTTATACAGCCAACAGTAAATAAGACCAAGGCATTTGCTTTCTTCGATATACCATGTTCTTTGTAATCTACCGAAACGATAGCAACTATCTCTTACATCAATATCCGTTGGTGGAAGCTATTGCCAGAATATCTGGTATTTTCGTCCCCAAGAAATATATGCATTGAATTTGTTTAGTTTGATCTGCAAAAAGTTGACATATTCAATAGGGGCTTTTGAAGAAAATTGGGCATTTTAATCTCCCCAATTATGGTTTTTCTCTCATATTTTCATCGACAAACTTTTCTTTCATGATTAGTATACAATTGGTCGATGGTGGCTAGCAGTGGAATCCAGGATGCGCATTTCATCCTATTTGGGACTCGTCAGCTGGATGTACCTGCATTTCTCAGTGAGTGATGATGTTCCCACTGAGGCTCGAACCCAGTACCCATAGTTTCAAACGCCAAAGCGTTATCCACTAGACCACTTGGGCCACGAGAGCCACCTCTTGTGCGACGGGTCATATTAATTATTGTATACTAACTAAATGCCCAGACATCGTCGAAGCATCTGCACAAGAAGCCGACATGTCAACCTGAGACCGAGCACTTCGGTCCAATCAATCGACGGGAAAATCAAAAATTCAATTCAATAATTTTCTTTCATGAGTTCGTAATTTTTATGAACCTTGCTGAATCTGTTTCTGTCAGTTATTTTCGAATGTTAGGTTTATGGAAATGTGATTTCCGTGCAAAGTGTGTTTTATCACTAACCGAAATCCTAGTGTATCGTATAGTTGTCTCGATATATTTTCTTATTCTTCGACAGCGCTGCCTATTAATTTCACCAGAGAGCCCTCTGCATCTTAAAATGACGAATTGAAGACATCACAATTCAACCACTGGTTTGGACTCCAACAGTCAATTATTTCCACCTCTTCTCAGTTCGCTATATGACACCATTAGTGCCCGATTTTACCGTCAATATCTATCCTCATACTCAATTCTAATGACGTTATCATTCATGACTTCTCATAAGAATTGTAGGGAGGCCATACCGAATTCAGCGAATTGTGGATTCATTTTTAAATGTTGAGTTTGTCGTGATTTTTTTTCAAAGGTGGACTGCACCATATAAACTTTCACCTTTTCTTTTTTTGATATTAATACAACTTTTTACAGCCATAAGTAATGACCGTACTTCAGCATTGCTAACGGTGTCTAATGAATCTGATTTACATATTTAATTCAATAACAACAATAATAATTTGCTTAATTCCCAAACAGTACTTGTGATACAGAATGGAATTCTCAGCCTTTGACTACAGCATTGCACCAGTTAGTATATTAACAATGAATAAAATTCTACACAGATTAAGGAAATCTCAGTTAATTATGACAACAACATATTGGCATGTCGGCAGCAAAGCCGAAATTGAACAGAGTATTTGAAGTTGCTAGAAAAGTAGGTGCTAGCATACTTACTGGCGTAAGCTGAAGAAAGAAACAAAGCAGCACATAACGGAAAAAAAAGAAAAAAGGAGAGAGAGAAAAGGAAAAGAAAGAAAGGAAACGTTGAACCTAAATGATTTGAGTTGGAAAGACGAGATTCAGTTGTTCTACTGACTATTTAATAAGTTATAGGTATCACGCCTAATGCTTTCTTTATCGCACAGAACACGAGCTAAGTAGGGTATGGTTGAGTTTTTGTACTTGCTAGTGCGAGCATATAGTTTCCTATATAGGCTTCTGGTTTTTCCTGATGAGATACAGGGGGAGAGTTGTGGATGAAGAGGGTGGTGTGAGTTAGATAGAATGGATTTAGCCCATTTTTCATATGAGTTCATGTAACTATCAACCAGAATATTAACAAGTTGGTTAAGTGGCACGCTGCTTTCCTTGCTGACAACCTTTAGCATCCTGCGTAATAAGGCATAGTCTTTCTTCAGTAGCCAGCCCTGGAAAAACTAAAGGAGGAACAATAGAGAATAATAGGCAGAATACGGGAGTTAACGAATTGTGGAAGTAAGGGTTGAGTTATTCCAGAATGTCTTAACTTCTTGATGTAGAAGGTAAGACGGAATATTTTCTTAGAAATCATCAAGATATGAGACGACCAGGAGAGATCAGCAGATAGAATGACGCCTAGATATTTAATTTCTGACTTGGTTTCTATTTCAGTGTCATCCATGTTGCTCACCTCGTGAGTGCTAACCAGTTTGTTTAGGTCAGATTTATGCCTAAAGGTGAAACTGACTGTTTGGCATTTAGAGGGATTTAAGGTTAGACCGTTTTCCTTGGACCATTATCTGATTTCTGATAAAAGGCTGTTTAGTTTAGAGCAGTCACTTTGACATTTGACACGCAAAGATACAGTCAGGTCATCAGCATATTTGACAAAATTAATGTCATTTGAAGATGGTAAGTCATGTAGAAAGAAAGGAAGAAAAGAGAAGTGGGGAGAGTACAGCCCTTGGGGACACCAGTTTCAGTGAGCACAGCAGAGGAGGATTTACCTTTGTATACAGTGTACTGCATTGTGTTTGAGAAGTAGGAATGCAACCAGTTAGTGACCCAGGACTCGGTTTGTGTCATAGAGAGCTTATTTAGCAAGAGACATCTAGGTACAGAGTCGAAAGCAGAAGCGAAGTCGAGAAACGTTCAGCGGATGTATTTGGCACCTTTATCTAATGATGAGACGATACTGTTGTGTAAGATAGTCTAGTATCAAAAATGTGCGTTATTTCGAGCTTTCTAAGGCATTTTATATGATGAAATATTCAGTATATCTTCTGGTGATTAGAACATATTTAAGATTTTGATCACGAGATGACATCAGCTGAAGGGTACATGCTTCCAAAGAGTAACAGATTGAGACGAAACTGCTGTCCACCACACTCTGGCCTTCCAATGGCTCTCTAACTCAAGTTAGCTAGTCACCAAACAATGAAACAAATCAAATCCCTACACAAAATGACTCTTGACTATTTAAGAGTACTTAGTTCTTCAGCGATGAGAATTAGGACTCAAAACACTACCAACTCCATGAAAGAGAAAACAAATTTGGAGCGTTAACTTGACGACGTGAAACTGAAGGAGGCAAGTGAATATAAAATATTTTAAGAATACACATCTACTTTTCAAGTAGACAGTCTGAAAATAATGAATTTGTGCAATGAGTATTCTAAATTATTGCTCAACTTATCTCAGGCTACTAACTTATTCTTAGTAGTATACATATTAATCCCCAATATATCTCCACATCGCATTGGTGGCTGCATTACATTGTGTTGCTGTTGCAAACTTGAACAACAAAAAAACACATAGAAATCACTGACTGACAACAGCCAAAATACAGATTCACTCCCTAACATATGTAACATATCAATACAACCGCTGGATTTCATCCTGAAAGTACGCAATAATTTATCACAACATAAGTTTTATCGGGTAACAATGTGTCAATATTAGCGATGATGAACCGCGTGTCGAATAGCTGTTATCTCAGTGTAGTCACTGATCTTTCATACTGTAATGATCCAAAGGATTATGCTAACAGGAATAAATGTGGTTGTGGATTCTGCAGGCAGCTTCACTGACATCTTACTTTTCTTTCACTGTTACTATCATTTCTAAAACTGTCTCTTCGTCCCCACTTAACATTCAGATGACTGCTAGTGAATGAAAACAGCGGAACATCGTTATGAGCTTCTTAAAAATAGAATGTAAGCTCCACATTGAAAATTTCGCCGGGCGATTCCCATGGGCTACGGACACCCATGCAAGAGGCAAATTTAGTCAGCTACTTGACCTTAGCTGGTCAAAATGGGAATCTCAGGAATTCAGTATGCCATTACTACGAGGTTCTTTGATTACTTATCGTAAACTTTCAGAACTGTCTCTAAGATCAAGTGCGAAAACTTAGCTAACAACTGAATCACAAAGAGCGGTCGTCTCTATCCTGCTCGGCAGAATTTGTCAACAAGAATAGGAAAAGACGGTGATATCCATATCTTCATTTTCAATTGCTCACCTTGTAATCTTCGTTTACACACGCACTTACTCAAGTTCGAAAGAAACAAAGCAAAGTTTTTCATCAGAACCTGTCTACTTTGTTTCTAGAAGTAAAGTGAACAGATATGGTTATATTAAATCCTCAGGTAGGGAAGCTGAGCCATATGGGCAACTACATTTATAATATTTATGAAGGCCCATTCCATAGAACCAACAAATTTGACAATCTTCAATAATGTGGTTGTGATAACCACCTCTTCCTAATCAGGACTTATTTCAAGCATCAGAAAATACTGACATCTTCTCATGCTTAAGCTAGTGTAAGTCTATGCTGGTGACTGTAGTAGTATAGTGAGAAGTAACTGCAAAGTTTCCAAGTATTCAACTATCATACGAGAATATTTGACATTTTTGCTTCGAGAGAAGCTGATTAGCTATTTAGATATGATAGAGAAGATTTGTAGCTCAGGTGGATGATTTTGATCTGGTTGTGTTGTCTTTATATATGGTAAGGCGATTTTAAAGGATGTCTCAGAAATCACTACAAGACTTTAAACCTTTAGGAATTGACGTCGTGCACAAACCAACAAAGTCACTTCACTCAATTTTATGTCAACCAAAAGACTCAACAGTGAACGAAGATAAAACCAACATCATCTACAAAATAAATTTTAACAACTGCGAAAAAAATACATTGGCCAAAGTGGACGTCCCCTTCGTCTTCGTATCCACGAACATAAGCTAGCCGTCAAAAGACATGATATCGACTCCCTCATTTCACTACACACAGACAACCACGGACATCAATTCGACTGGGACAACGTTCAAATACTAGACAGAGGAAACAACAAGAATACTAGAGAATTTTTAGAAGCATTCCAGTGAATCATCAATCAATAGACATATCGATATAGACAAAATTTATCAACCGATAAGAAAGAAACTTCACACACAAAGGGTCAAAGTTCAAGCCAAAGAAACGATCAGTTCCAATACAAGTAGCCTAGAAGGTGTGAAAACACACAAAAACAACCAATCACCTCCAAAGTGGTCATCAGGAGAGATGATTAATAAACTCGTGGAGAAGTCTAAAAGCTCACTTCAAATTGAAGTATGCGCTGAAGATGTCACCTAGTAGGGTGATGAAAGCTTCGCAAATCAACCACCCAGCTCAGATAACACAACCACATCAAAATGATTAGCTATTTCACCGAAAATACCCATTGAGTCATGAAGAAAATAAAAGACTGTACAGCCTCTAAAGATGATTTCGTCGATAAAGAAAATTTTCTTCTCTGAATCTCTCTTTTATTTTCTTCATGATTAGCTATTTATTTAACATCTCTGTCTGAATTTATCTGAAATTGTTAAAGGTGTCTCTAGCCGAATATGATGCAAAACAGCCAGCACTGATGGAGATATATACTGCCTGGATGGAGTCTTCGAGTTGCTAAGAATCAGCGTTTAGCAGTCGTTAGTTATTGACTGAGAGGTATTGGCAATATATCATACACATTCAATCGTTGATACTTTCCAAATTATGAAAATGTTCAGTGGTTCTGTTTTAGTTATTTTTATCTCATACATTTTCACCTAACGAAGTTCCACGGCATTTCTTTTCTCTCTATTTATGTATCCTTTTCATCGTGTGATAGAATGAACTAAACAAAATTCTTTGTTAATAAATTAACTAGTCAGTATGCCACGGATGCGTGCTTCATTGACAGCTTCAGTCGAATACAATATCTGTCACAGTATGCTAGTAAAAGAAAGATGCATGTCTTCTTCAGTTTATTCACCTTTTTTTATTTGTTAGATAGACCATTATTGTTCAATAACCTGAAGGATAAGATCCCAATGTTGACCAACTCTATGTGCGTTTATCAATTCACCTGCTCTTGTGGAGCTAGGTATATCGGTCGTTCGACTCGAGTTTTGTCCAAGAGGGTGCAAGAACATTATCCTGCATGGCTAAGAAAAGGTGGAAGTGGAGCAATAAGAAGCGCGATCATAGAACATCTGGTCGAAAATGATCACCCTATCTCTATAGCCTCCGCCTTTAAAGTCATCTACAAGGCAAAGAGCAATTTACCTAAATCCCTACGTACCCGACTCATCTGTATTGCTGAAGCTTTGGCTATCGAAACAGAAAAGCCAGATCTCTGTGTACAGAAAAAGTTCGTTCAACCCCTCCAACTCTCATGGTCTTAATCCCTCTATGCTAAAATATGATAATCCCCAATCATATTTTAGCTCTACCAATTTTTCATTTTGTCTATTCTATTTGTATACTCTTCCTTATTAAGTCAATTGTTATTATTACTATTCTCACTTTGAACTGTCCCCGGTATTATTTCACTTGTTCCACTTGTCATTCTAAATCAATTGTTTTTACAACGATAAATTCCATGCTATTAAATTTCACACAATATTACGTAACGTTTTTGTTTTATTCGATTTGCCTACTAATCCTATGATTGCACATCCTTTTTCAAGTTCTATCCCTCCTATGAATTATTTTATATATGACATTAATCTGCTTTGCCACTTGACGTTTAACTACGATTATAATCACAAACATTTTAGTTTTAATCGAACTTCATATGATTATTATTATTATTATTTTGTGCATTCACACCTAAGATTCAATTCCCTCACCGGATATAACTTCTGATAAACCATATATATACGACTGTACAGCTTGATGATAAATTCGTTGAAAAGAGTCTCTTCGCTGAATCACTTGTTTTGATTTTCTAAATGTTACAATGGGAATTTTCCATGAGATATATTCCTAGCTGACCTGCAAGCAATGTCTATAGATGAAGTGGACACCCACCAGCCTTCCAAATACAATCACGCTCTCCTGACTTCCTGAAGCTGTCTCCATAAAGCTTACGGCCATGTCAATTTTCGTTGTTGCTAATCTTACTTTGCTTTTATTGCTGCTTACAAGTATTTATGGTAATGAATCGGAGATCTGAAATATCACTGTCAGTAAGTTTCTCCATGAAACATTATTCCTCTTATGTTGTCTCACTGGAAATTTCCAAGTCGGTAAATTCTCCCTTTATTCTTGCATTTGCCAATCTATTCTTCTGTAGGGGATTAAAGAAGTTCATCAGATCAACACAGCCTTCGACGATCAGTTTGTTTATCTGTGCGGACTGAAACTCTGTGGGGGGTTCATTGGATTTAAAAGGGATAAGAGCTCGGTCACTTCGTTGTAGTTTTACTGTGTATCTATTCCCCCTCTTCAAATCCAATGTCAATAAATACACCCTTCAGCAGCCGCAAGTGTTATACTCTCCCTTCACTAGTTGGGGAGGCGTTAAGAACAGTCTGGCTACAAGATAAGGTGGGCCAGGTTAGTAGTATGGCCAGAGCTCAGGTCTAGCAGGATAGATGGCCACACATCAATAATGAGCGTTATTTCTAGTCGAAGGCAACTGGAAGAGACCTTGAAGTCGTTCAGGTAGCCTAACTAATTGCTTTTCTTGACCTCAATTGGTTAGAATGTGTGTAAGTTTCACTCTGAAGTGTGTTAATGCTAAAATTAAAATACAAGTGTGGTGTGTGCTACTGACAAGATTTATCAGTAGTATATAAAGGGACGTTCACTGGCACAGAAATAGCAAACAGCGGAGAGACAGATTTGACGTAAAAGAGAGAAAATGAACTAGTTTTGTGGTAAAACATGGGAGGCACGAAAGGAAGACGAAAAAACACAATGCAAAGCGTAGAAGTAGCACAACACTGAAGATGTGTGCAAATGATGATTTTAATATATATTATACATAATTTCTCTACAACAAATTGCAAATAAACATTCCGTTACCAAATTCGTTGTCCTCTCCCGTAACACTAGCGACGCCATCTTACCCTCCTTGCAGGTGATCTCCGTCAGTTAGCTGGCGGCATGGAAAATCTTTCAGAAAATTAAATTAGGCATTAAAAAATCATCATAAACTGTGTGCATCTTTGACATTACTGAATCTGTGCCTGATGACATGAAAATATTGTTCTCACTATAAAAAACTGTCTGGCATGCAGATATAGACATTTTTCTTAATGATATATACAGTCTAAAATAAGTGTGTTTCGTTAAAAAGAAATCTTTGTTTTCAGATCAGTTTGATATGTGACACTTACATGCACTTTATCCTAAACTGTCTTATCTCGTAATCACATGCTCACTTCTCTTGCTAAAAACTTCACGTATGTTTCACACTACTCAATTTTATGCCTAATCTACTACTTATGGCAATCTATTATTGTTTAAAGATACTACACTTTTGACAGCGTCCAACGAAAATGTTTTCATAACTGCATCAACAATACGGGATACAGTGTTACAAACAATAATAAACTTGTGATTTATTTGTGTTTTCTCAGTTGGTTGATTTAATTGCGAAAATTTCGTTGTCCTGAGCGACAAATCTTTGTTATTATTTCAATAATTAACCTCATTCGATAGCTATTTGGTGTTGCAACATGCCAAGTAATTCACAATGAAAAACTCAACGAATACATTGGGATGACGGTGGACTTAAGAGAAGCTTACCTAACATTAAAAGTGATGTAACTGACTTTGGTACAATGGACAGTGAGGTAAGTCTGTAAAGTCTGGAACGGTATGACTGTAAAGCTTCTTTTTAGATGTTAAAAATGGAAACGCTATACATAAATTTTGTTTAAAACGGTTAGTTGTAAAATATTCGCACCTTTGGAGTGCAGTCTAAAATATGGCGTTCTGTCAGTCGCTTTGTCTTCTCACTGGTCCATACTGTCTACCTGCTTTACTACTAACCGTGGTGTATCCTTCAGACTTTACAAGAACCTCTCATCCTCACCCGAAGACTATTCAATAACCGGTGCACAGCTTCTACTAGTAGACATGACTCCAGCAGTGAACGCTTCTATGGATTATATTAATAATTTGTAGCAGAGGACTTCAGCTGTATCAGCAAGCAACCATTAATTTCTATAACTCATTAACTGTGTTTTTTTTATAAAATACTGTTAAAATATGCTTTCATTAGCTTGGATTTTTATTCAGATATTTGTGTTGCTACTGAGTTAGCTATTAAGTCCCCCACAGGTCTTCGGTATTGATGGGACGCTCACACTATGGACGGACGAAGAGACCATAGGAGATCTAAATTTTTCGGTTGGTTTATGTCTCTTATAACAGAGACTCGAAGGTATACAAGCGAAATTCAACAAGTTGATAGAAGAAACAGTGAAGACAGTACTTCACGTGAATAAAGAGAAGACAAAAGTGTAGAGATACCTAGGAAACAAACAGCGATTATCAATAACGGGGAGAAATCTAAAAGAAGTCGTCTCTCTCATTTACTAAAACAGACAGCACCATTCCGACTACAGACAATACGGATGAGGATATATCAGCATGAAAACTAGTAAATATTCTTTCCATTAAGTACTTGAGAAACCATCAAGAAGTATCACACACTGTCTACTGAATCTCCGGATCACTTTTATCGTGATTCCCTCTAGACAGTGTGGTGATACATTTCTGCGATCCGGGAGAATCCAATCATCAATATGTACACATATATATGCAATATCTTACTTTAAGTCATTCAAACAACGTTTTACATTCACTGTAACATTATTGTGCAGTTCTAAAATGAACCACTGATTTTTATCAATTGAACTAGATAGATTTTGGAAAGTATTTTATCATAACTCTGTTTTGTGCAACTTCCAATACTTTAAGGTTTTGTCTTAAAGTGTAAGCATATGGAATTCGATTTTCCGCTGTGCTGTCAACATGGGCTTTCTTTGAGTTTGTGATACGGATATATTCGTTAGATAAGTAAAAGACTTTTTCCCTGAACAATCTTGAATTTTATTTTATTCAAATATACTGCTCAGCAGAGCACATATCCAACTAACTGAGTCTTTTTAATTTGTGTATAGTCGTCAGCACCTACAACTTGTGTAGAGTACCGATTTATACAGTAACTAGATAAATAACGTTTAGCAAGTACTGGTTGAGTGTAGTTCACCGACGGCCGTACCAGTAATTTACAACTCAACCTGATATAACATATTAGTTTGTTTATTAGATATATCACACAGTGAAACTGTATTATTCACTGGATGACGTTTCAAACAAAATTTATTGTTCATAATCACACCATCAATTATAATCATACGACTTCGAAACTTGAGCTTTATAGTTTTCTTTGTTCTCTCCCATTTGTCGTAGGGGTAGTAAAATTTTCCAGATATCTGGAACAAGTGTTGAATCACCCGTATTACACGCGTTTCCAGTTGATTCGGTAAACAAAGCCTCCGTTATCAATCTCTCCCTCCACCCTGTGACATTAGATTTTAAAACTGTCATCCGGTCTCTCCATCCTATTGTATGGTTGTGTGTAACTGCATGCAGTACTATAGCTGAACTACTCTCTAGATTTCTTATCTTATTCGGGTCAACTGATCTAGATTTTGCTAGGTTTTTATGTTTGGCTAGTCTGACTGCCCCTGTTCTACTAGTGTGGCCTATGTATTTAACCTGACAATCATTGTAGACAGAGTATTAGATAAACTAAATTGTTTTGTTTTAAAGGCTCCACAGGATTGATCCTTTAACCAACAAAGCTTGTTTCTCATTGAGTTTGTGGGTGGTTTGAATGCCAGTCACTTTTATTCTTGCCTTGTTAAGAATTCTGCGTAAGGCTTCCGAGCTTCCTTCCTTGTATGGAATTACTACTGATGATTTAGATTCCTTATTGTTGGTGTTGTCTTGAACATATCTGACATGCATGTCATCATTAATATTATTATTATTATCACTATCACTACTATCATTATTTATTTTATTTTTACATTTACTTTAAAGGCTTCTTTTATGTGTATCACTTCCTGTCTTAGATTTTCCTTGGTACTACTTAGTTTTTGTGCTCTTTCACCTAAACATTTCACCAATCCTATTTTTACTGACATAGGATGGGATGATCGGAAGTCCAAATATCTGTTTGAATGTGTGGGTTTTCTCTAAACACCAGTGTTTAACTTCCCATCTTCTTTCTTTTTTACGTTGCGATCTAACATTGGAAGTTCCCCTTGCAGGGGACTAATATTAGAGTTCACTAACATTCCAAGTATAAAAGTAATAATCCAAGTCAGTGGAGTGTTAAATCACAATATATTACCAAAAATACAGTGACGAGTTATAGCAACAAAAAGGATTACTTGAAGATAACGTCTAAGTCCTCGGCTACAAATTAATTATATAATCCACGGGCACGTTAATTGTTTGGACTGCGTCTGCTGTAGCTGCTGTGTTCCGGTTGTAGAAATGTCTTCGGTTGAGAGTAGTAGGCTCCTACAATAAATCCGAAGTATACAACACGGTGTGAGTGGAGCAAGTAAGCAGAAGTGACCAGGGAGAAGACGAAGTCTCCAACAGCAGAGTGTATTTTTCAATTGTACACGGAAGTTATGTATATTTCAACAAGAAGCGTTTTAAACAAAAATTATGTACAATATCTCGAATTTATACAAGTAACCAAAAAGTGTACAATCACATTGTTACGTACTCAACACGGCTCCCCCCCTAGAGGTCCGGAGAGACAACCGGGAAATGATAAGTAAAACTATGAAGTAAATAATAATAGTAATAGCAACTTTTGGATAAAAATAGGGATATATTACAACATGCATAAACGCGAGAAGGTATGTGAGTCATGTAAAGTCTGAAAGCATATACAATTGGTTCAGCAATAAAAATTGAAAGAGAAAGTCATGTCACTTAAATTTGCACTAACCATGAACATAGATTTTTAATGTATAAAGAAAAATATGTAAATACACAGTAATTAAGGAGGGGAAAGAAACATTTAAAAAAATATGGATTAAAGATCAATAGTTTTTGGAAAGGACACTACCTGTTTTTTCGGTGAGGTACATATAAATAAATAATAGTGATAGTAACATCAAAGTTTACGACGAAATACTAACCGTCATGATGATAATGTCTAAACGAAAAAGATAATAATAATTTTTAATTATTTTTCTTTTGTTAGTCCTCAAAATGAACGTAGCGAGCCGGTTTACTGATTTGCCGACCACTACGTGTGTGATATGGAGGGAGGATAAGACTTGGTGCCGGTGGAGGGGATTCGGATGTTTGATTATTTGATTGCGCAGCTGCCGATGTAGATTCGAAGTCGTTGTCGGTGTATGCGGGTTTGATTCGATCAATTGAAACAGTCTCTCGTCTTCCATTCTTGTTCACTGTAAAGTGTTTGTCTGAACGTTTAATAACTTGAAAGGGTCCTTCGTATGGAGGTTGCAATCCTTTTCTGATGGCGTCGACTCGAATGAAGACGAATTTGCAAGTTTGTAGATGTTTGTTGATCTGATCTCTTCGGGGAGATTGTCGAGGTGCTGTTGGTTGAAGTTGAAGCATTTGTCTAGTTAATCGGTTAGTGAAGTCGGCAATGTTCACGTCTGTGGAATCGGCTGAGGGGACTAGCTGTCCAGGCAAGGTTAGGTTGGTGCCATAGACAAGTTGAGCCGGTGTACATCCTAAATCTTCTTTGATAGTAGAACGGATACCAAGTAAAATCAAAGGTAAGTATTCACTCCACTTAGATGTATCATTCTGCGCCATCAGGGAGCTTTTCAGTTGTCTGTGGAATCTTTCCACTAGACCATTCGCTGCCGGATGATAGGCTGTTGTGGAGATATGTTTCACTCCCAGAAGTCTCGTCAGTTCGCGAAAGAGTGTCGATTGGAATTGAGGACCGCGGTCGGATGTAATAGTAGTTGGTACACCGTAGTTTGACACCCAACGGTCGAGAAAAACTAAAGCAACGTTTTCAGCAGATATGTCGTTTAAGGGGCATGCAATAGCCCAACGAGTAAATCTATCAATCGCTGTCAGGATATGTGTATATCCCCTTGATGTTGGCAATGGTCCCACGATATCTATATGGATATGCTGAAATCTCCTTTCGGGTAATTTAAACGTCTTCGGGGTTGTAATAGTGTGGCGGTGTACTTTGGAGCATTGGCATTGGATACATTCTCGTGCCCATCTCCGAATGTCAGAGTTCATTTTAGGCCACACGAAGCGTTCGCTGATCAGTCTGACCGTGGCGCGTACTCCAGGGTGAGAAAGCGAATGTAAATGTTCGAACAATGCTTTTCGACAACTTAGTGGAACAAAAGGTCTATGAACGCCCGTTGAAACGTCGCAGACGATAGTTGTATCAGACAGGGGAATAGGTACATCCTGCAACTGTAGGGAGGAGTTTCGTCTACAAGTATGGAGTTCGGCGTCATTTTTCTGCAGCTTGGCAATATTGTCTAGGCTAATATCTATCGAAGATAGATGATTAACGTCACATCGAGACAAGGAATCGGCTACGATATTGGAATCTCCTTTGATGAACTGGATGTCTGTTGAGAATTGTGAGATGTAATCCAGTTGTCTGGCTTCTCTCGGAGAGTGTCTGTCCAACGAAGTGGTGAAAGCATAACAAAGAGGCTTATGGTCGGTTAAGATAGTAAAATGTCGACCTTGTAGTAAGAAGCTGAAATGTTTCACTGCTAGGTAGATGGCTAACAGTTCTCTGCCAAAGGTACTGTAACGAGTTTGCGCAGGTTCCAATTTCTTGGAGAAGAAAGCAAGTGGAGTGATGTCATTATTGAACTTTTGTTGTAAAACTGCTCCCACTGCTACCTGTGATGCATCTGTACATAAAATGAGTGAAGCTTCTGGGTTGATGTGAGATAACATTACGACGTTGGATAAGGCATCTTTTGCATTATTAAATGCTGCTTTTGCTTCTTCAGACCACTGAAATTTCTTCGAATTGCATCTAAGTAGGTCGGTCAGTGGCTGAACTATGGAGGCACATGATGGAATAAAACGTCGGTAGAAGTTGAACATCCCGAGAAAACGTCTAAGTTTCTTTAAGGAATCAGGTTCGGGAAAGTTCTTAATAGTTTCTATCTTATCTTCGGTAGGTCTGATGCCTTCGGCAGTTATTCGATGTCCTAAGAATTCAATGGAAGGGGAACCAAAAATACATTTCTTTGGATTGATAACAACTCCAAATTGTTCAAACCTTTGAAATAACAAGCTTAAGTGTTGCATATGTTCTTCCGTCGATGAGCTGGCAATTAAGACATCGTCGATATATACAAAGACGAAATCAAGACCTTGGGTAACTTGGTCCATAAAACGCTGAAATGTTTGAGCAGCATTCTTTAGTCCGAAAGGCATTCTCAAGAATTCGAATAATCCAAAAGGCGTAATAATTGCTGTTTTTGCAATGTCTTCTGGAGCGACTGGTATTTGATGATATGCCCTCACCAAGTCAACTTTAGTAAAAATGGTCTTTCCATGTAAGGTCAAGGAGAAGTCGTGGAGATGAGGTATAGGATAACGATCTGGTACCGTAGCGTTATTCAAAGCGCGATAATCTCCACATGGTCGCCAGTCATGATTAGTTTTAGGTACCATGTGCAGAGGTGAAGACCATGGGCTGTTAGATGGTCGTATGATACCTAACTGCATCATATGTTCAAATTCCGACTTAGCTGCTGCTAGTTTATCGGGTGGTAACCGTCGTGGACGTGCCTTCACAGGTTGTCCTGTTGTGATGATCTTATGCGTAACTGTATGAGATATATCTTCGACATTGTATGATGGTTTAAGGATTTTAGGAAATCGTTGCAATAAAGCAGAGAACATTTCACTCTCCGGCTTTTCTATGCAGATGCTATGAACAGAGTAGTCGCATGTAATACCATGGATCTTGAGTTGGGTGCAATTGTCAACCAGTTTTTTCTTGCTGATATCAACCAACAGATTGAAGTGACTTAGAAAGTCTGCACCTAGTATAGCGTGACGTACGTCAGCTACTATGAAGATCCATGTGAAACGTCGGCGTAGTCCCAAATTTAAAATCATTGACTGTTCGCCATACGTCTGTATGTTGGTTTGGTTGGCAGCACGGAGTGAAAGTTTTCCAGGTATTTTGGCTGATCGCCTGGATAGTGAGGGGGGGATAACACTGACCTCGGCGCCTGTATCTACCAGGAATAATGTGCCGGTAGTCAAATCCCTCACATAAAAAAGGCGACTGTGGTGATTGCCAGTAACAGCTGTCGCCATCACTGTCTGGCTGAGGCGTTTCCCTGAGCCTGGTTGGCTTCGCTAAAGCTGCACGGTTTTACACATTTCAGGGCATGACGTCCAAACTTCCAGTGATACCAGCATATATTGCTATCCCGAGAAGACGTGTAAGAACGCTGTCGTGAGAAGGATCGTCGTCGTGATGGTGACCTTCTCTGTGAGCTCCGCCTCCGGACTTGTCGATCCGACCTATTAGTTTCCAACTTGTCAATCCTTGCCGCTAAGTCTGCAATGGCGGCGAGTATCGGTGTGTCTGCCGTGGGTGTGGAATGACACGGTGTGGCACTATCAGATGCTACGTGACTTATGGTGTTATCAGATAAAACATCCATAATACTATCTGCCATGTCACTTAGTTGGTCTAAGTCATACGACTTTCCTGAGATGATTAAAATTTGCTGGACATTTCTAGGTAAACGTTGCAACCACATCTGTTTCAGCACTACCTCGTCTACTTTATGATGTCCGATTAACTGGCGCATGTGCCTGAGCAGCTGGGATGGTTTACGTGGGCCTAGTTCACAGCCTGTGAGCAATTGTTGGATTCTTTTCTCATCCGACAAACTGGTACGTTGTATGAGGAGGGCTTTAAGTTTATCAAATTGATGTTCCGTCGGAGGATCTTCGATGAAATCGCTGATTTCTGTCAATACTGACGGAGGGAGTTCTGCCAGCACCATACCATATTTGGCTATTTGGGACTTAATGCCCCGTGCTTCTAGCAACGGTTCAATTACCGCAAACCAAATCCTTGGTTCTGCGAAACCGTATTGGGGTAAACGAAAATCAGTGATGGCATTTATTGTGGCGTTTGTCTCGCTATTAGTTGTCTGCTCATTTGATGTACCGGACTGAGGTGATGACATTATGAATATGGGGTTATTGGTACAAATTAGGATACAAATATAAACCACACACAAAATCACAATGAATATACAAAATAGCAAAAATAAGAATATGAATATGCCAAAATAATCCGTGTTCTTATCGGGCTCACCAATTAATTTGTAGGGGACTAATATTAGAGTTCACTAACATTCCAAGTATAAAAGTAATAATCCAAGTCAGTGGAGTGTTAAATCACAATATATTACCAAAAATACAGTGACGAGTTATAGCAACAAAAAGGATTACTTGAAGATAACGTCTAAGTCCTCGGCTACAAATTAATTATATAATCCACGGGCACGTTAATTGTTTGGACTGCGTCTGCTGTAGCTGCTGTGTTCCGGTTGTAGAAATGTCTTCGGTTGAGAGTAGTAGGCTCCTACAATAAATCCGAAGTATACAACACGGTGTGAGTGGAGCAAGTAAGCAGAAGTGACCAGGGAGAAGACGAAGTCTCCAACAGCAGAGTGTATTTTTCAATTATAATAATAATAATAATAATTTATTTTCATATAAACATAAATTTACATGAAAATGCATGCCATTTTTACAGGCACGATCAAGGATGATATAATGTCAAATCTTAAATTGTCTACAAGTTAATAATGTTTCAACAGTTAAATATTTGATATATATATAAATACACATTGTCTGAACTAGGCTGTATAGTTATTGAATTGTACAATTGTCCTCCAGGTTGAGCGGGAAAATCGACTTCGTTTCGTTTTCATCCCGTGGTTGTAGGCATACGATAATCAACCAATATTGAGGTAAGTACAACGTTTACAAGGAATTGGAAGCTGTTTTAGAAAAATTAAAGTGCTGTGGTGTAACATTAAAGTGTAATAGATTAAGTGAGTGAAATATATCATTAATAAACACATTTATATAGAAAACAGAATGGGGAAGTAATTAATCCTTAGGCCGACAACGTTCATTTGCAATGTATAATGAAACCAATATATTTTATACTATCATGCGTTCACTTTTGGCTTTAATACAATTATTTTCAAGCCAGTTGTCTTTATTTCATGTCTTTTTTTCTATTTGGTGCACAACCGTACCCTAAAGAGAATAGGAATAGAATAAGTCGAATCAAATTCATAAAGAGCTATAAAATGTTAGGTTTAATGGAATATAATGAGAATCAAGTAAAGACGTTATTAGAAAATAAGTGAGACAAGATATTGTGAAGTGGTATTTAAAGATCTGACAATGGATAGCAAGTTAATTCATAAGATGCCCCATAAATCTGTGCAGATCCCACGTGGTCGCATCTCAACAATAGGCTGAGCGAATGGTATATATTTAAAGGTAGAAGCATTATCTGTCAAGGCGTTCACTATTATCTTTTTCAAGATAAAGATCTAAGCCCTCATAAAAATCAGAAATATCTCGAGCCTTTAATTTGTATATTGCTGTTCCTGCAGAATGGGGCGATTCACCTTAGTGACCACCACCATATCTACTGATCAGCTAACGCCACCCTCCCTCCTTTTTTGATGTTAAGCTCTGAGACTATGATTATTATGGCTACCGCAAATATATTGCTTGGTACCAGACATGTTCGTACCCCATATTCCATCTCCCTAGCTTTCTTAATGAGTGCTTCCAATAGGTCTCCACGTACATCTTTACGAACATATTATATATGTGTGCATGCATCCTGATGAACAGATTACTTTATAAGAAGTTAAAACCTTAAAGAGTAAAACGAATAGGTATTGTGAATAGTGGAGCAAGATTTAGCAGAATACTATAGTTAAGGTTCAATTTAGGTAGTATGGACTGAAGGTAAGGTCGGTTGGCAGGACTTAGTGTACTAAATTTTCATGACAGTCTTATATATAGTAAACATCTGACATTGTAAAGTAACGTGTCTAGACATATTATAAAAAGATATTAACACAGAACCAACGAAATTTTGGCGTTTTTTGACAATACTGCAGTGTGTGTATACTGAAGAATGGTGGTTAGTCTACAGGGAGCCGTAGAGTAAATCAAACCATATATGATAAGAGTATAATCAATAATATAGTTCGTATATCAAATATTACACTAGGTTCAATAATTGAGTGTTATAAGGGAAACAAGCGTGGTAAAGCAAGAGAACATTTGATGCATTAATATTTTAAGTATTTTAATATCCATCTAATTTAAGAGTTGAACATGCATGATTAATAAGTATTGTTATATTAGTATATACATATGTAAAACGTTAAAAGGTGTGGATGCTATTACAATTATTTCCAGTGTTACTTTCACCAGCACAACTTAGTGAAAATTATAGAGAATAGAAATCAGTAAATTAGTTAACGTTCGCTGCGTGAGTATTAGAGTCGAGATATACGTATGTGACTATACTGAAGACTGGACTGGCCTTCAATTTCCGTTCTACCAACAGTTGTGGTCTTTTAGACGAGCTAGGTTGGACATGTTAAAGTGTCTTTCTAGGCTCCGTTTGAACCCATCGGGGTTTTCACAACATCTTATTTCAGGTTGTAGTTGGTCTCAAAGCGTGGAATATTTTATGGTGAAAAAGTTTGCCCTAATGGATTTTCTGTGGGTAGCCACCTTGACAAGGTAGTCGTGGTTTCGCAGCTGATATGATTTAAAATTTTACCACGTTATGGATGAGTTACTGTAGCAATGTTTCCTAATGACTTTGAAGAGTAGAAATAGGTTGCACTTCACTCTCCGTAACCACAGAGGCTCTAATTTCAGACGTACACACCTGTCAACATATTCCACTTGTTGGTCGAACCATATTATGCGTTTCGTGAGGAATCTCTGGACACTTTCGATTTTTTTTCTGTCTACAGTCCTGAGGTTACTAAATAGGAGAGCACAATATTCAAGTTTGGGACGGATACATGTCCTATATATAGCTAATCTTGCTTCTTGGGTGTAGAAGTTACGCAGTACAAAGCCAGTACAAAGACTACTAAGTATCGCGGTACGTTCAACGTTTGCGTTACATTTTTACGTGATTCGTTACATAAAATTTATCTTGTTGTAGTACTTGCACAAGTACTATACCACTTCCATACTTGTAACCACTAACTCTTATTTCTAATAGTTATGGTTAATCAAAGTAAAAAGCAGCGAACCCAATCCCCTGTAAAACTGGTGTCTAATTTAACGTCCTTGATTGCTACATCAAGCAACACACCCCCAACAAACGGCTATAGTGAGTCACATAACTCACGTGTATGCCGTAAGCGTCGAGCTGAAACTGAAAATAAAACTGTACTGACAGCCAGTATTAGCACTACTCCTAAAAATTCGGTACCCTCTGCTCATACAGAACTCCTCCCTTCACCTTATGTGCTTATGGAGAAACTCCAGCCATCAAGCTCTTTTTCAGTACTATCTTCAGAAATAGAACTTCTAAAGTTGTCTATAGGAGAACTTAAGGCTGAGTTAAGGGAAATAAAAAACAGCAAGTCAGTAAATGCTGGAAACATCGAAACCAATACCGAGATATGCAAATTATCAGAAAAAAAAAAAAAAATCAGATCGCAGGTCTGTGGACTGACACCTCTAACTATCCTCATGAAAACGGTAAACCTTAACAAGCTTGACACAGAATCGGTAACTAAGGTAGATAACCTCATTAACTTTGTTACCACAGAAGTAACAAAACGACTCGACGCAAAACTCAGTGCTATTGTCTACAACGTTCCGGACAATGAGGCAATAAAAAAGGTACAGCGCATCTTACTTAGTGAAGCGAAAATGCCTAACTCCAAGACTAAGTGCTACAGGCTGAAGAAGAGTCAACATGAAAAGTGCTGTCCTATTCGATTTCAGTTCGAAACACCGGCAGAGACCAGAAAATTCATTCACTCCCAACACACCCTATCGCAAGCCAGAAACTACAAACATATAAAGGTCGGGGTGGACAAAACAGTTATAGAAAGGCGCGCACACAACTATCTCACTAAGACTAATTGTGAAATAGGTAATAGGACATTGCAGCAAGCCATTATCCCCGACCCTGTGAAAGATACAGTAGACCCCACCGCATCACCCCTCTCAAAACACACAGAAATGTCCCATCAGAGTGCAACACCAGCCGAAAAGCCACTAGACTGTAACCAAATAAATAATAAAACCATACCACCCATCACCGCAGAATCTAAAATGCCACTAAATAACCCCAGAAAAAAAGTTAAAACCCCCCGAAACTCGACTTTGTCCTCTCCTAGCTATAATTCCATTGGTAAAGATAAGGAAAATATGTCCCTAAATCATACCAACAAAAACAGTGGCAGCTTAAATAAGCCCACACTCCCCACGGTTAATAGTATTAGCACTCACAACGTGCTAAATCGCACCGTGGCACACACTAATACTTACTTACTTTACTTTACTTCGGCTATCTCCTACGGGAGGATGAGCCGGCTTCATGAACGTCTCGAATCATCGCTGCCCAGGCGCGCCAATTTGTAAGAGAGTTCATGAAGTTTCATGGGAATTTGGTACGAGCAATGTCCCCAGCATCGCTCGGCCTTTTGTTTGAGAGTGCAGCTCTAGCCTTTACACAGCCAAGTGTGACCTACAAGGCAGTAGGAGTGGAGTAAGGAGTCCACTATCCATTGGCAGCCGGTGACCGGAGTTCGGTTCATACGCCTTTTTGAATGGGGCCAGACATCCAGGACATCCAACAAGCCCTTTGTCCATACGTCTGCCGGTGAGCTCCAGTGAGCTTCATACGCCAGTCGTTGGAGGTTTGGAATCAGGGTTTAGCCATCTCCCCTAGACCGTCATCCAATGGACAGTCAACCCGGTGGAGAGCGCCGGGCATCCGCTTTCGCCCTCTCACTTTGGTGAGAAACACCTCCGCCACGTGAAGGCAGTGAGTAGGACTTCCTCAGGAGAGGCTATGTAAGACGCCCGGTCATATGGGAGCATTTCAAGAGGTGTGAGGAGGGGTGGCCAACCCGCAGCGCAAGGCACCCACCCCCGACCATCCTGAGGCTTTGGAGGCACACTAATATCCAATGTCACAACGATGTCACCCTAAATAGTACAAGCGGTAACAGTCAGAACTCGGCTACCAACAACTCAGGGTCTTCAGAGTATGGCACACAAACAAATTTCGACCGGATGTATGGTACAAGTCTGCTGGGAACTAACCCAAAATGCAGTACACACGAAACCCACACAAGGACACAACTAGCATCAAACAATAGGTGGAATAATAAGCCATGGTCATCACAAGGATCCAATCATTTTTTATCCCCCGCGTCCCTGTCAGCGTTGAAAAAACAGCTGGTAGGGATGTTAACACTCCTAAACCACTAGTGCTGGCTCCCTCCTTGCATGAAAACAGGAACGGTCTAGTGCACCCGTATCCATTGGACACACTTGACACTTGCACAAGTATAGGCCAAATAAAGAACCCTACCCACTTCTGTAACCTAACTAAAAATAAAAGTTCCTTAGTCTATAGCAAATCCAGTACTCCAACTCCTAATTCTCCACCGAAAACAGCACACAACAACTCGATAGACATAGGTGAGCATGATGCTGGAACTCCTCTTAACATAGGATCGTCATGTCCAGCAGAACTACTGGGTGCTGAACCATATTCGGGGCTGACTAACGAACTTAAATACTTCAAATGCTACTTCAACTCTCATCTTTACGTAATCCTCATAAATGCTAGATCTGTTCTAAATAAATTGCCGATGCTCAGAGCACTCACAGTAATATACAAACCCCCTGTAATTGTCATCACTGAAACTTGGTGTCATTCGGACATCCTGGATGATGAAATAAGCTTAGATAACTACACACACTTTCGGTGTGACAGGGAAGGTGGTAAGGGAGGGGGTTGTCTCATGTACTTCTTGAATGAACTTACTGTATCACAGCTAGAAAGTAGTACACTTAACATGCCTGAGACTCTATGGGTTAATGTACACTTAAATAACGTAACAGCATTAATTGGATGCTCCTACAGAGCACCTGGCACCTTTAGTAACTACGAGACCCAACTCATTAATACTCTGGAGCAATTAACCGACTTACAATACGATCATAAGATCCTATGTGGGGACTTTAACTTACCTGAAATCAACTGGGATATACCCACAGGTCCAACTAAATTTGACAAGTTCTTAGACACACTGGATATACTTGGCTGGAAACAAACTGTCACTACTCCCACAAGAGGTAACAACGTACTAGACTTAATCTTCTGCCACAATATAAGCCCCCTTTCAACGCTAGTAGGTTCTGAGTTCCCAGGGAGCGACCACAAAACAGTAATGTGTGCACTGCCAATTCCGCTGAGTAGCAATGCATCTCATACCTCCACTTCACAACAAGTAATATATAGGAACTATAGTAAGGCAAACTGGGCCTTAGTTGAATCGATGCTAAGATCCTCCAAATGGGATGAATACTTCACTACTGATGACCTATCGAGAGCCCTAACCATCTTCTACCATAACTCAAACATATGCTTAGATGCTGTCATTCCACTCCAAACACTAAAGGTTTCCCCACACAGAAAGTCATACATAAAACCAAAGGATCGTAAGAAACTGAAGAAACTCTCAACAAGTTACTTCAAACACCACGACTTTGGCACTCTAGGTCTAATACTTAAAACCCTTAGCTCCATCACACAAGCTCAAGATTTCCGTATGAGAAAGGAAGAACGCATCGCAGTAGCCAGTCCTGCTAGAGCGTATGCACTCACAGAAATCTTAAGGAAGCGAATGAATCGCAAAAATCACAGCATTCCTCTCCTCATAGACAAAGGCAGGCTATGCACTAACTCTGCAGACATATGTGAACTATTCAACAAAACGTTTGCAGGTAACTACCTTAAGCCCTCAGTCCAGCTACTCGATATACACCCTATTACTAAAATGGCACCAACTCCACTGACACCAAACCAAATTAGCACTGTTCAATTCACTTACGCTGACATTAACCAAACTATAAGAACCCTCAAAAGTTCAAAAGGTTTCGGTACCGACGGTATATCATCTTACTTCTATAAATATGGTGGCCCTGACATTCCTCTACTACTGCTTAAAATATTCACAATGTCCCTAGAAACCCAAACTTACCCTGACATATGGAAGACTACATTCATTATGCCTAAACACAAATCTGGCTCGAAAACTGAAGTCAGTAACTACCGGCCAATCAATATCACACCTATAGCATCTAGAATCATGGAGAGACTAGTCAAAAATAACCTAATCAATCACATGCTTAGCTGCAACATCATAAGTCCGAACCAACATGGATTCCTGAAATCCAGATCATGTTTAACATGTCACCTAGACTTCTTCAATTTTGTAACCAGCAGTCGTGACAGACGGCAACTAGTACTTGTCATCTACTTTGACATTTCTAAGGCATTTGACCGTGTTGACCATTTACTGCTAACAAATAAACTGAACTCCTTAGGAATACGTGACCCATTATTAGGATGGCTTAAATCATTCCTTAACAATAGGTCCCAAATAGTTAAACTCGGGTCTGCAACCTCCAAACCTAGCCCTATCACTTCTGGTGTAGTACAAGGTAGTGTCATTGGACCCCTCCTATTTACACTATACATCAATGACATATGCGCTTGCTTCACGCACGGGAAACCATTCATCTTTGCAGATGACCTAAAAGTAGCTTATACATTCCAACGTGATGACTTAGGGAACTTCGAGAATGTAGTACAGAAGGAATTAGATAAAATGGCTGCTTGGTCGTCCCTATGGAATCTCCAATTTAATCTGAACAAATGTGGCTGGATCTGCTTCGGTGCACCCTCAATCGACCTGAAATTAACGCTCCAATCTGCTAACCTAACAAGACTCCGAAATGTCGTTGACCTAGGCCTGAGGTACTCTAGTGACTTGACATTCTCAGAGCAAGTAGCATCACAGACTAGAAAATCGAGGATGCTCTTAGGATGCATACTCAGGAACTTTCACGACAATGAAGCCAAGCTAATTCTGTACAAAACATGTGTCAGACCACTACTAGAATACTGTCCATTTATTATAAGCAGCACTCGCACACGTGACAAGCTAAGGATGGAAAGTATCCAACGATATTTTACCTCAAAACTGCTTGGCTACGATTGTAAGAAAGACTACATCTCACGGTGCATGATCCTAAAACTCGACCCACTTTGGACAAGGCGACTTATTATAAACCTAATATTCTTCTTTAAGGTCCTTCACAAAATATCTTTCTCAGGTAACAGGGACATACAATTCGCACAGGAAGGTTCTTACGATCTGCGTAACCAAACTTCCACAGTGACAACTCATTCTTTTAAGTCAACACTCCGTGAAAACTTCTTCACAGTCATGTATTCTAAAATATGGAATAGCCTACCCCTAGATATCAGAACTTGCTCTTCGGTTACAAGCTTCAAACGCTCTCTATACAGACTGTTGCACTCTACAGATTATATTAATAAACTATTTACTCCTAGAACGAATCAAGCACTAATCTACTACAGCACCTAAAAGACGCACTTCAACACCCTTAGCAATCTTTAAACTATAAATAAACTAGCAGCATGGATGCATAAAGACATAGTACGGAACATACAGGATTAGTTTACCCTTAGAAATAGGACCTATCCCTCATTGTAACCTTCAAACGCTTGCTATGTAAACTGTTTTATTCTAAAGACTATCCCTACCAGAACCCATTACTTATTTCTAAAACGCATCAGTCATTAGAACAATAAAACGCTCAGACTCATTAATACACATTATGACATTAAATAAACTCTAAGACTTCGCATAAATACGTGAAAACCAGATACAATATAGAAAAATGTTTACTTAAGTATAATTAAGATAAACATTTATAAATGAATCATGTATTAATGTTCTTTTCATGTTCACATACTTTCTCTTTCTGGTATTTTGCTGCTCCTATTCATCTTCTGGTCGAGGTCGAACAACCCTGCATCTAAACTGAAATGAGGATTAATTCCAAACCGTCTATCTCATAACCACTCAAATTCCATGAACGATCCAATTCTACCATTTGAAGACGCTGGCGAACATGCTGTAAATGAGTATTCATGATCTGAAATGAAGAAGCAACTGGTTTTCAAACAGTTTTCAACTTTTTACTCAACTTACGAATACAGTCCGCCATGCAGACACAAATGGAGCAAATGGAGAATTCTGGAATCGACCTCGGCACCATTTGATGCAGTAAAACAACCCAACATGACCTTATCTAGTTTTCGTATCCACGATCAAATTTCTTTCCTGTTATGAAACTACGATAAGAGTGCTGAAAAAATGGAATAAATATATCACTGATCTCAACATAATACATCAATAATCTTTAAGCCAATGGTGCTGCTCACAACAAAGTTATATAAGAGAATTGACTTCAAGCTTTATTTTTCCCAGATATCTGTATTACATTCATCTGATGTCTGGGTTTTTTGTTAATGCGAAGACAATATTTCTATATCTCTTTATGTGCTACACAAACAGACTTTATAGCAGACTGTTCCTACTGACTCTAATGTCAGAAAGAACAACCAAACTGTAAATTCATTATACATTAAATTTGTGTAATTTATATAATAACTTATCCATGCCTGTACAATTGGTATGTTCCTGCATAAACAGGAAGAAATA
>OX235262.1:63145386-63152886 GCA_944472135.2 Trichobilharzia regenti
ACTAATTACACACAGACAAACTCCAGTCACTCACCACATAGTCGATACGAGATCACTCACAAAATTTAGTGATAAATGAACACACGCGAACACAATACATTACAAGACAAGACAGACAGACAAGACAAGACAAGACAACACAGTCCAATCCACTATCAATTCAACATGCACGTGTCTCCACCTCGAACTCTTCACGAACAAGTAATGCCTCAACTCGAATCATCGGTAAAACAGTGTCCAAGGGAAATTACACGCGCATACAGACGAACACAGGCACGCTGTGCTTCACTCGGTAAGTCGGTCGGTGGGTCGGCCGGACGATCGTTCGATCTGTCGTTCATCGACCGGACAGCGTATTGTGTATTGTCATTGTATGTGAGTGTGGAATGATGCTTTGGCGGTGTGCTTTGCGTATGTTGTCTGACGCCAGGATTGAGTGTGGTGTGTGTTTGATGAAAAGCGCTCCCGCGCCGGGAGTCGAACCCGGGCCGCCTGGGTGAGAGCCAGGAATCCTAACCGCTAGACCACGCGGGACATACAGTTATCGCCATTACCACAACCACCAACACCACCATCACAATCACAATCACAATCACCAACAACACAAACGGAAAAACCACCAACGCCAACGCCAACGCCATCACCACAACCACAACCACAACCACAACCACCACAACCACCACCACCACCGCCAACACAAACAACAACGACAACTACAACACCATCAACACACTGATTCAACCACATCAAATACTCATCAACAAATTCACACACTTCTTCTACAACCAAACGAAATCACCTACACAATCATCTCAAGCCGCTAACCAGACACACATCTTCCTACTCTTCTCCTCTCTTATATTCTCCCCCTTCATATATTCGCTCAAAAACACGCACGCACACACCCTTCTTCTCCTCACTCAATCTCTCAGTCTCTTATCGTTTTCTTACGATTCTTTCACTCCACTCGACCACATACACTACTGACATCGCGTCGCCATCATTGTCATCTTCACTGTCATCCTCACCGTCAACATGCAGGTCGACTTCAACGTCGGCCTTCGACACTACGTGCATGTGCATATCTATTGTCTTCGTGATTGTGTCTGTCAGTGGCTGTGTGTGTGTGCGTGTGTGTGTGCGTGTGTGTGTGTGTGCGCGTCTGCCTGTTTGTCTTTCTATCTGCCTGTCTCTGTGTGTGTGTGTGTCTGTGTGAAGTGCTTGCTGTCTTGTGTTGGGCATGTGTTGTTTGTGTTTGACACAGACTCGACTCCGGTGTGAGTGGTTGTCGTGAGAATTCGTGGTTGAGTAATTCAGTGTTGAATGATTGTTAGTTGTTCGTTTGTGTTTGTGTTTGTGTTTGTGTTTGTGTTATGCGAGTGTGTGATGGTGAATGCTTGAGGAGGTGTAATAGTCGGGGGTATAGCTCAGTGGTAGAGCATTCGACTGCAGATCGAGAGGTCCCCGGTTCAAACCCGGGTGCCCCCTTCACTTTTCAACTCACACAAACAAACACACCTCACTAATTACACACAGACAAACTCCAGTCACTCACCACATAGTCGATACGAGATCACTCACAAAATTTAGTGATAAATGAACACACGCGAACACAATACATTACAAGACAAAACAAGACAAGACAGGACAAGACAAGACAAGACAACACAGTCCAATCCACTATCAATTCAACATGCACGTGTCTCCACCTCGAACTCTTCACGAACAAGTAATGCCTCAACTCGAATCATCGGTAAAACAGTGTCCAAGGGAAATTACACGCGCATACAGACGAACACAGGCACGCTGCGCTTCACTCGGTAAGTCGGTCGGTGGGTCGGCCGGACGATCGTTCGATCTGTCGTTCATCGACCGGACAGCAGCGTATTGTGTATTGTCATTGTATGTGAGTGTGGAATGATGCTTTGGCGGTGTGCTTTGCGTATGTTGTCTGACGCCAGGATTGAGTGTGGTGTGTGTTTGATGAAAAGCGCTCCCGCGCCGGGAGTCGAACCCGGGCCGCCTGGGTGAGAGTGTTGCGTGCGTTTTCTGACTAAACTGCTGTACACATATATTCTATGTATTTCTTCGTTCTTATTGATGTGCGCAGACGTTGTGGCTACTCGACGCCCACAACGTAAATCAAAAGGCACTTGTGAAGAATACGAATATGTATTGAAGCAGTAGTCAAATTCGAAATTGTGTCAAGGTAATATTCAACAGTGAATGGACAAGTATTTGCGAAGTATATATAAAATCGGTCTGTATACACATATAATGCAAGTATACAAATTAGATTAAAAAGCATGTTTACAGTTGGTATAGGGGTACTACATAATTCCCCCACCAGAACACTAAAATATATAAAAAAAATACATTTAAGTGTTCGAAAATAACATGCGTCAGCGTAATACGTAGCAGCGATAGTACACAGAAGGCGATTTATTAAGCTGAAAAATGAGCGGTTAATAACATCGATAATAAATGCGATAATCTAGGGAAAGTGGAATTGCTAATCGTAATAGAATATATAAGGAACGATAAAATTGTCCGGGGATCTGTAGTCGGTAGACGAAAACGATACGTGAATAATATACGAGATGTGATTAAATATAATAATATAGGAAATATCGATGTTAAAATAATAGTGACGTGATTTATGTATGAAAATATTAATCAGTTAAATGAGTAATCAAATGACAATTACGAATAAAGACAATAAAAATGAAAATTCATAGTAAGTTATATTTCGATGACTTGCACGTAACGTTTAGGCCAATGGACTCGTCTACCAGATCGTGTTGTTTTCGCAGGCTTCTCTGTCGACGTTGAAGCTTGTGTAGATGTAGGTGTTGGCACGTCGTTCAGCTGGTTCTTATCGTTGACTTCGAAATCGTCGAGGAACGCTGGTTTGACTCTGTCGATACTGATGGCTTCTGTTTTATTCAATCTTTCTATCGTGATAACTTTCGCGTTTCTGTTTAGAACTTTGAATGGGCCATCATAAGCGGGTTGAAGTGGTCGTTGTACACCTTCTCTCCTGACGAAGACGTGAGTACAATCTGTCAGTTGTGACGGGATGTATGACGCTCGTTCCTGCTGACGTGGAATTGATATCTTTAGCTCGTTCATGTGTCGTTTTAGCTGATGCACGTAACCAGTCATATCGTGTGGAACTTTGTTACCCGGGGTGAAAAATTCTCCTGGTAATCGTAATGTTGTTCCATAGACTAGTTCGGAAACACAGCAGCCAATATCTTTCTTTATAGTAGCTCGTATACCAAGTAATACTAGTGGAAGTTTGGTTGACCAATCGTTTTGAGTCAAAGAAGCAGCGAGTGCAGCTTTGAGTTGTCGATGAAATCGTTCGACCATACCGTTGGAACTAGGATGATACGCTGTCGTTCGTATTCGTTTAATGCCTAGTAATTCAGTTAGTTGGTCAAAAAGTCGGCTTTCAAACTGGGCACCTCTGTCTGTAGTGATAATTGATGGGACACCAAAGTTGGCTATCCAGTTTTCGACTAAAGCTTTAGCTACCGTTTCAGCTGAGACGTCGATTAATGGAACTGCTACTGGCCAACGAGTAAATCTGTCAATGCAGGTTAGAATATAGTTGAAACCATTGGAAGGAGGCAGTGGACCAACTATGTCTACATGTACGTGGTCAAATCTAGAGTCGGGGTTAGGGAAGCGACCAAGTGGTGCTTTGGTGTGCCGGTTGATTTTGACTCTTTGACAAGACAAGCAATTTCGTGTCCACTTCTTAACGTCGCTGTTAATGTTTGGCCAGATAAATCTTTCTCTTAGTAGCTTGGTAGTAGCGCTAACACCAGGATGCGACAAGTTATGTAACTTCTCGAATACTGTATGTCTCATAGCTATTGGAATGAAAGGTCGATATTTACCTGTAGAGGTGTCGCAGATAACTTTTGTCGTGCCGAAAGGAATTGCCTCGAGGTTTAAAGATGTTGTTTTAGAAGACATGATCTTTTTGAGTTCGGCGTCATCTCGTTGTAAGTTTGAGAGATGTTCGTAGTCGATGTCTGGGCATACAATGTTATCAATGTGCATACGTGATAAAGCGTCTGCCACTTCATTGTTTTTACCCTTTATGTGTCGCAGATCGGAGGTGAACTGGGATATAAACTCGAGATGTCGTAGTTCACGTGGAGAGTAGTTATCCTGTTTTGCTGATAAGGCTTTCGTTAGAGCCTTGTGGTCTGTAAAGACAGTAAAAGGTGTACCTTCCAGCATATGTCGAAAGTGCTTGATTGCTAAATAAACAGCTAATAACTCTCTACCAAAGGTGCTATATCGACATTGAGTAGGATTCAGTCGTTTCGAAAAGAATGCAAGGGGTTGCCATTCGCCATGTACCTGCTGTTGTAACACTGCCCCAATGGCGACATCTGAAGCATCTGTCATGAGAGACAGGGGGCGTCATTCTGGCGTCTGACTAAGAGCGTCTTGTCATTTAGTGATTGTTTAACAGCTTCGAATGCTTTAACAGCTTCTGCAGGCAAATAGAATGAACGACTATGTCCACGTAAGCAGTCGGTCAACGGTTGCAAAACTCTAGCACAGTTCGGGATAAAACGCCGGTAAAAATTGACTAGACCCAAAAATCGCCGTAGTTTCTTGAAAGAATCTGGTAATGGATAGTCTTTGATGGCTTGTACATCGTCGGGGACTGGTCTAATTCCTTGATTGTCAATCAAGTGACCGAGGAATTTCAGTGATTTCTTACCAAATTCGCATTTATCTAAATTGATAGTCATGCCGTATTTCTGAAGTCTTTCAAACACCGTCCTCACATGTTTCACATGCTCGGTTTCGTCTGCACTTGCAATTAGTAAGTCGTCAATGTATGCGTAGACGAAGGGCAGGCCGCGGAGTACTTGGTCGATGAGACGTTGAAATGTCTGAGCGGCGTTCATCAGCCCGAAAGGCATGCGCACGAATTCGTATAAGCCGAATGGCGTGGTGATAGCGGTTTTTGGAACGTCATCCGGGTGGATGGGAATATGATGGTACGCTTTGACAAGGTCGATTTTGGAGAAAATTTTAACCTCTGGCAAGTTGCTGGCGAAATCGTGAATATGCGGTATGGGGTATCGATCAGGTACCGTTTGCTTGTTTAAAGCTCGATAATCCCCGCATGGCCGTATCTCACCAGAAGACTTTTTGGGTACCATGTGCAGCGGTGAAGACCAAGAGCTGTTGGATGGTCGAATAATGCCGAGCTCTAACATTTTATCGAACTCTGTTTTTGCGATTTTAAGTCGGTTTGGGTCAAGGCGTCGAGGACGTGCAAAAACTGGTGGTCCAGTGGTTTTAATGTGATGAACCACTTGATGCTTTAGTTCTGTTGCTCGGAAAGAGGGTTGTAGAAGGTCAGGGAACTGATTTACTAAGTCAGTATATGGAGATGCTGGTGTGCGTGTGACCATCAAGTTCAGCGATGATGCACGGCTAATCGTACCAGCGATGTACCTTTTATTGAGCGAGTCTATAAGCTTAGGGCTAACCGGATCAACTAGCAGTTTGTGTTGCTGTAGAAAATCTATACCAAGGATTGGGGATGGAACGTCTGCGATGATGAAAGACCAATGTAGGTATTCTGCAGACCAAAATCTAAAGTCATTCGTTTACTACCATATGTAACAATATTAGACTTATTAACGGCTTGGAGCGTAACTGCAGGGTCAGGATGTTGACGTTCCTGCGTAGTCGGAGGGAGAACACTAACCTCTGCTCCTGTGTCGACTAAGAACGTAGTACCGGTATTTCTATCTGTTACATAAAACAAACGACTGCTAGATCGTAGATTGCCAACAGTAGAAGTTTTCATACATGACGATATATCTTTTGGTTTAGCCTGAAAGTTGCAAGGTGAACGACACCGTCGTGCATTGTCTCCGTAACTACGGTGGTACCAGCAAATAGTATCGTGATGTCGTGACGTGCTGGGTGATCGAGAAAGACGTCGACGAGACGAGCTTCTAGAACGGCTTGGTCGTGTGCGTGTGGTCAGTGCTGCTAACTGACTCAGTACGGTGTTGACTTTGTGTTCTAGAGCCTGTATCCTGTCGTCAGTGTCTGGCATTCTGCTGGTGGAAGCAACAGATTGAGGTGTTGACCTCTCATACATGCGATCTGCGATTTTGGCAAGCTTCTCAATGTCAATGTCGTCATCTCCGTAAGCAAGAACTTGTTGAATGTTTGCAGGAAGTCGTCGCAACCAAATTTGGTAAAAGAGACTTTTGTCGATATCCCTTCCTGCTACTAGGCTTTGCATGTGCCTCATGAGTTGTGATGGGGTTTTATCGCCTAGCTCTACGTTGCTTAACAAACGATCGAGTGCTTGCCTATCAGAAAGTGAAGTGCATCGAAGTACTTCTTCTTTCAACTTGTCGTAAGGAGCGTCTGTGCTGGGCTGAACTATGTGTTGTCGAACCTGTTCGGCGATTTCGTCTGGTAGTACTGTACTCAATATGCCAAATTTAACCGTCTGTGACGTAAGCTTATTGGCAGTGAAATAATTTTCCAGTCGTGCAAACCAAAGATGGGAGTCTTTGGGCCTAAAAACTGGTACAGTAAGAGAAATGGTACCAACAGATCCCAGCTGTAAGGTATCAGGGTATCGGAAGACATGATACAATTCGTAGAAAAATGGTTTAACAGTAACAAAATAGCAAAAATTATGCACACAAAGAATATGGCAAAACCGAAAAACATGCAATGCGGTGCTTACCACAGATTACTGCAAGTTGTGCGATGAGAAAGCACAAGAATGACCTCGAAATGTCTATTATATGTATATATATCCGATAAAGTTAGAGTTTAATTAATCCAGCAAGTGTAATGCTGCGTCCGGGTGAACAAAATGTCGTTGGAGTCAACAAGTTATCGTCGAGGTGAAAAAGTTGTCGTCGCGATGGACAATTTGTCGACGGCGTAGAAATTTGTCGTTGGGGTCAACAATTTGTCGTCGGGGTGAACCAGTTATCGTCAAGGATACCAATTTGTCGTCGCTGTCGAAATTGGTCGTCGGGCTCACCAATTTTGTTGCGTGCGTTGTCTGACTAAACTGCTGTACACATATATTCTATGTATTTCTTCGTTCTTATTGATGTGCGCAGACGTTGTGGCTACTCGACGCCCACAACGTAAATCAAAAGGCACTTGTGAAGAATACGAATATGTATTGAAGCAGTAGTCAAATTCGAAATTGTGTCAAGGTAATATTCAACAGTGAATGGACAAGTATTTGCGAAGTATATATAAAATCGGTCTGTATACACATATAATGCAAGTATACAAATTAGATTAAAAAGCATGTTTACAGTTGGTATAGGGGTAATACAAGAGCCAGGAATCCTAACCGCTAGACCACGCGGGACATACAGTTATCGCCATTACCACAACCACCAACACCACCATCACAATCACAATCACAATCACCAACAACACAAACGGAAAAACCACCAACGCCAA